>VKOC01000005.1:20024870-20055650 GCA_009364415.1 Spea multiplicata | reverse complement strand
CCCTGTGCGGTCGCACAGGTCGCACACCCCAAAGGCCGGCCCTGCACAGCAGCATAGCAGCCATCTTGAAATACCTTTGTTATAAGACGAACAGGAATATGTTAGACTATTTCCTGACTAACTGTCAGGAAATGCTGTGAGACGTCTCCTTTCAGTGAAGAATTAGGAAGCTGCCTGCGTAGAACAAAAATTGTTGGAGGGTGGATTCACCAAACAGCAAGTATGCATGAACACCACCTATACAGAAAGCTTACTGTTTGTGGGTTACTGGGATTAGCGGATGACTGTAACAAAGATGTCCTACGCTGGGCTGTTTGGGGACAATGTTGACTCATGCTGGGCTGTTTGGGGACAAAGATTGCAAGTCCTATGTGTGTGTATTTTGGCTGCTGGTCAGGCTCTATGTGGGAAGTGTGGATGCCAGGGCTGGACTTTGGGGTGTGCAACCTGTGATCTATGCCTGTAATTTAGGAGGTTTTATTTATACCTTTAATGCTGAGTTTTTATGTGAATTCTAATGGATCTATACCTGCAAAGCTGGGTTTGTGTGTTATTATGTTGATCTATACCTGCTATGCTATCGTTCCATGCATTATTTATGTATACCTGCAAATACAGGGTTTGTATATCTTATTTGGTTGGTCACTATCTGCAGTGCTGTTTCCATGTGTTGTTTATTTGATCTATACCTTCAGTGCTGAGTTTACATGTGATTTCCAGTTGATCTGTACCCGCAATGCTATGTTTCCATAGATTATTTATGTATACCTGCAAATACAGTGGTTTTTTATGTCTTATTCAGTTGCACGTGCTGTTTCCATGTGCTGTTTATTTGATCTATACCTGAATTACAGGGAGTAAGTAAAAGAGAGGTGTGGTTTAGTGAATGAGGGGACAAAGGGACTCTGGGGATGATTACAGGGAGAGAGGACCTCTCAATGTCAGAGTGTGGTCAGAAGGAGAGAAGACTGCACTGACTCTCACAATCTTCCCCTAATCTGCAGTCAGTGTGGCATTTTTTTAGCGGAAGGACTGATTGCATGCTAGAGAGCGTGGAACGGGGCCAAAGGAAATGCTTGAGTAGGCTCCAATTCTTTCACTATAAAATATATTGGCAACAGGGTCTAATATTTCTATATATATTGGCAGCAGGGGCTAATATTCACATATATTGGCAGCAGGGGCAAATATTTATATATATAGTGGCAGCAGGGTCTAATATTTTTATATATATATTGGCAGCAGGGTCTAATATTTTTATATATATATTGGCAAGCAGGGGCTAATATTATTATATATTGGCAGTAGGGGCTAATAGTTATGATATATTGGCAGCAAGGGCTATATTAATATATATTGGCAGTATGGGCTAATATTATATATTATATTGGCAGCTAGGGTGTAATATTAATATATATTGGCAGCAGGGGGCTAATATTTATATATATTGGCAGCAGGGGTAATATTTCTATTTATTGACAGCAGGAGCTAGAATTTTATATATATTGGCAGCAGGGGCTAATATTTAATATATTATATATATATTGGCAGCAGGGGGCTAATGTTAAATATATATATATATATATATTGGCCGCAGGGGCTAATATTAATATACATATTGGCTGCAGGGGCTAATATTTATATATATCGGCAGCAGGGTATAATATCTATATATATCGGCAGCAGGGTATAATATTAAAGAATGAAAAATAACCGCCAGTTCAGCTGTTATTTTTAAATCATATTTCAATCAAGGTCTTTACTTCAAAGAGATAAGTAAAATTTTAAAATTGCCCCCCTACTTTGGTCCCTGTGCCCCCATGTGCCCCCTAAATATTAAAGCTGGACACGCCCCTGGTATACAGATATACAGAAAGAGACTCAAGGCACAGATTCCATGGACGCAACTTGAGAATCTTATTACAATGTTACTAAAAGTGCAAAGTGCAGTCTCAAGGAAGTTTAGACAAGCTGCCACATCAATTTGAGTTAATTCATCCCGCTTTTAATGAAAATTAACAATTATGCACAAAAAAGAAACATAATATTTGATATTTGATCACAATTTTGTTAAAGAACAATATACATTATAGTGATATATATATATTAAGGAGGATTATCTGCCTCACCCCTCCTGAGGCCATTGAGGCTCGAAGCATTAGCTTATATAGTAGTGCCACCCCTGTGTCTACAATATATGAGAAGTAGATTTTTTTTGGTTATAATCAGGTACTATATATCCCTCTTGGTGTTGAGATATGAAGCCATATGCCAGCACTCGGCAGTAGGGTGGAGGCATGGTGGAGGTGGCTGGTGACGCTGCCCTGGTTTAGGTCCTGGGTAGTGCTGGAGGTAAACCTCTGCTTTTAACAAAAAAGATCATATTTTAGTCAATGACTTTAATTGTAATATGACTAATTTTAACCACTGCTTTATTACATATTCTGTATATTCACCATTCTTATCTTTGTTTAATTTAGGGGATCCATTTTTGCTTTTCTGGTCATAAAGTGGAATTAAATTATAATAATATTAATGACATAAAATATAATAGAACAAATCAACAATAAAATCTTATAACAATACTAAAAACATAAGAAATCTTCTTTATATTGACTATAGCGTGAATATATTTAGTGTAATTAATTGTATGAAGATTTACTAAAAAGAAATGATCAGTTTGAAAAAATTGTAAAATGAGTTACCATAACAACCTCATGTAGCTCTCTACACAGAAGCTTTTCCCGTGTATCATTTCCTAATCAGTTACCATGGTAAAAACATTTGGTTCCAACATATCCCTTTATTAACGTTTTTTTTTCACCAATCTAATATATCTGTTTTAATATACAATTTTAACTCCCACTACAATAATTATAGTCAGAATAAAATAAGGAAAGTCACACAAAAAATAAAATGAATATTTAATGTTTTGTATTAAATTGTTTGGAAGAAACAAAAATAAAATAAAATCATAAGCACAGCAGGAATCCTCTTTTACATCAAGCTTTGAGGGTGAGCATGTTTTGCTTTTTACAACTTTTGAAAAATATTTATTTACACTATCTATAGGAAAACATTTATATTCCAAATCTGATGAGATGTCTGACTTTGGTCTGCAAAACTATATTTATTTAAATGTGTGTGTGCAACTGCAAGAGCATTACAGTTCTTCAATTAAAGTTTATCCTACCATCTGCCATTTGGATTTGTTCACAGGGGTCGGCAAGGTGCCCATGCACTATTTGGGCACAGACACTGTTGTTCTATTTGTGCACAGACACTGGTGTCAGTCACCACAATTTTATGTGTCTATCAGAAAGCGATGTGGAAGAGACAGGAAGAGGTGTGGATAAAAGATAGAAAGGGTAAAATATAGAATGGGTAAGAGATAGAAAGGGAAAGGAGTTGGAGGAAAAGTGAAGATAGAGAGATAGAACAGGAAAGTGATACATAAGCTGTATTCCCTCCTGTCCCATACCCATCGGTGCGAAAGGGCAAGAGAAAAAAAGTGTTCAATAAGGAATTGCACCCGTTGGTACAGAACGTCAGGCAGAGACGTTCAAAGTGGGTCAACTGTGTCATGATGGGAATGTGTTTGTGTTTGGACAAAAAGCATTTAAGCTGCATAAAACGGAAGATTTCCGAAGGTGGCATCTGTAAAGTGTCTTGGAGTGTATGTAAAGTGTGTAAGTGTCATCGAAACAATGGTGCAAGAACGGAGGACTTCAATTTCAACTGCTCCCAAAGTGAGAGTGAGAAAGATAATGTTGCACGCTCCACCCCAACCAGCATACATCGGAAATATCCGGTATGTCAGACATCCCCCTCTCCAAAGCCACCCATCTTGGGGTGGCCTGACCCAGATGTACATGTGTTAATTGAACCAACTGGGCCCCTGAAAATAAGTTAGTAGATGTGGCCAAGCCCCCTGCTCCTCGGGGTTGGTATAAGTGGTATTGCTTACACCTCAGTCGTTCCAAAAAAGTCAGTTTGAAACCCTCCCAGTTCTCGAATACCCAATGGGAAAGGGAGAGAACTAAAGAGATAGAGTATCCTCGACAATTGAGTCATTTTGATGCTATAAAGCCTGTCCAATATGGATATCTTGTAGGACATCCAACTGTGTAAGTCTCCCTTTAGTTTCGGAATCATTGGGCAATAATTAGTTTTACCATCCGAGGGGGCAAGGATATGTTAGGAGCCTCGCAATTAAAACTATTCATTTAAAACCTGAGATGCCGAAAATTAGGACAGGATGGAATACAAATTTGGCAACAACACCAGTGGAGACGTAAGGGACAAAAGAATGTCGTCCGCAAAATTACCTTACATTGGGAACCTCCACTCCTCTTATGTCGGGGTTGAGTCGTATGCTAGCTACCAAGGTTTCTATACATAGGACAAACATCGGGGAAACGGCAGGGATACCGCCCCCCCCCAGTATACATCACTGCCTGGGGGTAAGAATACAGGCCTTGTATGGCCATGGCCGTCAGTATAGCTTCTGTAAAGCCAAAGGTCCAGAGCGTCGCCCACATATATTCCCAATCAACCCAGTCAAACGCCTTCTCAGCATCTAGGGAAAACAACAGAGCAGGAGACTGGGCCAATCGGGATGTGTGGACGACACCCAGGATTCGTCTGATGTCATCAGGAGCCTCCCTACCCGGCACATACCCAACCTGATCAGAGTGAACCAACTGTGGTAGAGAAGGGGCCATCCGTAATGATAATATTTTGGCATACAGTTTGACATCGGTATTGATAAGGAAGATCGGTCTGTAATTGGAACAAAAAGAACTATCATTGCCGACTTTGGGAATGACTACAAGTTTTGCTAAAAGCATTTCTTTAAGAAACGGATGCTATGTGGCATGAGAATGTCCTTATACTGCTTATAGTAGAGTGCTGTAAATCCGTCAAGTCCCTGGGCTTTAGAGCATTTCAGGGAACTGATAGCCAAAAAGCAAAACAAAAAGAAATATATATATATATATATATATATATAAATAAATATATTTTTATGAGCAAGTCCTAAAATTAAAGCTTTATCTTAAAAATGTATGATTTGAAGGGGTAAATTGAATTGGCCAGGTTCAACAATGTCCCTCCAGGGGAAGGATGACCGTATGTCTAATTTCCAGTTTGAAAAAGGCACACGTCCCAAACAATCCGACAAACCCATGCAAGAGTGGTATCACTCAGGGGATGTTGCTGAACACATATTGGGGTATAAATTCATTTTCAAGTACAATGTGTGCGGGGAAAAACTTTGACAAAGGCTTGCGGTAGAATTAGTGCATGGAAAGAGTTAAAATACCATTATTTGAAATGCTCTGGGGTGTCTAGTTTTCAAAAATATATGTTTAGTGAGCACATTGAATTGGCCAGGCTCAAAGATGTACCAAATAGGACATGGGCAAAGGATCACCAAATGTCAAAGTTCAAAATTGAAAAATGTACATGCCCCAAATGTGGCCTTTTGACCCAAAAACAGGGAAAATCCATGTATGGGGGTATCACTGTACTCAGGGATATTGGGGTGTTCATACATGAAGTAAAATGTGTGTGAAAAAAAAGCAAAACAATGACTACCACAATGTTTGACAAAGACTGGCTGTAGAATTAGAGAATGAAAAGAGTAGGACAAATAGTAGAATCTATTTAGCAGGTATTTTCATTAGCTTTTATAGAAAAGTCTTTTTTTGTACATGATGTCATACAATCAAAACAATCTAAAGAAAGCCCTTCTTGTCCTGAAAAAACAATATATAACTTGTGTGGGTTCAGTAAACTAGAAAGAAGAAAATTACAGCTAAACATGCAGACATCTTAAAACAGCAATTGTCACAAAGGGTACAAAAAATAAAATCAGTCATTGTCATGAAGGGGTTAAGGTGAAACAAATTGCACACATTTCAAGGGGATTGTGCTTTTTAGTAAAATACTGATTACTTGTTTTAAATGTTCTTTTGTTTGTTTTATTGACTCTCTCTCTCTCTGCTTAAAGTAAAAAGCAATTCCACCAGATAGGTTAGAGCTGTGCTAAATAATACAAAAAAGAAATATCAGACGTTCTTGCCTCTTTCAATAGTAACTCCTGTGTATGCTTGATAAGCAAGAACTAAGCAGAAAAAGTCAAGTGGCCACGTTGTGTATACATAGGTAAAAATAAGTTTGTGGGTTTTGTCCCCAAGGTCCAAATCATATCCATCAGTATACAGACATGGGCTAAAAAGATAGATAAATACATAATAGATTTATTTTATTTAATTTTTTTTTAGGTTTTTATGATAAATGTCTTTTTTAAATTCAAAAATAGAAAAAGGCTCCAGGCAACTTGATAAAGACCTCATTGTGAGGTCGAAACGTTGTTATCTGTTTCCTACAATAAATCTGTCTGATGGAACCCCTGAGTGCCTGGAGCCTTCTTCTATTTTTGATTTACTGGGGAGCTGGCCCTTCCTGGCACAGCTAAGCACCTGAGTTCCTGTGGGGAGTGAGTGCAGATTCCTAATTCTGGTGACTTTTTTAAATTCAAGTCAACACAATATTTATTTTTATTATACAAAAACCCCACAAAATGTAAATAGTTTATTTTTGCGATATGTAGGTGTCTGTCTTTGACTGTGTATATTTGTTTATTGAAACAACATAACACTTCATCTGAAATACAATTAGCTATTTTATTTGTAAACAGAAAACTACATTATGTGATTTGAAGCTTATATTAACAAAAAAGATTGCATAGGTGTAAAAAAATAGTGATGAAATGCCCGCAACAAAATTTGGAATGGATATTTAGAGAAAAAAAAAACATATCAACTTTCTGCAATATGCCTACATAATGAAGTGGGTCGCTTGGCTCAGTTCTGGTTTTTGAAGAGGCTCCAAGATTTATTCTTGAGGAATTAAGCCATGTGCAGTGATATATTCTGTTTTTGGATGAGAGATGAGGTGCATCATTCTTTTAAAAACTGTCACACACAAGATACTGACAAAAAGTGTGTGGTCACCATTGCAGATAGGATATAGTCTTCAAAAACATTTCTTGCTTAGCTTGTAAGGTCCATCTGAAGGACACTTTAGATGAACACTATTACATTATGGATGCCTTTAATTTAGATCATGTGCTTGAATTAGGGAGAAATGGATACACTTACACTGGTAATAGCAGTTGGTTGTAAAATATATTTTTTATGTGTCCTCCAGTCTTGCCAAACGTGAACTATATAAACAAAGGCAAACTCATTAAACTATATTGAATATCAATTGTAACTGAACAGATTTTCTTGGTGCCTGTAGTCATTTACAAAAAAAAAACAGAAACGCCTTTGTGTCCAGCAAGATCAAAAGGAAGGTTCGGTCATAGGGAAGTGCCTAGCCCTATCTCCACACCTTCAGAAGCGAAGCATCCGAAGGTCAGCGGCGAGGGGGAGGAGACACCTTGTTTTAACCCTAGCAGAACTATAAAAGACCTCAGAGCTTACATGTTGGTGCTCAGTAGTCCTGTTGCCACTTCTACAATGAGCTGTGCTGCACTTTAGATGCCATTTTGCCTCTTTTTTCTGATTATTGCCTCATTATCTGTTTTTTTTTTTTTTACCCTTGCTCATGTTTTGACTTATGAACCTCACTGCCTCCAGACCTCTTCCTGTTTTCTGTGTTTGAACCTTGCTACCTCCCATTGGACCCTGAGCTATTCCTATTATGGCTCTCGTGTTCCTGCTGAACTGCACGTTTCTGTTTTTCATATCAGTAACGGTGGTTATTGGGGATCTGCAAGTGGTGCCCTACCAAACCTTGACAGCTAACAATGCTAGCTCCTGGTAACAAGGGAGCAGGGGCGTACCTGGAGTATTTGGCACCCGGGGCGCATCCTGTATGTGGCACCCCACACACACACACACACAAAAAATAATGTTGATGTTTTACTGTATGTCAACTGAAAAAAATAGAAATCTGGAAAAAATAAATGATTCATGGTTTGTGGTTATGTCTGGGTATATTAGTGTATGTGTGTCTGGGTATGTTTAAATCTTGCCGAACTCCCCGTTACAAGCAATTGCTTGCATCGCCACTTAAAACATGCTTTGTTTTTGTTAGCACAGTCATGCATATTAAGAAAATAACCAACACATTGAATTGAATTCCCATGAGGCTCAACCAGACACATGCCAATCCACACATACCAATCCACTCTCACTGTTACTCTCACTGAATGCTTTCCTACCTTTCCTCTTTTCTCCTTCAGCATTCAGCTCCTTTTCCTGCTCTTCACTCCTCTTCTTCTATCTTCTTACGGTTCAGAGGGCACGGACGGCGGTGGGCGCTGGGATCTGACAAAAAACCCCAGCACACAGCAGCAGTTGCTGCGCGGATCGCAAGGGATCAGTATTGCATGTCTGCTAAAGACCTCCGATATCGCTCCCTTGCAAGCCTGCTCCTCCAGCAGCGGACATTCTGGAGGGGTGCCGGCAAGTTGGCACCCCCTGATGAGCGGCACCCGGTGCGGACCGCCCTCCTGCACCCCGCTAGGTACGCTACTGCATATGCTAGCTGTGAACTTAAATTCCCATGATTCTCAGCCAGCCAGTTGTCCACCATAATGCTAGCTGAGCATCATTGGAGGAGTAGTCAACAGCAGCAGAGATTTTTTTTAAATTAAAACAAAGCTAAAGTTAGCCTCCCAGGACCCTTACACACTGCCTTTACACACGCCTGCCCATAAACACACATATATACATACACTGCCTTTACACACATATACACTGCCCTTACACACACATATACACATACACATACACTGCCCTTACACACAAACATACATGTACACTGCCCTTACATACACACATATACATGTACACTGCCCTTAAACACACATATATACACTGCCCTTACACCCCTTTCTTCCCATCTCTTACCTCTTCCACCATCCTTCATCCTTATTCTTTCTGCCTCCATCCTGTATCCTGCATCCTGTGGTGAGAGCGCGAGGTCTGTAACTTAAAACCTCGGTTTACTACTCCCTCATCACTACCAGCCGGCTATTGCTGCGGAGCGCAGGGATGACATCATATCCCCGCGCTCTGCATTATTTGCCAGTGAGTAGTGATTAGGGAGCAGCAAAGCGAGGTCTGAAGTGACAGACCTTGCACTCCCTAATGTTGAGCCGACTAGAGGGAGATTGCAATCTCCAAGCTAGTCTGCAGGCTGCAGCTGCTGATTGGGCAGCTGTGCGACCCCCTGCAGCTGCACCTGAGGTGAGTACGGATCTCGCCTCACCCTTCCTCTGCCCCTGCAAAGCGGGGCAGTTGGGGGGCATGGTTTTTGTTTGAGTATGTTAGTGTGTGTGGATATGTTGGTGTTTGTATGGGTATGTTAATGTGAGTGCCTGAGTGTGTGTTAGTATGTGTATCTGGTTGCATTAGTGTGTCTGTGCATGTGTGTCTGGGTAGATTAGTGTGAGTGTCTAAGTCTGTTAGTATGAGTGTCCTTCCCAAGATCAATCTCTGAATCCACCACTACAACATTAGAACTAGCCAAATTTGCATTTAGCACAACTATACTGTTTCCTCAGCCTTTTCAGTCTGTTCTGTTTGCAGTTAACTTTGATGCTTTGATGGGAGCATTCCCATGCATGTGTGTGTAATTAACTTCTGCAATAATGGAGTACAAAACATCTCTGTGTGTATACATTTAACCTATTACATACTGTGGTATAATGTAATATTCCACTAAATTGATAGTTGGGTACCTGCCACTACAGCCGCAATGCAGGATTGTAGGATGCATTTAAAATGATGCTGTATTAAAAACAGTTTTTTTTAACTGAATTTTAACTGAAAACAATTATATAAAACGCTGATGGATTTAATCTTTGTTAAACAAAGTGGGGTTTTTTTCTTACGAGCCATGCTAGGATTATTATACATTTGCTTGCGATCTCCGGCATTTAATCCAGACCCAATATGTCTTACAGTGGTCCACAAGAGACGGATAAATGTGGTAGCCCTTTTTATATAGATCTTAGACAAAAAATGTTTTAAGAACCTTTCACCAAAATTTTAAGCATATTCCATTTGTAAAGCAAATGTATTGCATGAATGGAGAACGCATTTTTTTTGGAATTGGTCTCAGAAATTGTCAGATTTCAACACATTATACATAGGAAAGAAAATGCTGAGTTGACTAGCATTATTATTTGAAATGGAAAGCATCTGTGCTTTGCATTATTATGTAAATGTTAGGCTCTCTCAGGTTTTAGAACATCTTTCCAATCATGGTTTTTCAAAATAATGAGGATTTATTCTTTTTTTTTTTGATGCTTTTGAAAGGTTTCAGATAGGAAATTGCAGCCTTCTGTTTATCCACAGAATAAATGCAGATGTTAGCTTTCACATCCTATTCACATGCACAAATATGCTCACACAGATACAGTAGGATGTTGTAGGTTACTATAGCAATTCCAAGTGTAATAATGCACATGAGAAAATATCTCAGCTAGAGGTCAAACCAACTTATTTTATTAAATTTACTGCCGTGAGTTATCTTCTATTGGATTCCACTATTCTCAAAAAATATGATATATTGTTAATTTTTTTTTTTTTTATAGGCACACTCCGGCCATCACGTGCATTTGGATGCATATCAGAGTTGAGTGGTCCCTACACTGTAGGATGGGATTCTGCAGAATCCCCATATGATTTTGTCCCTGTACCCCAGCTATTAGTTATGTAGAAAATGTTTGACTGACAAGTGATATCTTGAAACCGATCAGTTTTAATGATGGCTCTGCGAATGCTTAGGGGCCTTCTAAGCAGGGCACAGGTATGGACAGCACATCCACTGATCCGAACGGGACCATTTTCCTACCGCGGATTCAAACAGCCATTCAATGGCAACAAATGTCATGCATGACTATGTAGGTTGCATTTTGTTGCAGCTCTGGAGCTAAATGTTTGGGGGGGGGGTTGTATGGTAAATGAATGCATGTGAAAGTACCGTACTTTCAAAGTATTACTTAGCTGGGACACTGGAGTGTTGTTTTAACATTCCGAAGAGTATCTGTTCAGTATTTTATGGAAAATAAGATGTTGGTTTCTGGTGCTGGCGTTCAAATACAGTTTAATAGAAAAGCTTATAAATTGAATAGACAATTAAAGCATGTCGCTGGAAAGAATTGTGGATGTTTTTGTCCGTGAAATAATATAACATTCTTAACTTAATAATCCGCTTTCAAAGTGTCGGTTTCCAAACGTATAATTTAACAGAGGCAATTTTATGTTTCACAAGATTCTTCTGCTGAGATGATTTTCATGGTACTAAGATGCTCCCTAATTTTATGGGATCATGGATATTCACTTTTCACTGAAACAGTTCAGTATTCATTTCAAAAACTCTATGGAAATAAAGTTATTTATTTCTGTATGGTTGCATAGAACAGAAAGCCTACGCATGGTTTAAAGAAAGAACCCTCAAGAAAGAACGTCAACTGGAAGAGCATCATATAGACTGCCAGAATGTTTTGCCTAGCAATCTAGTGATTATGGTCAGAGAAATACCTAGACACTTATTACACTCTATGCAGCTATTGTTAGATTATGTTTTATACAATATCTCGCAATAATTATTTTATGGGTTGTTAAAGACTCAATCGCTATGGCAAACCTCTTAATATTTCAGGTGGTCAGAGATTTAGAACATGTAAAAGAAAAGTATGTTGCCTCTATCAGTTGAAGAATAGTCCGATTAATATATTCACTAAAGCTAACCCTCATTAGAACAAAAAATAATTTGCATATATATATATATATATAATATATATAATAAATATAATATACGTATATATACTGTAATGTATTAATATATATATATATATATATATTGTGATTTTAATCACTGCTTAGACTGTTTAATAGTCAAAAATAACATAAATATATATATATAGTATATGTTGTTTTTAACTAATAAACAGTCTACAGCGATAATTATCAATTTTAATTGTGTTTCATTATGCTTTTATAGAAGTAAAGCAAGTAAATTATTTTCAGAAAAAAAGAATAGACTTTTTTTCACTGTACAATGCAAAACTGAATTATCGTTTTTGCTTTCTCTCTTGTAAAAATATCAGATGTGCTGAATCTCATTTACTTTTTTACATTGTATATCTTGTAGCCTTCCTGCGAAGTATGTGAAGCATAACCCAGATACCATTAATTCAGCCACTTACTAGAAAAACTGAATTTCACAGTTGATGCTTACTGAGAGTATTCCAGCGAACACTGTCCAAAGTCACAAGTGATTTCAAGAAAGATTTCACTCAAATTTATTACATATGACTGCAAGCCTCATCTGAAAAAATAGCAGGGAACATACAAAAACACTTGATAAAAATATAAGCTTTTCAATTAAAATTGAAGTGACTGATATCTCACTTATTTTTATGGCACACACAAAATATTTATTTCCCATTGTTGCTTATCAAGATATGAATGTATTGTTTTGATCAGTGATTGCTTATTGGATTGAAGCTGAAAATTGTGATGGGAATTAGACACTAAAAAACACTAAAGTGATTTTTTTTTCATTAAAAAAATAATATATATATATATACCGTACTTGCCGGCGTATAACACGCACCCTCGCCAGGACCGGAAGTGAGGGAGACGTCGCTGCAAATCGAGCAGCTCTAGGATTTATCGGCGCATAACACGCAGGTAGGGTTTCAGCTTCTTAATATGGTTTAAAAAGTGCGTGTTATACGCCGATAAATACGGTATATATATATATATGGATTTTATCTCCAGTTATCTAGGGAGCATCTAGAATTACCACTAGGGCAGAGGGGGCCATAGAATAAGTAGTGGGGTACATGATGTCTGGATGAAGGTCTTACTAAACCATCTTCCCTCCAACAGCACCTCATTGACATTCCCCTATATTAGCAAAAAAAGTTTGAGTAGCCTCTGTTTAGGGTTGTCATATTTAGGAAAATCTAAGTTAATTATATGAATAACTGAGGGCATCATACACATGACCTGCCACCCTCCAGCATTGATGGTGCCCAAGTCTCCAGTCCTCCTCCATTACAAAATGGAGGATCTGGAGCCTGGAGGACTTTTATATATAAAAAAGCAGCCGCCCAGGACACGGTTGTACGGGCGACAGGAAGCTTTCTGGGCGCTCGCTCATTTAGAGTGGTGCCTCTCTACCTCCATCATGGAGGACTTGGCCTAGCAACCAGAATGTACACAGACTTCCCAGGTTGCATCTACAATATTTACCCCAGTACCCAGATAACACACATGTTCTGCTCTCAAAGTCTCAGGGCCCCTTTCAGTCAGGGCTCCTCTCAGTTTGGCTTGCAGGCACCCTTAATTAATTCTACACCCTTTAGGCCCAAAACAGCAACAGCAATGGGCAGGCACTCAGAATACAAACATATACTTTACTCTTACAAATGCCATGCCTAAGCACATAGAAGCCTGCCCATAAACACATACATACACATTAACACTTGTCCCTAAACATAAAAATCCTAGCTTACACTTGCCCTTCCATCCACACACTTTCTCATGACATCACTTTATCTCTTCCCTTTTTTATCTCCACGCTGAGCAGTGGTGACTCTAAGAACAATATATAGGGGGGCACATAAGATTCAAAACTGGGGGGGCACTAATAAGTTCCACAACTAAATCATGCCATTGAAAAAAAATAATTATATATAAATAAGATGCCAAAATACTAGAGTATTGCAGTATGCAATGATACATTTTCTTTGATTAACATAATACTTAAAAGAAAAACTTTCCTTTCTTCCTCAGGTGTTACTTCAGACCCCAGAAAGAGAGGAAACCTCTCAAAAGATTTTCTTTATAGTTTACAAAGAAGTGCAAAGACAGAGCGACAGGCTCTTGCGCTGCCTGGTTGTTGTGAGCAGAACTGTAGTTGGCTCCTTTTGCCCCCCCGAGGCAAGAATGGAATATTGTTCCCCCTCAGCTATTTATTTACAGAGGTTATTTTATTGACAAAGCCTTTTCACACGCCATAAACACACACACACTGCCATTACACACACATATTGTCAGGGTCTGCGGCCAGGCAGAGAGAATCCTCGGCGCAGCGACTCTGAATACCCGCCGTTAGTGGGTACTAGCTCCCATGCCGCCGCAACCTCCGTCCTCCAAGAACCAGCTCCGGGCGCCCCCTCCTTACTTTTCTAGCTTCCTGCAAAACGTAGCCAGGAAATGTGCGTCAACGGCACCACGCAAGGGAGTGGGGCGACACCCTATTGGAGGATTTAAAAACTGGCACTGAGCTTTACTCAGTGCTCAGTTATTGTTCCTGACAGAGCTATTTAGTTTGCGCTCCCGATTATTCTGATTCCTGATTTTGACCCCTGGCTTTTGTTATTCGCTGTTCCTGTTCTCTCCTATCCCGACCTTTGGCTTTTACGGACTTCGCTGCTCTCTCCCGCCCTGACCTTTGGACTGTTTCTGGATTTGCCTTGTCTACTAAACCTTCCCTCATCTCCTGAAAGGTAGCCTGCATACTGGGTTCCTCACCTCGCTCCTATCAGCCTGACACATATACACATACACTGGCCTAACACACATACATGCCCACACAGTTGCCTTTACACACACCTGTCCATAAACACACATAAACATATACACTGCACTTACATATTGCCTTTTACACACACACTGCCATTACACACACACATATACACATATACACATATACACATACACTGGCTTTACACACATACATGTCCACACATGCTGCCTTTACACATACCTGCAGAGTGCGGGGTAAGAGGCCCTGTCCCAGTACTCGGCATAAATTGCTGGCACAAAGTGATTAGGCAGCACAGAAGCCAAGGTCTCAAGTGACCGACCACGCGCTCCCTAATGTCTGGCTGGTCAGAAGGGGATTGTGATCTCCCCAACCAGCCTTGCTAGGGAGATCATAATCTTGTGCCTTCCTCGGCATGGCTTTGAAGACCAACCCAGGGGAGGTGGCCTCTCCACTCGCCCCTCCCCTATAGCCCTATAGATACGCTTGGGCAACTGCTGAGTGTGCCCATAGGTTTAGTTTGGGGTTTCCAAATTTGTTGGGAGGGCAAAAGGGAGGGCAAGGAATAATCTAGTGGGGCAATTGTGCCCCTGTAGCGATGCCTATGCTGCTGAGCTCCAGCATATGACATCATATTACACCTGCTCAGCATCAACTGTCGGTACCATGAGTGAACATTGAGACTGGACTGTTCGCCACTGGCCTTGCTTCTCCAGCAACAGGCAGTCCAGAGATAGAATTGCTTTTCCCTACTACTGCTACTATGAAAAGAGATTTGTCTTGTCTGAACATTTGGGAGATTAAACCAAATAAGGTCCATGGAGGGGGCAGGACCAGAAATAATGTAATAAGTCAGCCTTGGAGCATTTTGGACAGTTGGAATCATTTAAGAGGCCAATCAATGGCTAGATTTTCGGAGGAGTTTGAGCAAAATTTCTAAATAAGTTCTGGTGCCTTAAACTCTCATGGTGGTAAGTGTTGTATCTATTAAGTGTTCAATGCCATGGTCAGGTATTGTTTTGCTATAGTTTCGTCTTGAAGACTTTTTGGCAGGGTCACTTAAGCCTGTCAAGTCTGCACTGCTCTGCTTGTCCATTGAGGAGCACAGTCAGATATATCACCAGCCCATAAGCTCTGATGATGCATCTCACCTGCCTCCATGCTATTTTGTAATTTTACACTGGGAATGGCAGAAGCTGCGGGCACATATTAACCCAAGTGCCATATACATTTGCCTCTTCCCTCACCTCCTAACTATGTTGCGTGCAGGAGATGTGTTGGGTTGAACGCATCTTTTAAACACATTATAACCCCCAGCTTCCTGAGAACATTGATTTACCTCCCAAGGAGCCTTCACTAGATGTGATCTACCATTAAAACATCTAATCTGTCTCTTCAACCACTAGGTTATTCTGTTTCTTGAACTATTAATAACCTGTAGACATTTAGAGGCAATGTTACTTTAGGACAACAGGTGTACTACAAATGTTTTCATAGTTTGTCATGTTTTAATTCTACTTAGTGTACCTCAGTTGGTGTTATAAAGTATCCATGTAAAGTTATACACCATACCTTTCCCTTTATTCTTTTGTTTCCATTTTAGATAAAAACTTACAAGTACTGTATATGTTCATTATTTATAAAATATTAATACCCAGAAAGGTTGAAATAAAAAACAGATTATAATAATAAATCCAAATAACAACTGGAAGAATGTTAAGATAGCTATGTTATTTTTGCAACACATTATTCTAAATACAAAATATTTTTTTATAAATCTGAGTGCATCAAACTGTTTGACTGATAATGCCAAAAGCAATATCTGGAACCGTGACATAAAAATGGAGGTAGAGGAACAAATGTATTTGCTAATACAATCTTTCCCTAAGCTAATATAAGTATCTCTGGCATACTGCTAAATGTCAGTGCTAAATAAGGCAAGTTTGTTATTAGAATCAGGGGATTTAAACAGCAAACTAAAGTTCTGACAAAAGAATGTATTGATTATATGAGAATGCCATTGATCTTCTGTTAAAATGCACAATACAGTATTTGAATGTGATAACTAAGGGGGGTGGTTTTGCAAAAGCTTATGCAATGAGCGCTTTAGAATTGTTCTCCAGTAAATATGTTTCAATGATTTATGTGAAATGATTGACAAAGAAAAACAAAAAATGATAATTAACAGTATGGATGCTAGAGGCCAGCATGAATGGGAACACTAGGACTTCATCTCTGGTCATTTAGGGGTTAGGATTATGAATCCAGGTACTGGGGAAGCCTAGAAAAGGTTGTTTTACAGTTGCTATATAGGCTCCCAGATAGTTATTAACAGTGTCTCCTTTGCATGGAGCTTCCTCTCTTTGGACCTCCATATTGAGGAGCCTCTGTCTCATAGTTGGTGCAGCTGGTGTCTTCCCTGGAGATAGCGTAACAAAGTTGTTGTTCCCTGGCCCTTATATTTTGACCTCTCTCTTTTAGGCCCTTCTCTTTTCTGTATAGCCTTTGCACCTGTACAGCCCAAGGGTACTAGGTCTAGGACCCCTCACGCTCACCATGGCCCCTTGTGTCCTGACCCCATACCTCATAAGAGCCCAATGCCTTCCCTGTCAATGTAGGAATCCCCTTACCGCTGCAGTCTCTTCTGCTGGCAGGCCTTATTGGGTCCCCAGGACTCTTATTAAGTAATCTCTTTTATTGTTAAGTTGATGGCAGGTTCAGGCATTTTTCAGGTGTTGGATGAGTAGAAGGAAGGTTACTTTAGGGCAGAAATTTGTTTACGGGTGCTAGTTGTGCCATCTTTTTCCATTGATCTCTGTTTCCCTAAAGTAAACATTTGGCTCACAAGCAAAACATACAAGTCACAAGCTACAGAAAAAGTAAAGGATTAAATTAGGTTTATCCCAGAGCATTTAGCTCAGTATGGTAGCTAGGGCTAAATTAATCAAAGCAATTGCTCCAGGGCCCCACAGTGGAAGAGGGGCCCTTAGTCCTCCATCCTATAGTACTACTACTTGATTTATAGTAGCCAGTGCTGCACCATTTATAGTAGCCAGTGCTGCACTGTGCGGGAGCAGGTTGGCCCTCTTGGTATGGAGGGGGGATGTAGGTGATAAAGGTCTCTTTATCAAGACAGCAAGCAATTCCCATCCTCCTCTCCTATTACTTCATTATGGTTGGTTGGTTCGTGATCAATTTTTTTTCAGTCCCTAGCCCAGGAGTTCGTGCAAAGTTAGAGTGAATGAGCCTGAGTGGGAAGGGGCAAGTGGTGCTTGGGAGTGAAAGAGTCATGCCCCCTTAAAGAGAGGATCTGGGCCGCCCGACTCATCATTTTTATTTGAATGACTGGTGGCATGTGGTGGGGAAGGAGATCTACCACAGTTTTAGTGGTTAGAAGTTATATGGTTTCAGGAAACATTCACCTAGGTGATAGTGTTGCTTATTGATGAATTGTCTCCGGTTTTATGCTTACTTTAAAACATATTGATGTTCATCAATAAATAAACATAGCAGCACATCATAAAAAAGGCTGTAGCCAATTCAGTTTCCAACACCCTCTACTCCACTTTCATTGATTAAAAATATCAAAGTATGGGAAAAAGTGGGACTTCTCTGTGAATGAGCAGCGCAAAGGTCATGACTTTTGTCAGAATATACCAGTCAGTATATAGCATAAAACAGCAGATTAAAGAAAAGATATTGTTAGATACACTTCCTGATGGCTCTTAAGAAAGTACAAATTTTCATTTAATGGACATAGAAAAACAATAGACTTTCAAAGCATGTCTACTTAAGTTGGATTGATCTTAGAAGAATGTGATTTAACCGAAAGCTAGTTCTGTTACTCATTTTAAACCTGACAGGTTTTCCTATTTAATTACAGGGTCTTGCCTGTGCCGATGGTGTAAAAATGTGTTAGAACGTCTATCAACTGGTATGGCTTTACCTACTTTTTATGTGGTTTGCTTTTACTTCAAAATATACAGTATACCGGGATTTTACATTTCGTCTATCACATTTAATATAAACAGTGTGCTGTCAAAAGTTGCACACAGTCTGGAAGAAAGCGGGCTAATTGAGCTATATATTTCAGTAATGGTTATTTCTTTTTTATATCTATGCAATATCCATAATAACGCTGGTGTTTTGTTTTTATTCTCTAAATATTCTAATTCCCTGCAGGTGATAGTCGGCATGAAGAGATTACTGGTATATTTTACTAATAGGTGACAACACGTTCTCCGGTTCTAACAGGTTAAGGTAATACAAGGTTAATACATTGAACCTAAAACAACAAATAGTATGTAACCTTCAACATCTTGGCCAGGTTCAAATGGGGAGATGACCCTGGAGAGAGAACAGAGACAAGGACGAAAAGTGCGGGTTATGGAGTTTGCAAAGCAGCCAAAGATCATCATTATGTTGTTAAAACCATGGTAGGCCATTCATTTGAACTTACAGAGGACAGCTGGACCTACAGGACCAAGGCAAGGAGCATATTCTCTATAGGCTCCTTACCATCTGATTTTTTAATCTAATTCCAAGCATGTTGTGGATCTGTTTAATACTATGAAGCTATCGAATTGTTATTAGTCATGAGTTCTCAGGTCTCTGGTTCTCTGGCAGGTACTGCCAACATCTTACCCTTCTTCTATTTTAAGTATGGATGTTGGGAAATTTGAATATAAAAACTTAAAAACGTCAACAATCACTTTAACTCTCCATGGATAAAAGAAGATGCAGTTATTTTCGCCTATACAAATGAGTTTTAATGAGTTCAACATAACAATATTATCACCTTGGTGTATGTATCCTTAAACATGTATGATCTATGTTAGATGCTGTTTATATGGGTATAACTGCTCAGAAGCTTTGCCAATTCTGCTGTATCCTTAAACATATGCAATAAGGTGAGTGATGTTCTTTTATCTTTTATACTGTTTAATCACTAATTATGAATGTCAGAGTTTGTCATCTCATAGGCACGTCTTTCAAAAAAAGTTGTATATCTTAGATTATTAAAGAAAAACACTTAGGCCACCTTGTGGGTGTATCATTATGTAAAGTTTGGTACTTGCATTTTATCATACCTGTAGTCAGCCTATGAATACATTTGTTCCATTAGGGTAATATGAAAAGGTACTTTATTAAACATGTATGCATCAGAAAACATATGGATACCTCTCCTTGTTTTGGCAGTTGATTTTAGACATTTATGCCTCAGAGATTTAGTTTATTCAGTCCCATGTAAAAATGGACACTAGGGAATGACACTCCAGCATATCATGTGACACTTATCAGATATTTATAGAACCGAACACACGTTTATATTATAATTTATGGAAATTAAGACTTTTACTTTACTGTACATATATGGGGATTAGGCTAAATATTGTTACATCTGTTGATCTATTTCTCTGGAAATACAGGACTCTGGGGATGTGAAAACTTAAAGAAGACAAAAAAAAAGGAATGAATTTCTCAGATTTTCAGTAGTTTGACTCATTACAGCAGGAAAAAAGTGAGAATCAAACATTTTCAACAGCTTCTTCCTTAGATATAGAAATTTAAAAAAAGAGTTGTCCTAATATAAAGTCCCAGGCATGGACAGAAGTGGCAATGTTAATGCAGGATTAAAAAAAAAGTAACATAAACCATCACTGATCTGGTCTGGTCTTCAAACGCAACACATATATGATAAATAAATATAAATCAAATACAGCAACCATCAAACAGCACAATGCCAATAAAAAGTAATACAGAGACTAGCAATGGAAGAAGTTAGCTAGCAGTGTCCAGACTACATCAACACGCAAATCTGTAGAGCAGAGTTAGAGAACAATACTTCTCGGAGGAATAAATATCAGTGCCTAACGCGTTTCATGCTTGTACCATGTGCTTAATCATAGGCAATGAATAACATTCCTATCTCCATTTAAATCTGTTAGTATTTGGTGTTAGCATAAGTGTGTGAGTGGGTGCCAGCCTATTGAATTAACATGAATGTGTGTCAGCTGGAGTGAGCCTAGGGTTATTGGCACCTGGGAGGAGAGGAGGAGCAGGAGAAAGAATGTGTGTGTGTGTGTGCCTCTGTATGTATGTATAAGTGTACAGTGTTAGTGAGCGGGTGATAGAATGGGTTTGCTTGTTAGTATGAGTGCATGGTAGCTACGAGAGGAAGTGGGGTACCAAAGAAACATTGTGCCTAAGTGCCACTATCCCTAGGCCTTACCGTGGAGAAACATTGACGTTATGGAGGGTGCCAAGCAACAAAGCAAAGGAGGTTAGGAATTACATGAGAAAGATGCACCTAGTAGCAGAATTTTTGACTGGCCTGCCTACACACACTGATGGGTATATATATATTGTTGCTGTTAAGATTATGCAAAAAGTGCATTTTTAATCATAGTCACAAACAAAAACAAGAAAAGCTTGTCCACACAAAGAAATACAACAGTGGAAACATGACTTTAGTCTCCCATACACGAAACCAAGTATTTGTCTGCATGTTCTTTCAGAATATCCATATGCCTATCCAATCCATGTATTTGGAGTAATTATTTTTTCTCCAGATTGCCTTAGCGTGCGAATGGCTTAGCAAAAATATTGGTTTTTAATATTAATAACAAAAGAAACTGTCATATGGGCCAACATGGGTAGTACCCTTCCTCCTTTTTGAAGGTGCAAACATGATAATACTCATACAAAAAACAAAATACTGTCTGCGCTTCTCACCCTAATAAAGTTGGCAACAAATATATAAACATAATATAAATGAGAGGTTTTGGTTATATGAATTGGCCAAAGCATAATTAAGAACCTACTCTCATCTCCTACATAGTGGGCACGCAAAGCAGTTTATACGGCTACCAAAACCTTATTAATGTGTTGGGGGAGGGGCAATTAAACCTCCTCCCATTTAACCCCTGGACAGCAAGCTGCAACCAGACTAATGAGGAGCCAACAACCTCAAATATGTGCAAACAGGGAAAAGAGAAAATGTCGGTGCGCTAAGCTAGTCTCAGGCTCAAAAATACATATGTATAATATGAGGCCTACCAAACAGTGTGAGCATGCTGCAAATACAGTGTGTTGGCTGTACAATGTATACAAAAAACAAAATACTGTCTGCGTTTCTCACCCTAATAAAGTTGGCAACAAATATATAAACATAATATAAATGAGAGATAATACTCATAAATGTTCTTCTCACAGCAAGTAAGACATGGAAGGCAACAAGCTCCAACTTGCATCACAGCAAGCGCATCCAATGGAACTGGCAAAATATACAAAAATATAGCAACATCACCACTACCGCATTAGACTGCAACAGAATGTCTGATGGAAATTATGGAAATTATAACAACAGGTAAGATATATGTACCACTGAGAAACTATAACTACGCTCATTAATGCTATTGATCTCTCGGCTGTAGAGGCTGCATAGGAATTATGCAAGGACAGGATATTTACGGGCTATAATTGTGTGTTGAAGGGGCATTACATTGACTCATGTTTGCAGATTAGTGTCGCTGCATGTGTCATTGAAATTTTCAGAACTGAATTCCTACTTTATGATATTGCTATGCTAAAGAATCCGGAAAACATTTCTTGAGTCAGATTTAACGACTACTTTATTTCATCTTCTTTCTCGCGTTTAGCCTTTCCAACATGACACATTGCATACTCAACGATAAATACTTCCGTTCCAATGTATAGGTAACTGCAAACTTGTGACATATCTATAGTCTTACATTGGGTGGAAGATCCCCTGCCTTGTATCTTAGCTAAGCCCCACTAGCACCATTTTGTAGCAATGCTTACGGCTGGAACTATTTTAACCCACTATAACCCATTCTCAGTACACAGGTATTAGAACAAGGATATATTGTGAGAATAAAAGGAGTATCTTGCAATATGGTATATTACATATAGGATTATATATGACTTTAAACAAATTCACCATTCATGTAATTTGGTTCTCCTTAAATGTTTTCAAAGCTATGTCACAGGCATTACGTCCAGCTTAGGCAGGATAACATCCATTGCAGCTCTTGTGGTTCTACTTTTAGATTAAAATGCTGGCTCTGTCTAAGTGTGATGCATATTGACATAAGTTCTTGATCATTACTATAGGATAATGAAGTACAGCTTTTAATCAAATGGCTCATACCCCTCTTTTTCTCCCTTCCCATAGGTTTTTGAAACCCAATGAGAATAGAACAAGAATCTCCATGAACACCTCAATCCAATTGACCTTTCATAGAACCAAAAGTGACAAGTCTTACTTTAAGATGGAGGAAAAGGCCGGGCCCAATATTGCATTCATGCACTTACCAGGAAAATAAGCAACCTTTTATACAATAAAATCTCAATACGTACTCTGAATTATTAAATATACCGCAATAGAAAACTACATTTTAAAAATAATGAACCTTTTCTTCTCTCAGCAAATACAGTATATTTAATATATATATTTTTATGTAGATATACAGTTCAAGTCTGAGATGCGGTTATTCAGTGTTGTGCTTAGAGCGCTTTGCAAAAAGCAGGTGCTGCCTAAATTCTCAAGATGGATACCATAAAAAAATTCCTATCGTATTTTATATTCTTTGCCTCTGCAGCTTCTCAATAATTTACTCCTCGTATACCATCATGAAACTCCAAATTCTTCACCAGAGCTTGAGGAAAGTCATATTCTTTTGTGAATGGTTTTATAAATCTAACTAGCAATTTTTCCTCCACAGGGGTTAGAGTGAATAAATTTTGACAATGTAAGAGACATTGAAAAAATATAAATCTTGGGTTGTGAGTAGAAAGTATTGCATTTTGGAACCTTTGCTTTACAAATAATAAAGTAAAAACTATGTAAACATTAATACTTTGATAATTTATTTTTAAAGGAAGGGGAAATGATTATAGATAACTGCAGTTGAACACCTCAAAGTTGGGCATCATTCTTCATATACTTCCCTTTCTTTTTATTAGGCGTGCTGTGACATCAAGGTAACGCAGACATATTCTGGTTTGTGTAATGCCATGATGTCACAAGCCAGTGGATGTCCCAACACAGGGTGACTAAATGTTGGTAACCGACCTAATCAATGAATGTATGTGTGTGTACCTATTTATCTTATATACAGATGAAATAACTGTGTACTTGCAGAAACGTGTCAGTCTAGGAAAACCTCATCTCACTCTAAAGAAGACATTATTTGATACAAAATAATTTTCTGTCACTTGTAAAATAGCTTCACTTCTACATTGTCATATCCTCTCTAAAACATATAGATATCAGTCATAAAAGGTTATACTGATCAAAGCAAGACTGAAGCTATTATGTGTTAGATTATGTGCCAGTAAAGACTAACTATGAAGCATTATGCAGAAACATTGCCTTGGTTTTGTATAATGAATGTTCCACATTTAGTACTTTGCCCCACAATTGCACCAGTTTTTGTTCTGTGATAAATATGGTTCATATATGCTTGTTAATAGTCATACAACTGCACTTAGAACTTGCAATTAGTCTTAAACAGTAAGCTTATCCACCATTGGTAAAGTGCCATTCCAATGGTACTTGGCTGGCCATAATTTCTATTTATTTTAAGATACCAGCTGGAATTATAAAAACATAACTCCACAATAGCTGGAGAGCTATGGGATTTAGATCCCCGGTCATGGTTGTAACAAGTATATTCGTCAACCTTGCTAAGCATGTTCCTTTTTATAGGCATAATTTAGTTGCATACTTTGGGGTGACAGAAGAGAAAGGGCCAAGGAAGTGTGAAAATGTATAATGGCACATATATCTTAAAGTGGACATACCTAGTCTCTTTTAAGGAAAATGTGACCTTCTTTATATGAATTACATACATTCTGCACTTTTTATCTATTTGCTGAGCAGGTCTAGATTAAGACTCTATAGAACGCTTGGCACGGACCTACTAAAATGTCCTAACCTAATTTTTTAAGTCCCCCAACATATTTTTTCTCTCTAGGGTTTTTGTTGTACATCTGTTCGTGATGACAGATAAGAAGCTTTATCTTGGTGCTTCCTGTCAGCACTGCATGGAAATGCAAGAGATCAGTGATATTGCTCCTAAATCCCTACTTTATTTCAACAGTGGGCGAATTTGAAACCCTCTGATTTTTTCAGCTGGCCCATAGCTGTTAGCAGGCAAACGCGTGGACCCCTGTATCCAGGTCTACTAAACAAGTTCTTTGCATGACCTATTTCAGACACTATTTGAATATGCCTCATACTAATGAAAATTAGCAACATTATTGCAGTACATTGCTTGGCATTGTAGCTGCAGTTGCCTCACCCCAAGTGGACTCTTTATAAGTGGACAGATAAGAGTTACATTGGACTATCAAGACATCCATACCTGGTCTTTATGTTTTCATCCAACTACTCACCTGCAATCTTTATTAATCTCAACCATCTCCCCCTTTCACAGATATGATTTTGTAGGCAAGGATTTTGTAGGCACAAGGTAGCTTTACTGTATCACCAAGGTCTCTCCCAGGCAGATAGGGGTTTACAGATGTTCTGTCTAAGCTCTTTTGAAAAAGCACAAAAAAACAGGCAATCTTGAGGCCCATGGACGCAGCGGTTGGCCAAGTGCCGTAGACAAAAAAACGCATCATGCTTACTTCCCTTCACAATCTGTCCAGCAGTGCCATCAGGTCAGCATTGGCAACAGTGGGACCCTGGCACACTCATCTACTGTATGGAGAAGTCTGGTCAGAACTGGTCTCCGTGGAAGACTTAAGGCCAAAAAGCCTTCGACATTGAAACAAGGCCACGTTGGGTCACAAAAACACCAGAGCAGGGGTGCAGAAAAAGCAGGTGCTCTGGACTGATGAGTAAAACTTTGAAATATTTGGCTATAGCAGAAGGCGGTCTGTTCACCGTAGTGCTGGAGAGTGTTTGCAGGCAACAGTGAAGCATGGTGGAGGTTACTTGCAAGTTTGGGGCTGCATTTTTGCATCAGAATTAATGACTTCCTCAGTGCTGAGAAGTACAGGCAGATACTTATCCATCATGCAATTCCATCAGGGAGGCATCTGATTGGCCCCAAAGTTATTCTGCAGCATGACAACAACCTCAAACATACAACCAAAGTCATTGAGAACTATCTTCCATGTAAAGAAGAACAAGGAGTCCAGGAAGTGATGGTATGGCCCCCACAAAGCCCTGATCGCAACCTCATTGGGTCTGTCTGTGATTACATGAGGAAAGAGGCTGCCTGAATCCCCAGAAGAACAGTGGTTAGTTCTCCAGGATTTTAGGGACACTCTACCTGCCAAGTTCCTTAAAAAACTGTATCCAAGTGTACCTAGAAGAATTGATGCTGTTTTGAAGGCAAATGGTGGTCACACCAAATATTGATTTAATTTAGATTTTTCTTATGTCTACAAACATGTTTATTTTTTAAAGCATTTCCATCTTTACAGCCATTTAAATCAGAATAGCCAAAGATGCAATCACCCCTTCTAGCCAGAGCTACTGAGCTCTTAACAAATCAGAGGAGAAAAGAGGAACAAAGGAATATGGGAAAGGAGGAAACTGCCCTCTCCTTAATGTGGAGCACTTCACCAGCTGTCTGATCTATATATCGGTTAAATACATTAACTTTTTACTGTGACTAATTTCTGCAAACATACACATTAAGCTCACTGCTTTGTCAGAATTTGCCCTGGATACACAATAAGTCCCTGTAATGTTCAATTAATCAAGAGAACAAATTACCCTAAAGTGAAAGAATAAAAGTAATTAAGGATGATATCATTCCTTAAGGTTTGTTGCTGTGCTCAATCAATGAAGATAATTAATAATTGATGATATTCATTATTTTTTTTCTTTAACACACTAAGAGAAGGCCAACAGATTACTTAAACATTTTATCACTGGAGAACAAAACATGCATCTATAATCAACTTATTTATATTTCATGTAATTATTTATAATCACAGTCAAAGTACTATCATTTATCATTTTGAGAAGAAGCTTTTTTTTTCTTTTAAAGCAGTAGTAATACCTTAAAATTCAATGCAGGAAAATAAAAATGTCAATGTTGGTGAAAATAAAACTAAATATATTCAGATCTGCCTGTTTATTTCCTATGGGATTTATAAATTAAAGTTAAAAAACTGAAAATGTCTAAATCACTTTCTCTATATATATATAGCATGACAAGGCCAAGAATAGACACATAACACAAAGGGCAACCTTGGGTGCTTGTGTGATTTCAAACGGGAAATCATTTCGGCTTCAGAAACAACATAAATTAAATATTGGTATCTGTGTTCTGAAATGAAATTGTATGAGTAATAACTAAAATATTTGTATCGTTATTTTTAGATATGTTTACACAAAAGAAGAACACCCAGGTGAATTCACCAAGACATTTTAATATACCTACTTTTAATCAGAATACATATACTCAGAAATAAAAATAATCTTGGACACCAGGATGAAGGATTGTTGACTCTGCAGGTGAATTGAGAGAGAACATATTGAGTTTCATAATGACCTTGAAAAGTGCATTTTATCTTGCGAGGTATCAAACAGCATTTGTTATGTGCCAAAAAGAAGCTTAATTGTATTGGTTTGTAAAGCAGCACAGTTGTTTCAGGAAGAATTAACGATAACTTTAAAAATATATTCTAAAGAAAATAAAATTGTGTGCATAACTGGGTATATCTAGTACCAAAAAAGTATTCATGTCTTTAGCATAATCACTATAATAACCACATTATAAGTGGTCTTCATGTACCGCACTGAAATGGGTGATAGAAAGAAGAAGCATGTGGCGAGCAAGGACTGAGGACTAAACTAGCGCATTGTGGGCTTGATTCAATGACCCATCTAAACCTTAATTGCTCTAACGCAGGTTAAAAAATTGCATTGTGTGTGATTCAATGTCTAAAATTTAATTCTCAAGGGTAGGATCCATATGACACATTTCACAGTATGGTATTTTCACACCTACGATTCATAGTTTGGCTTTTGTACACCAAGGTTTCCAAATTTCACACATATTTGCCACAGTATGGCTTAGAATGGTGCTTTCACATATACCGTTCCAAGTGTAGCTGCCAGTGCTGTCTAGAAACAGAAACCTCAGTGCATAAATAGCACGGAAGAGATCGAAAGACCTGTCTGTCATGCTTCAGCGTGCATAATTGCATCAATGAATCATGATGATCATGAGCATGCACATGGCAGAACGGACCATCCTTAGGGTGGCACAAGATCTAGGACTCTCACGATGACTGGACCTATCCAGCTTTCCCAATACATTTCAGCAACCGATGAGCATAGTTTAGATCCACTCAGGGCACTTAAGAAAAATGTTTTATTCTTGAAGTGGTTCATGCAATTATTAAGAATAGGTCTGAATTTTCGGCTTAAATAAAGGATGGTCCAGCCTACCCCACAGCTTCTGTGGACATGCTTCAATATAGGGTGACCAGGGTTCTCATGATACTCCTCAACACTTTGCATGAAACCCCCGGGATAAAACAGTATAATGAGTTGGAAATATACAAAATGAAGATTGTTTACCAAATACACAAATAAAGTATATGTAATTAAACATTCATTATAAAATGTAATAATTTCAGTATAAAGCAGTAGCTAAATCAAGACAAAAATATACTAGAGATGCCAATAGAACTAAAATACCATCATTTTAAATTAAATATAAAACAGTCTGTCTCTTCCTTCTGTAAACTAGAGATTAAAAAAATACCAACGGAGAAATTACGAGCCATTTGGTTTCTCCATTTTCCAATGGCTGTCATAATAAGTCTTTAATGGCTTCCATACTGTCCTCGGAGACTACTCAGTCATGCCTGAAAAGATTTTAGTTTTTATTATGAGGATTTTATAGGTTTGTTCTTGTCCTCTCAGAATGACAGCAGCAGATTTCCCAGTGGAATATAAACAGTTCGCATTAATTAGTTATCTTTGATTTCCAGCTGCCCAGTCATATATCTTTACCTGAAGAGTCCAGTTTTCATTCTCTTTCACAAAACTGTTGAATAAAATCCTCAGGTATTGGGTTTTAATCACCGTTATTGGCTGATTATATCTTTAACATATAATCCTAGTTTTTGTTTCATTCTGAGGCCCTGCTGAGTTTGTTGTTCCAACTGATCATGATTTTTTATCTAAAAAGCTTTTAAAAGCTTTGTATACTACTATACAATGTGCAACCGTTCACAAAGGCAGCGTCACAATATATTATTCCATATCTCCATCTTTAAACCAAAATCTCAGAATGCTCAAAACTTAAGGGGCTATTCACTAAAAGGAGAGTATCAATTCCCTTACTATTCAATATGAAGGGCTAAGTCTCTCCAGCATTATGCATATTTGAATGACGAAAGTTTGAAGCAGCTCTTCCTTTAATATAAAGACCCCAATGCATTTACATTCTTCAGAGTTGCAGTGGTAAATAGAAGTTGTGCTCCTGGAAACTACACTCTTGCATTGTTGTTCCAGTGCTATAGAGTAGGATGGGGCTATATAAAACATAATAAATAATAATAATAATAAATATAATCGCCATCACTTACCCTTTAATGCATTACCATTGGTGCTGTAGAAAAATGATTGATGCCAGAATTATGATGTTAGTACTTGTATGCACATTAATGCAAACTAGCAGAAATATATTACGAACCTATTATAAATATATATATATATACACACGGTATATATATATATATATATACACTATATACCGTATATATATATATATATCTATATATATCTATATATATATAGATATATATAGATATATATATATATATGCAAAAACATATATAGGTGGCCGCGCCCCTCACACCAAGTGAGTATAAATAATGCAAATAATACCAATTCAATGTGGCTTCAAAGAAAATCCGAGCAGTATGTAAAATTCACTCATAGAACAAAGAGAAAAGAAAAAAACATCATAGTGTAGTTCATCAAAATAATTGTGTATATATATCTAACAGGCAAATTGGACCCTTACATTTGGTGGGGCTTGTTCAAGCCCATAAATTGCGTAGGGGGGTGAGCGGGAGGGATTGTTTGTCTCCCGAATAGATTTCATTCTCCACCATCAAATTCTTCTCGGAAAGAGAGCGAGAAATTGAGGTAACTACTCCCAAATTCTTCAAAGCACAGATCCGGAGGCGAGGATGATATAAAGATGAATACTTTAATATATAAAATAAATAATCGTTCTTTGCACGCTGTGACGGTGGAGAAGGAGGACGTGACTTTTATTTGCAGATATACATTTGGCTGTGCAGCAGTGGATGAATGCGGGACGCCGTGATTTTGAAAACTGACGCTAGTCAATTATTTATGTACGTGCTGCCGTTAAATAGCTGCATCGCCGTGATCGCAGCGTTTTCAAAGATCGCGGCTGCGCCCGGCTAAAACAGCTTAGTAAGCGATCGGAATCGTTCACAGAGGGTCTATGAGAAAATGAGTTCACAGAGGGTCTATTCAGACCCTCTTGAGAACTCTCGAGCTCCTCCTGCAGGTTGAATGCAGGTACTGCATCCAACCATGCAAGGTCAATGGAGCCCAGCTCACTAATCAGAGTGATTAGTTAAAAAAAAATGTAAACAATTAAAAAAAAAAATGAAAAAAAATTCAAAAATGTTCAAAAATGTAAAAATCCCCACTGTCACCAAAAAAAAAAGTTTTTAATGAGCAAGTCCTACAATTCTTTATCTTCCAAAAATTCCTGCATGGAAAGAGTTAGAATATTGGCATTACAAATGCACATAGGGTGTCTAGTATTAAAAAATGCATGAGTTGATGGGGTAAATTAAATTGGCCGGGTTCAAAGATGTTCCCAATATGGGAACTGGGGGCAGTAGGATCAGATGTCTAAATGGCAAAAAAATACACACCTCACAAAGGCGGCCTTTTACCTCCCAAATAACGCTACAAACCCGTGCATGTGGGGTATCACTGCGATCAGGAGATGTTACTGAACATATTTTGGGGTGTTGTTTGACATGGACATATACCAGGAGCGGTAAATTTATACCTGAAGTACAACGTGTGTGAAAAAAATACAAACCAAATTACTACCATAAAGTTTGACAAAGGCTGGTGGTTAAAAATTAGCGCATGGAAAGGGTTAAAATACCAGCATTTCAAATACTTTGGGGTGT
>VKOC01000005.1:20004486-20018454 GCA_009364415.1 Spea multiplicata | reverse complement strand
GGAGGGGAGACAGGAGGATCCAGGTCCCCTGCAGCGTTGCGGGGGATCTGGATCTTAGTCTCATAGTCAGACCTATGTGAGGTCTGATTATAAGACGACCCCGATTATAAGACAAGGGGTATTTTTCAGAGCATTTGCTCTGAAAAAAACCTCGTCTTATAATCGAGCAAATACGGTAATGAGAAATGGACTAAGAAAAGACAACGCAATGGTATGTATTCTGATGGTATTGTTGGCCAACAGATAATATATACCTATGTGGATATAAGCATTAATTCTAAAAAGGACGTAAGCCAGACCTTTTAAAAGCTAGAATCGGCAGCAAAAAAGCTTTTAGGTGCTAAACCCATGCAGCCAGCACCATGCATATAGCAACAACAAGAAATATTGGGATTATCCCCCTTTTGTTAATATGTCAATCTATTTTCGCACTTACTCTGATCAGGAGTGATAACACCAGTAAGGCACTTATTAATAACTCCCAGTCTTCACATCCGTACATCACACAGATTGCTTAATCACGCATAGGGATCAGTGATTTATTTCAAATAATATATTTTTTAAGCACTAATGTCAAGACTTCATATTATTTTCATTGGGTTTAGGGTTCGCCCATTGTCCTTAAGGGGTTAAAAATATGCTACCCAGTTTTGCTCGCCACAGCCATTGCTTATCTACTAAAGCTGACAAATCTATTTAGGGACATAAATAAAAGTACTGTTTGCAAGATTTGCAATCCCCAGGGTATGTTGCATTTCAGTGTGAGATGTACTCTTGGTTACTAGATTGTCATCAAAATCAAATATATTCACACTCCTGCTAACTTACTGTTTTTGGAGTTCTTTGAAAACGATTTTTAAAAATGATATTTTATCAGTACAGGAAAAATTCTATACCGTTTTCTACAACTAAAGTATGTCAGCAAGGTTAGATGCAATATATACAATTACTACACAACTTGTGTCAACATCAATGAGCAACTAATTGTCTAAGCTAATACATACCTTTTCTAACGCATTAAATCTATGTAAATCCAGCCCTCGGGTCCTGACCAAATAAATGCTTAAGTGTTAGCAATCCTATAAATAACATATTGTTATAGAGTATAGAGATTCTACTAAATAGAATGCTGCTAAACACCATGAGGGGTTATGTATTAAGAGCAGTTGTGGTGCAAAGTTGAAAAAGAAAAGTAATCACCATGGACACCAATAGATTAATCCATCTGATTGCTCAATTTCGTCAAGCTTGAACCAGTATAGTTCTTTGTTTTAATTTTGCATGACTTTTCTAGCTGAAGGAAGACAAAATAAGGCTGTATTAATAATGGACAGTGTTTGTTTTGGTATTCGCAAAGGATTCAGGATGTCTCTTTTAACTCCGTTTAAGTGAAAATGGAAGGGATATTGTGAGAGAACATCCAAAAAAACTCAATTAAAATCGTAGTTGTCGAAGCCCATTTTGGTTTATTTCTATTTTGTATTTTATGTAGAGGACTACGCTCAGCTTTGCAACATTCCAGTTAGATATCGACAACCTTACGGAGAAGATGCTCTTGACTTTTCCGAGGACTATCCTTCACCCGATCCATATAGTCTTCAGGAACGTAAGTAGACTAAAGTTTATTTTAATGTACCTTTTTTGTGTTCAAAAACATGAAACCTATCTCCCCAAAACCCTATTCATTGCAAGGAGAATTACATCTTTTATGCTACTATATGTTGAATTACCCTTCTGAGTCATGCTTACCAGGCTATAGTACATTTCACCAGTTGTCACTCTATGTACATTAATGTTATGTTATGTGTTTCGGTTGGTTTGAAGTGCCTCTGATTGCCTGATCTACTCATGTGGCTGCTGTTCTAGCTACCAACTATACAACGTTGCTGTGTCAGGTGCCAGATACCAGGACACCTTGTAGTCTAACCTAGTTGGTTAAATGACTAGCGGTAGCTTAATTTTAATATTCTTTAGCCATTACAAGTTTGTGATATAAATTAGTAGGCCATCATATTTAAAGTATACTATGATCAGTAACAAAGGTTTTAAAAACCTAAGATACTTGTTCTCTGGGACCAATATGACTATGTTCATTTTTGGACAAACATGTTTCTGCTGAATTGAGTCCTCCAATGGAGTCTTCACTGAGATTAGCAGAGTCACCAAGGGATAACTTGCCAAAGCACAGCAATGTTCAGTAAATTCACAGAGGACTCTTCCATCTAGCATGTGCCCTTAGATTTTAACAGAGCACATATTCAGGATTTAGCAATTACAACCTGCGTGTTACTGACCCTAAGGATACGATAAGTCATATTAAAGACATGTAGAATGTTTCCAAATTTCACATTATTGCAGTCTTTGCATGAGCGTAAAATAACAGTCTGTGACATATTTAACTTATTTCCCCAGTGAATCGTCATGCATAGAATTACTGTCTTGTGGCTTTTTTGAATTAAAAAAATAATACAAATCTGCATGTTGTACAGTTTCTTCTGTATATGAAGCATGAAATTAATCTTAAGAGTTCTGTGCTATGAAGATCAAGAGCAAACAAACAACACAGAGAGAATTCAAGTTAGGACATCAAGGTTACCCTGATTTATCTTTTACTGTTTTGAAGTTTAATTGTGCTAATTAATTACTTATTTATCTATTAGTTTGATAGCAGAGAGTTTTTTTTTGCCAAACACAGTCCAATTAAAATATCTGGCTTCACCAGCGTTTCTAGCGGTATGCATGGGTGTAGGAACTCCTAAAAATCTGGGGGGACAGCATTTTCCCCATCAGATCCCACTTTTCTCCCATCTCTCACACCCCCTCTCCCCACCAATTCTTACACTATCCGAGCCCTCTCACACACTATCTACCCTCTCCCTACCCCCCTTTCACACTACTACCCCTCCTTACCCCCCTTCTCACACTCACCTACCGCCTCCCTACCACCCTTCTCACACTTCTACCCACTCCCTATTCTTCACACTTCTACCCCCCTCTCACACTATATACCCCCCTCACACACTACCTACCCACTCCCTACCCCCCTTCTCACACTATCTACCCACTCTCTACCCCCCTTTGTAGTTCACTTACCCTGCAGTCCTGTGGTGGGAGCGCGAGGCCTCTGTCTCGCTGCTCTGCCGCGATATGCGCGGCTTCACCTCAGAGTGAAGTGCCGGCACTGAGACAGACGCCTCACGCTCCCAACACTGCAGTCGGGGCAGCGTTGAGGCGGGTGGCAGGTGGTGGCAGGGAGCAGAGGAGACCGCTCGGCACCCATCTCTCTCTCCTCCTGCGGCGTTTCTATTGGGGGGGTTTCCTACGGCCCTGGGGGGATTTCTTAATTAACGGTCCCCCGCATTAGTTACTGGGGGGATCTGTCCCCCGTCCCCCCCGGTTCCTACGCCCATGGCGGTATGGTACATACCTAAATAAATTTGCATTATTTATTTAACACCCCAATGTTAAGCAAAGAATAATTGAGAATAAGCCCATAGTATACACCCTGTGTTTTCAAGAGTGTCATAGTTAGGTTGATAACCTTCCATAAACACTATGTCCATCCTCAGCATGCATGGGACATCAGTGATCTCACACACCTTTTGTAGGACAACACAGCCAAAGGCTTACACAGCTTTTAGAGTGGGTCGATCTGTTGCCTTTTTTTCAATCCATACTAGAAACTGTAAATCTGAAACAGATTTCAATGCAGCAAGTTGACCAGCAAATGGAACACAGAGCAGTGCAATTCAGCTGTGTAGTAGACAGAATCCTAAATTTAGAAAAAAACAAAGTTGAAGAATTTAGATATACAGATTTATATCTTGGCACCAGCAGTCCCAGGCATGTTTGGGCTGGTCAGTGATATCTCAGCACCCACGCACTGCAAGTTACCGTCTAATCTTTGCTCGGTGCTGACAGGCTAAGTTTACTGCTTCCTCTAGCACATTGAAATGCCCCAGATGGTGCAAACTTGACCTTGTGCTATTGGCATTTAGAGAATGTCCTAGAGAAGGGTGAGCCTGGCACCCTGGACACTGAAGAATTTCTGTACAGCAGAGAGTATGAAAGCCGGCTTATGGATGATTAACCGTTTATCATGCCAAACAATGACATTTGTGTTAACATCCAAGCAGGAGAGCAATTAGCTCTATGTAGGTATAAATTTGTGTGACGTAAATCCGTCATACCTCAATACGAATACGTATTACCTACTGCCCCTTGTGACTTAAGGCTTATGTCCATATGCCCAGGCATGGCAACGCAAATGCGATGGCCCAGTCAAATGTATTACAGCCTGCTAAACACACTGTAAGATATGGCAGCAGTTAATTGGCATTCTAGCTTCATGCTGAAAATCACGCGATGAGGTTTGTACATTTTGGCTGTGTCTTCTAAATTTTACTAAGATGGAAGACTTAATAACAAGGGATCTTTATATTTGGTATAGTTAGATTTAACAAAAAAAACACAAAATCAAGCACTGATAGGTAGTTGACGTCCTTAATGTTTCTCCGTTGCTTTGTGTGAATTTTCAGTGATTAAACCTTATTTATTACAAAAAAAATGATAGATCCTGCTTAACGCACTAGCGAGAGAAATTAAAATTGAGTAGAAAAATATCTTTAAGGCGACATCTCACATTAAAATGTTGCTCTTATTCAAGAGCCTCTGGTGAACTGCATCATATTAGACAGCTCTTTTTTTGCCAAAAAAGTGAAATATTCCTTTTTATCTAATGCCTGCAATAGAAGAGCTCCCTCTTTCCAAAATCTGTACTGTATACGCAGCTTTTTCGCCTTCATTCCAAATACATTGAATTAATACATCTGAAATATAGTAGATACAATCGAAACACTCAAATCCCAGTTTGTTTTTACATATTTAAAGGCTAAATTACATCACTTATTGTCATCACGTATGCCTCAGCCAAAAACTTTCAGCTAAACATACTTTACATCCCTCATGATTTGTTAATCCTCACTTATCATTTCCTCCATTAAGAAAAATTATGATGAGCTGCGTAGGCCAAAGAATGAACCAAGATACGCGCAGGAATTATCAAGTAACTGATTTTGTTATGATTCAAGCTGAAGAATTTTTTTAGTAATATATTATTCTTACAGGATTGATAGTGACTAATAATAAACCTGCTACACCAGTAAAAAGTAAAAAAATGCAGATTATCATAGAAACGTATAATTTGTCAGCTGGTAACAACCATTTGGCTCATCTAGTCTACCAATTGGTACCTGCTGTAATAATCTCAAACCCTGGTTTTGTCATATATTTTATTATATTTAGGATAGCCTTGAGCATATCCAACGCATGCTTAAATTCCCTAACGGTATTAACTGGCAGGGCCGTTCCTAGGCAAGCTGTCACATAGAAGTGACTGCCTAATGGGTAATAGGCAGTGTGCGGACATTAAGTTAGCTGACTAACCTTCATGTGATTTTGTGGGAACAAAACCTTGTCATGCATGATGCCCCCCCCCCGGCTTTGTTTGTAGTTCCCTTCTTCCTATGCATGATACTATCTAGCGCTTTCCAATCACAGGGTAATTTGTGCTGTAACTGTCTATGGGTTAAGCACTACGTTTGTAGAAGAGAAAAGAAATAAATGTATTGAGGAGTCAATGTCTTGCCAATGCGCTGTAAGAATGGCCTACGGCTGGATATGACTGTTGGCCACCAGTCCACCGGACATTTGCCTGGTGTGTCATATGACCAGTCCAGGCCTGATTGTGTATCTTATCCATTGTGAATGTTATGATTTTAAGTATAAATCTTTTTTTTTATAAGGCTAGTTCTTGCTTACCACATTCTTATTTGGAAACATATGCAAAGTTTTGCCTTAAGTTAAATCCCAAACCGAAGAAGTCCCTTCCCAAAAAAGGCTCAGCTGCCTAGGTTCATATTTCATACATGTAGATTGTATATGGTGCCAACCTCATCCATTCTAATTTATTATCCCCTACATCTACATAAAGCCACTTCCCTGAGTGTTTATCGGATGAACAAGTCTTCTGACAGCTGTCAATTGTAAAGTTCTGCTGCCCTCTACTGGTCATTTCCCACTTAGAGAAGAAATAATCAAACAAAGGAGTATCTACCCCACTTTTTGATGTCTACGATAGTTACATTTTTGTAGGTTTTACAGGCAGATATGCTGTTTGAAAAAGAGTGTTTTATCTGTAGATTCCATGTTCAGGTGTCCGTTGGATGTATTTCTTCTGTCTCTCTCTCGGCGGCTGTCATTGCAATATTTGTTTTAGAAAACTGGCACACATTATGCTCAATGCTATATATAAGAAACGTTTGTATTAAAACCATACCAAAGTTGAGTCGGTCTGTGTGTTAACCGTGGTAAGAACTGCGAATGCGGCATACACCTTTGTTTTATACAAATGTCAGTTTCAATAAAACTCTCTCTTTTCTCGGAAACACATTGACCATCTGGCTACATTTCAATTGTTTACAATCACTCTGATCGTGGAGGAAAACCAATATCGAGAGAGAGAGAGTGGGGTTTTCCTGCTGTAATTCGGTGTGTTCTGTTACTTTTTGGGTAGGTGTCGGAGGAAGAAAGTATGAAGAGCTGCAGGCTGAGGAGTGCGGCATTTTAAACGGATGCGAAAACGGCCGATGTGTGCGAGTACAGGAAGGGTACACCTGTGATTGCTTTGATGGATTTCACCTGGATATGATGAAAATGACTTGTGTTGGTAAGATATAAAATCAAGTCCAAATCCAAATCAATTGTGAACATGCATGTTTCTATAGAGAGCAAATTCAATTCATTAAATCAATAAAATTAGTGCAAATTTTAAAAGTTAGAATATTCCATTGGCTTCTATGGTAGTAAAGAATGCTCTTTAGAAATAAACCTGTGTATGTGCCCACTATTTGCCTCTCGCACACTCTTTATTTCTTTCTACTTTCTCTCTATCTTAGTTCTCTCTCTCTTCTTTTTCTTCTCTTTGTTCACTGTCTTTCTTTCTCCCCCCCTATTCTGTCTCGCTCTTTCTATCCGGCTGCCTCTCTCGTCTGTATACACAACACTAACCACCATACCCTTATAAGTGTGCAAATTGTCAGTCACGCCGTGTAGGGCATACATCAAAGGTCTAATCATAGTGCACTTTACTCAACCCCTTTATGATTTATCAATACATGTTCAACTGGTCTGTTTAATTTTTTATGCCCTGATGAAGACCCAAATGCTTTGGGTCAAAGTGTACCTTAGCATGTTCACCCACACCTGTTAATACATCTTTACATCTATGGAGATTATATCAAGTAACATGAAACATTTTGCACTGACCTGAATATACCAATAAAACCACCAGAATAATGTTAGCACCTATTATTAATATTAATCTGGCACGATGTGTACTAATCGGAAAAAACCCTTTGCTAGCTTGCAAAAAAAAACTTTCCCCAAACTATCCTTTCTCATCTTCTTCATATTGTCTTTCTGAACACATTTCCTGCTGCGTCCTGGTCTCTTACTTACTAAGAATTACATATAAAGATCAATTCCAGTGTATAGTGAAGCTATGAAAAACAACATTTGATATGGTTGCTATGGTAATTGCTCATCTCATTTACAACTTTGCACCATAATTATTCTTTATATAACTCCCATTGTGCCTCAGTCAGAAGAGTTTGAAAAAGGGGTATAACATAGAAACTGGGTTCCAGGCGAACGTGTGGTTAGGCCGTATAATATCCACAGCGGTGTGCCTGAAGGGACGAGTCCGTCACACACCCATTATTATATTTCTGGAAATATTTGGGTATGGAAACAAAGGCAAAATACTGTATTGGCTCGGATATAGGCCACACCCGAATATAGGCCGCACCCTAAAAGTTAGGTGCTTTTTTAAAGAAAAAAATTTCTTACTAAAAAAAACCCACTTACATATGCTGCCACTCTGCCCCTGCGAGATATGCTGCTACTCTGCCCCCCCAAGATATGCTGCCTGACCTGCCCCCTAATATTTGCGACTCTGCCTCCCCGAGATATGCTGCCACTCTGCCCCCCAGAGATATCTGCCACTCTCCCCTCTCAAGATATGCTGCAACTCGCCCCCCCGAAGATATGCTCCACTCTATCCCCCCCTGAGAGATATGCACTCTGCTCCCGTTGAGTATGTGCCCCCCCCCGAGATATGCATGCCACTCTACCCCCACTGAGATCATGCGCCACTCTCCCAAAGATGGCCCCCCCTAGACTTACCGGCATACTTCCCGGGGGCTTGCAAGCCGGCGGGGGACACTATTCAAGCTTCCGGTGCTGGCACTTCCGCCTGTGGGAAGTGTCGACAGGAGGCTGTCTGAGCGTATCCGAAGTAGATGCAATATCCTCTCTTGCCTCGCTTGCGGGGGATCTGATCCTAACCCCGCTTGCCTGCCGGCGCTAGACCCCGAATATAGGCCGCACCCCCACTTTAAAGACTTAAAAGTTGGGGGGGGGGAGTGCGGCCTATATTCGGGCCCAGACGGTACTTAGTTTAAACTGTAACTTATCAAGGACCACCATGTAAACTCTAGGCTTAATCTGGATATATTTCTGTGGTGATGGATATATTCATGTGAAGGATGTGCATGATCCTAAATTATTTAGTAAAATCTAAAAGTATACGGTATTATATTGCTAATCTTGGTGAAAGAACCTGAAATATCAATAAAATATATTTATGATGTTACTTTAGTATTTGTGGAAATAAAATAATTGTGATGGGTCATTTTTTTCACCTTTTTCCCCCCCAGATGTCAACGAATGCAACGAGCTGAACAGCAGAATGTCGCTCTGCAAGAATGCCAAGTGTATCAACACAGAAGGATCATACAAATGTGTCTGCCTGCCAGGCTACGTACCATCAGATAAGCCAAACTACTGCACAGCACTGAACTCAGACAAAGACCAAAGCGAATTGGAATAAACGGACGCTTAACCAATTTCAAAGCCCATATACCCTGCACTGTATAAAGTAAACAAGACGTGTGTGTTACTTGAGATGGATCATCAGACGGATCAGAACCCGAAGTAATGGAATTATGGGAAATAGCATTAACGCTAGCATCTGGAAGCAGAACTTGATAGTTGAGCTACTCTACATCATTTTCAATAAAATACAGACCAAATGGACACATTTTCTGTACGGAAGAAACCACCCGAGTATATATAGTCTGATATTACCTAAATTTGTTGGAAAAAGCATTGATGTTATCGTAAACCGATTATTATTATTATTTTGTACCTATCGCTTAATTAACTTGGCATTTAAATATCGGCGGGAGCATTTTTATAACACTTTTTGACGATGCAGCACGTTGGATACCTTGTAATTCAAGATAAGAGCAAATTGCATTTTTTTTGGTGCAAAATTTTGTAGGGCAATTTCTTAAGAACTCTTTCACATGGTTATTCTATTCTTTTAAATATTTTTTCAGTGACTTATAAACTTTTGTTTGTCCTGTGGAGCAGACCTCCCCTTTCTCCAACTTTTTTGTACGTGTTGGCTGGAAAACTGTTTTGAATTTTTTTTATTATTATTATTATTATATATTTTTTACTCTGTCTTTGCCTTTTACTGCACTTAAACTCTTTGTAACATTTCTTGTCAAGTTTCAAAGCTGCTAGAGAGCCTTTGCATCCCTTCATGTACATTAAATGAGACACATTTCCCTGTCCACATATTAATGTGTAAATTGAACATGAAACAAAAAAATAATTTTTGAACTTCGTAACAATTTAAAGCTGTATATTAAACCTCAAAAATAAAAGAACATTTTATTATTATTTATTTTATTATTATATTTCTTGATATAGTGATATAATTAAACCCTATTCATTCAACTCAGTTTCCTAAATATCGTTTCCAGCAAATCTATACATTAGTTATTAAGTCAGTTGGTAAAATCAACTAAAAACAGATTTGTATGTTTTTTTAGACAATGCTGTTTTTGTTATATGTAAATGTGAATTTGGATTTTAATTAAAACATATATAAACATAATTCATAACCATAAGTGCATAGCTGTCATTATAGGATGTGTCTGACCTATGTTGCTCGAATCATGGGTTGTGGCTAAACGTGACCAATTCAAACAAGAAACAAACATGGTTCTTACCTAAAGTGACTTTGTTGGAAGCCCATAATTTTATTTTTGGGGCTGTTATAGCAGCAAGGGGGGCACTCCAAAATAATGAGATGTCCAACAAGCTCATATAGGTGTGATGGTCAAGTGTCCACATACTTTTGGTCATATAGTGTATATCCATTGGATCGTAAGTCAAACACTTCATTCAAACGCTTCAAATCTAATGACATTTCATCAAATGGGACAAAAATACCCAAGGGGCATAACATTTGCATCAGAGCACCCAAAAGGGACTCCAACAGGACAGAAGTGGCACTGATAGTGGGTAGATCCTGCAGGGCCCTCCTAAATGTGTATTCCTGACCAAAGGGAGACCCTATCAGGTTTTTTACAGGGCAGGCGCCCCTTCTTACAGACACCCACTAGTGTTTTGTTTCCTCAGTTTATGGTAACTCTTTGACAGTGCAACCAACTGTGCAAGTGTTCCGTGAATCCAATGGTTAACCCAACTCAGAATTGCATCATTGCTTATTTAACTATTAACTGTAGTTACTTGCTAGAGAGGTGTTATGAAAACAAGAAAAAAATAACATTATCAATTTCAACCAGATGGAAAAAATAAGAGCAAGAGTAAGTAAAGAATGTAGAATGCTAATATGTATATTAAGCTACTAAACTGTATTTTGGTATTTAAGTGCAGACAGACTAATTTCTAAAATAATTCTTAGAATTTTTGTTTTAGGGGATACTGAAAGATCAAACATAACAAGAATGCCAAATGTCATTGAAATATAAGATTAAGACAATTATCAGATGCGCTTCCAAAAACAATTAGTTGAATGTAGTTATGTACTCTATGGATACGTTAATATGAATTCTTCAAAACAAAAATGAAATTCATACCTGTGCACCTGCCCCCCTTCTCCTCTGTCATACAATATTCTTGCCACTGATTGGCTGCTTGAAGCAGTCAATCAATGGCAGTGAAGAGTTCCTATTGAAATCAATGGGAACACTTAGTGCACTGCATCTTTTGCTGAGCCGGTTCTGGAGTTGATCAGGAGTCAAACATATCTCATGTAAAATAGCTGCGGGTGGCAAAATGACTAAATGCGTTTACATTTTTAAAAGTAACATCATAAAAATTTAAGGGACCACCCGGCTATCCTATGCATAAAAATTATAGCTGGAGTGTCCCTTTAACTATAGGAAGATTGCAGTTTCCTCAGCCAACATTAGGTGGCAGCATAACATTAAATATTTTAGCATAGTTTTTATAACTTTCTAACTCTTATGAAATATGAAACTGACCTGTTCCTTGGTGTAATATCAAGGTTTTAACTTGGAAAATCTTGACATTACGAAGAAAGTTCTTCATAGTATTTTTACAGTGTTTGTATATTTCATGAAGTCGAGTGTAAAGTCAACTAAATAATTAAGAAATATTTATTTTATTTATTTCCCTGTGCCCCTCCTCTAGTTACACAAGTCAACTCTAGTTCACATAATCTTATTTTCTTTATTTTGGGGGGGCAAATGCAGAACACACTTTTACTGTTTTAGTCCAATATGTGAATGAGGTGGATACCTTAACATCAAATCAAGAATACAGGATTAAAGTGGTCATTTGCTCCACAGTATGGTGTCACAAGATGTCAGTAATCAGCTGGAAATACCAAAATTCAACAGAACGTGCTCTTAATAAAAACATACAGTCTAAAAAAAGACAAAATAAACTTTATCTGAACGTTTCTGCCAGGACGGGTGGCTTAATGTGAAATGAGACGAGCCTAAAATTAGAATGAAGTTAGTTCAGGATGCATTGTCTTTTGTAAGGTTAACAAAGCTGGCCTCAGACAACGCTTATCCAGGAAATTCTAAGTTACGTACTTCACAAAATAGAAGTACAATACAAGTATTTTGTGAGTTAATCTCTTTTAGTATATTATATTGTTTGATTTTTTTAATGTTCACCTTACAATTAAAGGTGCTGTTCCACCTACTCTGCAGAGTTTAACACTTTATGACTAAATGCTGATTTCGAAACATAATTTGCTGTACTATTCAATTTCCAAACCCTTCTGAGAAATTATTCTTTAATTGTGCAAACTTTTCTCTCATTCTTAATTGGGAGATACTTGTCATGTGACACAAACACATGGCCCTGACTAGCTGTCAAGACCTCAGAAGTTCCTTCATCTCTGCACGCTAGTTCTCAAAAAAACTTTTTTTTGATTCACAAACACTCAGTTATGTACCATTCTGGAAGGTGGTAGGGAGACCAGTGTTGGGCGCAAACAAGGCCAGATTAAAGCACTTGGGGCCCTGGAGCAATATGACAAAAAAGCGCAACTTTTGCTCTTCCTCCTTCAAGGTACTGGATGTCCTTCATAGTCCTTCAAAGCCGGTCCTTCATGCTCCCTCCCTTACACTGCGCTCTGTGAAGGGGCATCGTTTCCATGCGTGTGGCACAGTGAGGGTGCTACAGGCTACAGTATGCACAGGATGTGGCCTGTAGTTTCTTCACTGTGCCCCACGCACGAAAATGGCATTACTTCCTGACACACAATGTAAGTGAAGGAGCTTTGGCCCATAGTACTTACCACATCCAGTAAATAATGAGAAGTATAGGCCCCTCACAGTGCTAGGGCCCTGGAGCTCCGCAGTTAAGCCTGCCCTGGACTAAAGTGTTGAAACCGTCCCGCCGGCCCGGATTCAGGGTGGCCTGGGGGGCAATTGTCCCTGGTTGAAGCTATAGGTCAAAGAGATGACCAGAGATGAATGGATTGCTCTTCCAATGTGGCCTCTATATTCTGGAGCATGATCGTCTATCATTTTAGATTTTAAAACGTTAGGTAAACCACATTGTTCACAATATTCTTTTTTTAGAAATGCTATTTTAATGTTATATTTATGTGTAATAAAACATTTACAATGCGCATAATATTTAAAATACCATAAATAACAAATACACGACAAATTAAAAATGTGGTACTGGTTTTCTGATAATGGTTTACCTAACAATAGTAATGTATAGTCTAGATATGCATTTCTTTTAACTGAAGCTGTTCTAGAATCAACAATGCTTCTAAAAAGAAGATATAATAGTACTTTATTTTCTTAATGATTTTCTACATGTTTAAAGGGGTGTCCTGGCAGTTTCATTGATTCTAACTTTAGCACACACATGGATCGCATGAGACCGTTTTAGAAAGAAATATAATGGTGTTTGTAAGAACACGTTTCACTTCTATCAAAGAGTAAACTCAGGCAGCATTATCAGCATCAAACAGGAAACGGAAACAGGACAACAGGAAGTCAGTCAATTAACATCTGTCCTGGTTGTCACTAAAAATTCAAATATATCCAGATATTTCGGAGAAGAAATGATCATTTTGGTTCATTGTATAAAACCACCTGGAGAAATTTTAATAGTATTTTAATAGTATTTGTTGTCAGATGTTGTCCATCCTCTCCACATACGCAACATTATCAATTGTATTAGTTTTCGTTTTTGATTCAGGCATTACCTATTGTAATACCATTTGTCTCCTGATGAATGCTGTAAGTGTGTTGGGTACCATAGTTACTGTACATTTTATCATTTTATAGTTCACTTATAGCAACCATTGCTATTAGTTTCCTTTTATCTGTCTAACTATCAATAACTATTACTATAAGATTGTTATTATTGATTTATATAGTGCCAATATATTCTGCAGCGTACAATGGACTGATACTGGCAATGAACAGACATCATGAACAACTGGTTATTCCACAAGTGTGCTATCTATATTAATAGGAACAGGCCAATTAACTCGTGGACTAGAATCATCAACAAATAATTTAATCAGAG
>VKOC01000005.1:19969463-20004386 GCA_009364415.1 Spea multiplicata | reverse complement strand
CACGTATACAATTCTGATGAAGTGGCCCACTGCAGAAAAAACTTTGGACACCCCTGATCTAGCATGTGCCCTTAGATTTTAACAGAGCACCTATTCAGGATTTAGCAATTACAACCTGCGTGTTAATGACCTTAAGGATACGATAAGTCATATTAAAGACCTGTAGAATGTTTCCAAATTTCACAATATTGCAGTCTTTGCAAGAGCGTAAAATAACAGTCTATGACATATTTAACTTATTTCCCCAGTGAATCGTCATGCATAGAATTACTGTCTTGTGGCTTTTTTAAATTAAAAAAATAGTACAAATCTACATGTTGTACAGTTTCTTCTGTATATGAAGCATGAAATTAATCTTAAGAGTTCTGTGCTATGAAGATCAAGAGCAAACAAACAACACAGAGAGAATTCAAGTTAGGACATCAAGGTTACCCCGATTCATCTTTTACTGTTTTGAAGTTTAATTGTGCTAATTTATTACTTATTTCTCTATAAGTTTGATAGCAGAGAGGTTTTTTTTGCCAAACACAGAAGCCGATAATTAAAATATCTGGCTTCACCAGCCAGGTCGGTATGGTACAGACCTATATAAATTTGCATTATTTATTTAACACCCCAATGTTAAGGAAAGAATAATTGAGAATAAGCCCATAGTATACACCCTGTGTTTTCAAGAGTGTCATAGTTAGGTTGATAACCTTCCATAAACACTATGTCCATCCTCAGCATGCGTGGGACATCAGAGATCTCACACACCTTTTGTAGGACAACACTGCCAAAGGCTTACACAGCTTTTAGAGTGGGCCGATCTGTTGCCTTTTTTTCAATCCATACTAGAAACTGTAAACCTGAAGTGCAATTCAGCTGTGTAGTACACAGAATCCTGAATCTAGAAAAAACAATGTTGAAGAATTTAGATATACAGATTTATACCTTGGCACCAGCAGTCCCAGGCATGTTTGGGCTGGTCAGTGATATCTCAGCACCCACGCACTGCAAGTTTCCGTCTAATCTTTGCTCGGTGCTGACAGGCTAAGTTTACTGCTTCCTCTAGCACATTGAAATGCCCCAGATGGTGCAAACTTGACCTTGTGTTATTGGCATTTAGAGAATGTCCTAATAGAGATGGGTGAGCCTGGCACCCTGGACACTGAAGAATTTCTGTACAGCAGCAGAGAGTAGGAAAGCCGGCTTATGGATGATTAACCGTTTATCATGCCAAACCATGACATTTGTGTGAACATCCAAGCAGGAGAGCAATTAGCTCTATGTAGCTATAAAATTGTGTGACGTAAATCCGTCATACCTCAATACGAATACGTATTACCTACTGCCCCTTCTAACTTTAGGCTTATGTCCATATGCCCAGGCATGGCAACGCAAATGTGATGGCCCATTCAAATGTATTACAGCCTGCTAAACACACTGTAAGATATGGCAGCAGTTAATTGGCATTCTAGCTTCATGCTGAAAATCACGCGACGAGATTTGTACATTTTGGCTGTGTCTTCTAAATTTTACTAAGATGGAAGACTTAATAACAAGGGATCTTTATATTTTGTATAGTTAGAATTAACAAAAAAAATTGCATGTATTATGTTTTCCACCTACTCTAATGATTGTAATACATTTTTAATTAAATGCATCATTAGAACAGGCTGGGGCTGGCCTACATCTTCCATACACGCATCCAATCTACCGCTCCACAATGTCATATGACACAAAATCAAGCACTGATAGGTAGTTGACGTCCTTAATGTTTCTCCGTTGCTTTGTGTGAATTTTCTGTGATTAAACCTTATTTATCACAAAAAAATGATAGATCCTGCTTAACGCACCAGCGAGAGAAATTAAAATTGAGTAGAAAAATATCTTTAAGGTGACATCTCACATTAAAATGTTGCTCTTATTCAAGAACCTCTGGTGAACTGCATCATATTAGACAGCTCTTTTTTTTGCCAAAAAAGTGAAATATTCCTTTTTATCTAATGCCTGCAATATAAGAGCTCCCTCTGTCCAAAAGCTGTACTGTATACGCAGCTTTTTCCCCTTCATTCCAAATACATTGAATTAATACATCTGAAATATAGTAGATACAATCGTAACACTTAAATCCCAGTTTGTCTTTACATATTTAAGGGCTAAATTACATCACTTATTGTCATCACGTATGCCTCAGCCAAAAACTTTCAGCTAAACATACTTTACATCCCTCATGATTTGTTAATCCTCACTTATCATTTCCTCCATTAAGAAAAATTATGATGAGCTGCGTAGGCCAAAGAATGAACCAAGATACGCGCAGGAATTATCAAGTAACTGATTTTGTTATGATTCAAGCTGAAGAATTTTTTTAGTAATATATTATTCTTACAGGATTGATAGTGACTAATAATAAACCTGCTACACCAGTAAAAAGTAAAAAAATGCAGATTATCATAGAAACGTATAATTTGTCAGCTGGTAACAACCATTTGGCTCATCTAGTCTACCAATTGGTACCTGCTGTAATAATCTCAAACCCTGGTTTTGTCATATATTTTATTATATTTAGGATAGCCTTGAGCATATCCAACGCATGCTTAAATTCCCTAACGGTATTAACTGGCAGGGCCGTTCCTAGGCAAGCTGTCACATAGAAGTGACTGCCTAATGGGTAATAGGCAGTGTGCGGACATTAAGTTAGCTGACTAACCTTCATGTGATTTTGTGGGAACAAAACCTTGTCATGCATGATGCCCCCCCCCCGGCTTTGTTTGTAGTTCCCTTCTTCCTATGCATGATACTATCTAGCGCTTTCCAATCACAGGGTAATTTGTGCTGTAACTGTCTATGGGTTAAGCACTACGTTTGTAGAAGAGAAAAGAAATAAATGTATTGAGGAGTCAATGTCTTGCCAATGCGCTGTAAGAATGGCCTACGGCTGGATATGACTGTTGGCCACCAGTCCACCGGACATTTGCCTGGTGTGTCATATGACCAGTCCAGGCCTGATTGTGTATCTTATCCATTGTGAATGTTATGATTTTAAGTATAAATCTTTTTTTTTATAAGGCTAGTTCTTGCTTACCACATTCTTATTTGGAAACATATGCAAAGTTTTGCCTTAAGTTAAATCCCAAACCGAAGAAGTCCCTTCCCAAAAAAGGCTCAGCTGCCTAGGTTCATATTTCATACATGTAGATTGTATATGGTGCCAACCTCATCCATTCTAATTTATTATCCCCTACATCTACATAAAGCCACTTCCCTGAGTGTTTATCGGATGAACAAGTCTTCTGACAGCTGTCAATTGTAAAGTTCTGCTGCCCTCTACTGGTCATTTCCCACTTAGAGAAGAAATAATCAAACAAAGGAGTATCTACCCCACTTTTTGATGTCTACGATAGTTACATTTTTGTAGGTTTTACAGGCAGATATGCTGTTTGAAAAAGAGTGTTTTATCTGTAGATTCCATGTTCAGGTGTCCGTTGGATGTATTTCTTCTGTCTCTCTCTCGGCGGCTGTCATTGCAATATTTGTTTTAGAAAACTGGCACACATTATGCTCAATGCTATATATAAGAAACGTTTGTATTAAAACCATACCAAAGTTGAGTCGGTCTGTGTGTTAACCGTGGTAAGAACTGCGAATGCGGCATACACCTTTGTTTTATACAAATGTCAGTTTCAATAAAACTCTCTCTTTTCTCGGAAACACATTGACCATCTGGCTACATTTCAATTGTTTACAATCACTCTGATCGTGGAGGAAAACCAATATCGAGAGAGAGAGAGTGGGGTTTTCCTGCTGTAATTCGGTGTGTTCTGTTACTTTTTGGGTAGGTGTCGGAGGAAGAAAGTATGAAGAGCTGCAGGCTGAGGAGTGCGGCATTTTAAACGGATGCGAAAACGGCCGATGTGTGCGAGTACAGGAAGGGTACACCTGTGATTGCTTTGATGGATTTCACCTGGATATGATGAAAATGACTTGTGTTGGTAAGATATAAAATCAAGTCCAAATCCAAATCAATTGTGAACATGCATGTTTCTATAGAGAGCAAATTCAATTCATTAAATCAATAAAATTAGTGCAAATTTTAAAAGTTAGAATATTCCATTGGCTTCTATGGTAGTAAAGAATGCTCTTTAGAAATAAACCTGTGTATGTGCCCACTATTTGCCTCTCGCACACTCTTTATTTCTTTCTACTTTCTCTCTATCTTAGTTCTCTCTCTCTTCTTTTTCTTCTCTTTGTTCACTGTCTTTCTTTCTCCCCCCCTATTCTGTCTCGCTCTTTCTATCCGGCTGCCTCTCTCGTCTGTATACACAACACTAACCACCATACCCTTATAAGTGTGCAAATTGTCAGTCACGCCGTGTAGGGCATACATCAAAGGTCTAATCATAGTGCACTTTACTCAACCCCTTTATGATTTATCAATACATGTTCAACTGGTCTGTTTAATTTTTTATGCCCTGATGAAGACCCAAATGCTTTGGGTCAAAGTGTACCTTAGCATGTTCACCCACACCTGTTAATACATCTTTACATCTATGGAGATTATATCAAGTAACATGAAACATTTTGCACTGACCTGAATATACCAATAAAACCACCAGAATAATGTTAGCACCTATTATTAATATTAATCTGGCACGATGTGTACTAATCGGAAAAAACCCTTTGCTAGCTTGCAAAAAAAAACTTTCCCCAAACTATCCTTTCTCATCTTCTTCATATTGTCTTTCTGAACACATTTCCTGCTGCGTCCTGGTCTCTTACTTACTAAGAATTACATATAAAGATCAATTCCAGTGTATAGTGAAGCTATGAAAAACAACATTTGATATGGTTGCTATGGTAATTGCTCATCTCATTTACAACTTTGCACCATAATTGTTCTTTATATAACTCCCATTGTGCCTCAGTCAGAGGAGTTTGAGATATTCACCGATGGGCATAACTGGTCCCTGATTGTGTAGCCTTGGGTCACTGTAACAAAAGTCATGTTAGGTAAAGTCAGTTATGCAAGATCATTAATATGCACCCTGTCACGGATCTGGCTAGTCCGACCGACTACCTCCGCTGACTTATGCTTAGCCTGGGACAACACACTCTTTCCCCGGTTTACCAGTCACTAGCCGAGACTCAGTGTAGGGTATAACATTAAGAACGCTTTATTGTACACAGACACAGGTATATCTATCCATATAATCAACACACAGAATGAGAAATCTGAGCAACATAACCGCCCCCCTTTAGCTGGGGGATTCAGGTCTCCCAGGAACAATTGGGGAGATAACGGGATTAGCCTCTGATATCTTCCACCGATAGTCAGGCTGGAGCCCTGGCTGGGCACCCTGTGGAGATAATCCTGTCTGGTACACATAGTGGGGCAGGAGGCTATTCTAGCCGTCCAGCAGTTCCAAAAGTAAAACCTGTACGTCCTGGTACTGGGCCTGGCGGTGTGGGCAGAGGGCAGGTTCGGGGTCGGGGCAATACAAAAAAAGGGTATAACATAGAAACTGGGTTCCAGGCGAACGGGTGGTTAGGCTGTATAATATCCACAGCGTTGTGCCTGAAGGGACGAGTCCGTCACGCACCCATTATTATATTTCTGGAAATATTTTGGGTATGGAAACAAAGGCAAAATACTTAGTTTAAACTGTAACTTATCAAGGACCCCCATGTAAACTATAGACTATATATTCATGTGAAGGATGTGCATGATCCTAAATTATTTAGTAAAATCTAAAAGTATATGGTATTATATTGCTAATCTTGATGAAAGAACCTGAAATATCAATAAAATATATTTATAATGTGATCATTTTTTTTCACCTTTTCCTCCCCAGATGTCAACGAATGCAACGAGCTGAACAGCAGAATGTCGCTCTGCAAGAATGCCAAGTGTATCAACACAGAAGGATCATACAAATGTGTCTGCTTGCCAGGCTACGTACCATCAGATAAGCCAAACTACTGCACAGCACTGAACTCAGACAAAGACCAAAGTGAATTGGAATAAACGGACGCTTAACCAATTTCAAAGCCCATATACCCTGCACTGTATAAAGTAAACAAGACGTGTGTGTTACTTGAGATGGATCATCAGATGGATCAGAACCCGAAGTAATGGAATTATGGGAAATAGCATTAACGCTAGCATCTGGAAGCAGAACTTGATAGTTGAGCTACTCTACATCATTTTCAATAAAATACAGACCAAATGGACACATTTTCTGTACGGAAGAAACCACCCGAGTATATATAGTCTGATATTACCTAAATTTGTTGGAAAAAGCATTGATGTTATCGTAAACCGATTATTATTATTATTTTGTACCTATCGCTTAATTAACTTGGCATTTAAATATCGGCGGGAGCATTTTTATAACACTTTTTGACGATGCAGCACGTTGGATACCTTGTAATTCAAGATAAGAGCAAATTGCATTTTTTTTGGTGCAAAATTTTGTAGGGCAATTTCTTAAGAACTCTTTCACATGGTTATTCTATTCTTTTAAATATTTTTCAGTGACTTATAAAACTTTTGTTTGCCCTGTGGAGCAGACCTCCCCTTTCTCCAACTTTTTTGTACGTGTTGGCTGGAAAACTGTTTTGAATTTTTTTTATTATATTATTATTATATATTTTTTACTCTGTCTTTGCCTTTTACTGCACTTAAACTCTTTGTAACATTTCTTGTCAAGTTTCAAAGCTGCTAGAGAGCCTTTGCATCCCTTCATGTACATTAAATGAGACACATTTCCCTGTCCACATATTAATGTGTAAATTGAACATGAAACAAAAAAATAATTTTGAACTTCGTAACAATTTAAAGCTGTATATTAAACCTCAAAAATAAAAAGAACATTTATTATTATTTATTTTTATTATTATTTATTTTCTTGATATATGGATATAATTAAACCCTATTCATTCAACTCAGTTTCCTAAATATCGTTTCCAGCAAATCTATACATTAGTTATTAAGTCAGTTGGTAAAATCAACTAAAAACAGATTTGTATGTTTTTTTAGACAATGCTGTTTTTGTTATATGTAAATGTGAATTTGGATTTTAATTAAAACATATATAAACATAATTCATAACCATAAGTGCATAGCTGTCATTATAGGATGTGTCTGACCTATGTTGCTCGAATCATGGGTTGTGGCTAAACGTGACCAATTCAAACAAGAAACAAACATGGTTCTTACCTAAAGTGACTTTGTTGGAAGCCCATAATTTTATTTTTGGGGCTGTTATAGCAGCAAGGGGGGCACTCCAAAATAATGAGATGTCCAACAAGCTCATATAGGTGTGATGGTCAAGTGTCCACATACTTTTGGTCATATAGTGTATATCCATTGGATCGTAAGTCAAACACTTCATTCAAACGCTTCAAATCTAATGACATTTCATCAAATGGGACAAAAATACCCAAGGGGCATAACATTTGCATCAGAGCACCCAAAAGGGACTCCAACAGGACAGAAGTGGCACTGATAGTGGGTAGATCCTGCAGGGCCCTCCTAAATGTGTATTCCTGACCAAAGGGAGACCCTATCAGGTTTTTTACAGGGCAGGCGCCCCTTCTTACAGACACCCACTAGTGTTTTGTTTCCTCAGTTTATGGTAACTCTTTGACAGTGCAACCAACTGTGCAAGTGTTCCGTGAATCCAATGGTTAACCCAACTCAGAATTGCATCATTGCTTATTTAACTATTAACTGTAGTTACTTGCTAGAGAGGTGTTATGAAAACAAGAAAAAAATAACATTATCAATTTCAACCAGATGGAAAAAATAAGAGCAAGAGTAAGTAAAGAATGTAGAATGCTAATATGTATATTAAGCTACTAAACTGTATTTTGGTATTTAAGTGCAGACAGACTAATTTCTAAAATAATTCTTAGAATTTTTGTTTTAGGGGATACTGAAAGATCAAACATAACAAGAATGCCAAATGTCATTGAAATATAAGATTAAGACAATTATCAGATGCGCTTCCAAAAACAATTAGTTGAATGTAGTTATGTACTCTATGGATACGTTAATATGAATTCTTCAAAACAAAAATGAAATTCATACCTGTGCACCTGCCCCCCTTCTCCTCTGTCATACAATATTCTTGCCACTGATTGGCTGCTTGAAGCAGTCAATCAATGGCAGTGAAGAGTTCCTATTGAAATCAATGGGAACACTTAGTGCACTGCATCTTTTGCTGAGCCGGTTCTGGAGTTGATCAGGAGTCAAACATATCTCATGTAAAATAGCTGCGGGTGGCAAAATGACCAAATGCGTTTACATTTTTAAAAGTAACATCATAAAAATTTAAGGGACCACCCGGCTATCCTATGCATAAAAATTATAGCTGGAGTGTCCCTTTAACTATAGGAAGATTGCAGTTTCCTCAGCCAACATTAGGTGGCAGCATAACATTAAATATTTTAGCATAGTTTTTATAACTTTCTAACTCTTATGAAATATGAAACTGACCTGTTCCTTGGTGTAATATCAAGGTTTTAACTTGAAAATCTTGACATTACGAAGAAAGTTCTTCATAGTATTTTTACAGTGTTTGTATATTTCATGAAGTCGAGTGTAAAGTCAACTAAATAATTAAGAAATATTTATTTTATTTATTTCCCTGTGCCCCTCCTCTAGTTACACAAGTCAACTCTAGTTCACATAATCTTATTTTCTTTATTTTGGGGGGGCAAATGCAGAACACACTTTTACTGTTTTAGTCCAATATGTGAATGAGGTGGATACCTTAACATCAAATCAAGAATACAGGATTAAAGTGGTCATTTGCTCCACAGTATGGTGTCACAAGATGTCAGTAATCAGCTGGAAATACCAAAATTCAACAGAACGTGCTCTTAATAAAAACATACAGTCTAAAAAAAGACAAAATAAACTTTATCTGAACGTTTCTGCCAGGACGGGTGGCTTAATGTGAAATGAGACGAGCCTAAAATTAGAATGAAGTTAGTTCAGGATGCATTGTCTTTTGTAAGGTTAACAAAGCTGGCCTCAGACAACGCTTATCCAGGAAATTCTAAGTTACGTACTTCACAAAATAGAAGTACAATACAAGTATTTTGTGAGTTAATCTCTTTTAGTATATTATATTGTTTGATTTTTTTAATGTTCACCTTACAATTAAAGGTGCTGTTCCACCTACTCTGCAGAGTTTAACACTTTATGACTAAATGCTGATTTCGAAACATAATTTGCTGTACTATTCAATTTCCAAACCCTTCTGAGAAATTATTCTTTAATTGTGCAAACTTTTCTCTCATTCTTAATTGGGAGATACTTGTCATGTGACACAAACACATGGCCCTGACTAGCTGTCAAGACCTCAGAAGTTCCTTCATCTCTGCACGCTAGTTCTCAAAAAAACTTTTTTTTGATTCACAAACACTCAGTTATGTACCATTCTGGAAGGTGGTAGGGAGACCAGTGTTGGGCGCAAACAAGGCCAGATTAAAGCACTTGGGGCCCTGGAGCAATATGACAAAAAAGCGCAACTTTTGCTCTTCCTCCTTCAAGGTACTGGATGTCCTTCATAGTCCTTCAAAGCCGGTCCTTCATGCTCCCTCCCTTACACTGCGCTCTGTGAAGGGGCATCGTTTCCATGCGTGTGGCACAGTGAGGGTGCTACAGGCTACAGTATGCACAGGATGTGGCCTGTAGTTTCTTCACTGTGCCCCACGCACGAAAATGGCATTACTTCCTGACACACAATGTAAGTGAAGGAGCTTTGGCCCATAGTACTTACCACATCCAGTAAATAATGAGAAGTATAGGCCCCTCACAGTGCTAGGGCCCTGGAGCTCCGCAGTTAAGCCTGCCCTGGACTAAAGTGTTGAAACCGTCCCGCCGGCCCGGATTCAGGGTGGCCTGGGGGGCAATTGTCCCTGGTTGAAGCTATAGGTCAAAGAGATGACCAGAGATGAATGGATTGCTCTTCCAATGTGGCCTCTATATTCTGGAGCATGATCGTCTATCATTTTAGATTTTAAAACGTTAGGTAAACCACATTGTTCACAATATTCTTTTTTTAGAAATGCTATTTTAATGTTATATTTATGTGTAATAAAACATTTACAATGCGCATAATATTTAAAATACCATAAATAACAAATACACGACAAATTAAAAATGTGGTACTGGTTTTCTGATAATGGTTTACCTAACAATAGTAATGTATAGTCTAGATATGCATTTCTTTTAACTGAAGCTGTTCTAGAATCAACAATGCTTCTAAAAAGAAGATATAATAGTACTTTATTTTCTTAATGATTTTCTACATGTTTAAAGGGGTGTCCTGGCAGTTTCATTGATTCTAACTTTAGCACACACATGGATCGCATGAGACCGTTTTAGAAAGAAATATAATGGTGTTTGTAAGAACACGTTTCACTTCTATCAAAGAGTAAACTCAGGCAGCATTATCAGCATCAAACAGGAAACGGAAACAGGACAACAGGAAGTCAGTCAATTAACATCTGTCCTGGTTGTCACTAAAAATTCAAATATATCCAGATATTTCGGAGAAGAAATGATCATTTTGGTTCATTGTATAAAACCACCTGGAGAAATTTTAATAGTATTTTAATAGTATTTGTTGTCAGATGTTGTCCATCCTCTCCACATACGCAACATTATCAATTGTATTAGTTTTCGTTTTTGATTCAGGCATTACCTATTGTAATACCATTTGTCTCCTGATGAATGCTGTAAGTGTGTTGGGTACCATAGTTACTGTACATTTTATCATTTTATAGTTCACTTATAGCAACCATTGCTATTAGTTTCCTTTTATCTGTCTAACTATCAATAACTATTACTATAAGATTGTTATTATTGATTTATATAGTGCCAATATATTCTGCAGCGTACAATGGACTGATACTGGCAATGAACAGACATCATGAACAACTGGTTATTCCACAAGTGTGCTATCTATATTAATAGGAACAGGCCAATTAACTCGTGGACTAGAATCATCAACAAATAATTTAATCAGAGGTCACAGGTTGAAGACCAGATGTACAGCACAGATTTTTAAAAAGCATCTTTCATATTTTTCAGTGTATGGATATTACATTATCATAGTAAGTATTACAGCCCATAGTAGACAACTAAATTCAGCTGGATAACTCTGGACAAGTGATGGTATTGCTAAGAATATACATGGTAGAATGCTATAGAGTTATTTAATGTGAATTTTGAACGAAACTACTAACAACATCACTTATTTTGACGGCAGATCATAAAATGTGGAGAGAAAGTAATGTAAATATAAACCATATATAAAACATTCTGAAGTTACAATACATGAAATTGTTAGGTAGTCATATTAGGCTAAACTAAGTTAAGCCAGTGCGTTCAAGAGATACCTAATATGCTGTAATATAGGAATAAAGAATGTCATGATCATGACAGCAAGATAAGGGAACAGAAAATATTGATGAATTGCATAAGACTGACCAAAGCCACAATAATGAAAAAAAAGAAGGAAAGACATTTGGCTTGTTGGAGGTCCCTTTTAAAATTGTAACAGCAATAATATAAATTATTTAGAAACCGGAACAATAAACCTGATGATATCATCCCACCAAAATTAGTTTTTTTTACAAAGAAATTACTTCTTCTCCATATCATAAATTCCTTGTGTGGCCCTTAAATGAGATGTTACCATGTCTCTTCTATAGAAGATGCTCCAAAGAAGTGTGTGTCTTTTCGTAGACCAAGGTTCATAGGTAAGATGGAGCCTCACATAGTTCTTCATAACAAAGCAAAGGTCTTGCAAGCTTCTTGACTCGACATCTTACTTAATAAATCTGCTAATTATCAGCGTAAAGCTTGTGGCTCAGGAGAGTCCATAAAACCATATGATTATATATATATATATATATATATATATATTTTAAAATAACATTTGTTAACAAATGTTTGAGAACCTGTGAAGTCCATAAAATGGTTCATGTTAGCCACCACATTTTACGGTCGTATTGATGTAGCCATACAGAAATAACCAATGCTTTTGAACTTCAGGAGTAGTACAATATGCAGAGATCAAATATTTCATTTACTTCCAGCATTGACCAGGAAGTTTATTTTTTTAAGCCTAAATGTCTATTCTATAAAAAAGTGGTGCTAAGATGCCCTGATTCACGCCACATATAATGCCCTGGCAACTGGCCATGTCCGTGGAATAACCCAACTTTTTCTCTCTCTCTTTATATTTTAACCCTATGACTCTAGGAATGCACTTATATGAAACGGAGTTGTAAATGGATTCCCTGGCCTATAGTTGGAGGTAGTTTTTTGGTTAGCAGTATGACTGTTTTTGCTTATATACTGAAACTTATTGAACTTCTGCTCAGGGTGTAATAGTAGCATAGGTAAATTAAAGGGGAAGGCCCATGGAAAAATATTTTTTTCTCCTTCAGCATAAAATGCAATGCTGTATATGATAACGTAGATTTGCATCTGCTTTTATGTTATTTTGTTCCAGTAAACGTCCTTTATCTGCAGACCTGGGGGCTGCCATTGATGTCAGTCATCATATTTTGGGTGTTCTCCCTTGCTCAAACGCCACACAGCTAATGGCAATACTAATGAAGTTCATTTCTCCATAGATTTTCATAAGTCATGATTAAAACTGACGCATTCTATTACTTACCAAAGGCAGAAGAAGTCAGGGGATTTAGCTTGTAGGTTGAGCTATGATAACAGAGCAAGAACGCATACAAAAAACTAATATGCAGCTGCCTGAAATTATTACACAATCATTTCTAAAATAGTTTTTAACCTGATACTAGTTATAAAAAATGAAATATTCATAATTAATACTCATCTGAAGACACTGGAAGTACTTTGTTTTTCTTTTTTTTTAGTTTGAATGGGATGACGTTTTGAGCCATGGCTCTTCTGCTTGGTCTGTTTCCTAATTTGAATGCCAGATAATATCTTCTTCTTCCTTCACAATCCATGATAACAAATAAGTTAACAGGAAAAGACAAAACAAAGCTTCAGGACATCAATGGGGATTACCTAACCACGTGCCTAGAAGAAACAGTAAATAAAGAAGGACTGAGAGATAGAGGACATAACAAAAGATTAGGGGCAATTATTACCAAGCAACTAACTCTCAATATCCTCAATTGCCAACAAAGACCATGAAAGATGGGATACTTTTTTTTTTCACAATTACTATGCATAGAAATGTCCTTGCCTTCACACCATCTCATCCCACCTTTTTTATGATCTCTGCTAGTGAAGTTAATAAAATATTTGACGGATTTACAGGGAGGTGGTGACAGTATGAGTGAAGGGTGAAGAGGAGAAGAAAGTGTTAAAAGTATTCCCAATGACCCGATTGATCTGGTAGCCTGTAATGCAAAGTTTCATTCTCTGTCTCAGATATTGCGTGCTAGGAAGAGTTGTTACATCCAGACATAAAATACAGTGAGGCAAATGGCTTTGAGGCACCTGTCAGGAATTCGGGGAACCGGTATTTAAATCTGTGATTTAAGAGTGTAAGTGTACTGCAATGTGCATGCGTTTGGGGCTATATAGAAACATAGGATTTGATGGACCATTTGTCTTAATCTAGTCCTTCTTCTTAAATTCAGGATATCCATATGCCTATCCAATGCATGTTTACACAACTGTTTCAAATATGCCGGTATAACTTTGCACACAAATTCATCGGAAAAAATGAAAAGTATTTGTGTAATACGCATACCCACCAGATTAGGTCACTGGGGGATGATCAGCAAATGAATGATCATTGACCTAAAGATTCATTAATCATTGATCCAATAATAATTTATTAGTTTACAAATTGTTAAAAAACAAAATAACTATTGCAAAATAAAAAGTATGCAACCAGATCACTTAGTTTAGGCCACTGAAACTGATCAGTGAATCTGGTCAATAATCAATGACCATGAATCAGTGATCAGATGGGAGCACAGTATTGAGTATGACTTGGTCGCCACAAGCCTGGAGGGACTAACGACACAATCGTTAACCCCCTTTAATGCCACAATTGCATCATCATGACCATGGCATTCAAGGGGTTAATGCTGCACAATCGCTCTCATGCAGCGTCAAGAAATCTGTATTTGGGCATAATACGCACCTGTTTCCAGGAGCCTTGAAAAAGGGTAAATAACCAAGATTTTATAGTAAATTCCCTTACTGTATTAACCTCTACCACGTCTGCTGGGAGGTTGTTCTACTCATCTAACACGTAAAACTTCCTATTGTTATATGTAAGCCTCAGAGCCTCTTTTTTTTTAGATAATTTTATTAATTTATCTCTGCCGTGTGTTGTTGGGGTGAGCATGTCTGGATCCGGGTAGGTTAAGAGTATGTCAGCACGGGTGGCTGGGGGTGTTTTGGCTTTTGGAAGAGATAAAAGGAGTAAAATGATTGTAGGTCGTGGGCAAGGAAGGCTGATACGATATCGGGTGGGGGGGAAGAAACAGAAAGGGGTGACATGATATACTAGAGACAAGGCCGGCCTTATCATCGATCTAGGCTTCTAAACTGGTGAACGATAGCAGCCTTCACAGGGTGACAAAAATTCAGAGAGAAAAATAGGCAGGGATTAAGAAAATCCTCAGTGGCATAACTCAGAAAATCTCTTTCTCTCTTGACATTTCCTTACAATAAGTCTCTAGGTGAATTCATTTTTTGTAGCAGTTCCGAGGAAACAAAGACTAGACTTCAATATGAAATTAATTTTGTTCCCGAAGGTGCGTCATGCAGTTTGAACAATGCCTACACTTTCAAATCGTCTTTTTGATCACACCGAGTAAAAGGATATGTGCATTTACTGTTTTGTATTGTTACCGAAAAAATAATTATACCTTTTTTGTAGCACACTTCCTGCCAGGGTAACTTACTTCTATTAGCTGAGCTGGGGCTGTCAGACCTATTTATAGTAAAATTAATAAAAAAAAAAAAAGCACCACTGGAGGCAGGAAAAGTTACTTAAAGAATAGAAGGAAGTGTGCCTGCTACTCAGCCAAGACATCCAGAGTATTACAGCAACTACCTTCATACTGTCTTTTAACTTACGAGGAGGGTGCAGGACATTCTGACAACTGAAAGGCTACGACTATTACAACCAAAAAGTCACCAAGCAAACTCATAAAGAGGTTTTTGGAAAATCTCGGAAATCTGGTATGAGAAAAGAAAACAAGGTCAGAAAAAAAATATATGTTTTTTTTTTTTAAAAAAAAATATATATATATTTAATCTTGATGGTTCTGTGCAGCGTGAGTTCACACGCTTCGTAGAGGACACTTAGAACGTGTTTTCGCACTATGGAAAGAAACACCTTGTGGTAACTGCTAATAAACTTATTTATAAAGCTAATTTATAATCAGTGTTACTGACAAAGAAGCACATGGCTTTCTAAATTCAGATCAAGGCATTTCAAATAGATAACTGTCTGTAAAGGTCTTATACAAAAAGGTTTTCAAGATATTATAAAAACATTGTTTGCACCTAGTTGGACATATTGTTTTGTTTCAGTTGTTAAATTAGTAAGGTACGTTACATTATGGAGAATATTTTTAGTTTTATAAATCAAGCTTGTCTATGCCAGCTGTAGTCTCATCTGGCCAAGTCATGTCCAATTGTTTATGACCAGGTTTAAATAATGAAATACATAGTAAAGTAAATAGAAACTATGAAGCCTCATTTGTGCTCGTAAAATCTAGGCAGGTTTTTCAAAGGAAATTGTCAATCACAATTTATATGATAATTTACATAAGTTCATTAGTCACAAAGCTATGTTATATCATACTGAAAACCTCTATATATAGGTTGAAGATCAGAGGGGCAACTGTAGTGGTCTTGTCAAAAAAAACCCAAAACAAAACATAAAAATTACTTAAGGGTCCACAACCTTTCTCGGAATAATAGATACATATCTAGAGGGATATTAGGAAATGGCATTTAGGGCTTTTTATGGATTACAGATATATTAATGTTATTTCATACCTCCAAACATTTCAAATCACCAAAGATGGATGCTTTTAGGGGAAGCGGCACTAGTGGCATTGCATCACCAAGTGGTTTTTTACATGACTTTTAGTGTTGTAGAACACTGGGATGCACTGATATCTGGTAAAAATTGGGAGCCTGACATCAAGACAGGAAAGAGGAATTTGGGTTTTGAAGACGGGCACTTGGGAGATATGCCACATTATAAAGAATCAATTAAAAAATATACTTTGTGGGAAAAAACATGCAAACACTGGAAGGGGATAGGGGGAAACTACTTTTAAAGGTAAAGTCTGGAAAGCACAGGGAAGCCCAACACCTTTTACTTACTGACCTACAGGGATGCAGGGACATTTCTGGGGTACGCTGCCTCACTGGGTGCACTGCACCCATGCGCCACAATGGCTGGTCTGGGTAACAGGTGGCAAGGCGGTGCCCTCTTACTGGCCCAACATGAAGGAAGCCAGAGGTCTGTCACTTGAGACCTTGGCTTCTGTGCTCTCTAGCACTATGCACCCACGATTGAAGCTGCATGCTGGGACATGACATCATATCCCAGGAAATCATCATCAATCGTAGCGCGCACTACCAGGGAGCGTCAAAGCAGTGGTCTGAAGTGGCAGACCTCACACTCCCAGTACAGTATGAGAGGACGAATAGAGTAACAGAGATGGCATGAAAGGAGGGTAGTTGATGGGGAGAAAAAAGAGGGTAGGAGGTAGGGAGAAAGGGGAAGCAATTGAGACACAGATCTCTTATCCAGAACAAGACTGCACTACAGACCTGCAGGCAGACTGACAGACTCTAAGGCCTGGGGAAATAATGCTGGGTATAGAGATGGAGGGGTATGATTTTGGTACAATATGGGGTGATAATGATAGGGGATGAATATGAATGTTGATATGTTGATGATGATAATGGTGCGAGATATAAATACGGTGGTTAGAGGATATGACATATGAATTATGTGTGATTACACACATACATACATAAGCACACACACATAAGCCAACACCTTAAACATACATACATATATACACACACACCCACTCCAACAACATATACTTGCTCATACATACATACATATACAGCCATTCCAATGCTATACACCTAATCATAATTACATGGACGTATACACAACCTCTCTATGCACTATAACCTTATTCATACAATGTTTTAGGTTTAGTTGTAAACTGTTAGGATATTTATTAAAAATGTTATAGGCATTTTTGTTCATCTTTGTTTCTCAGTTGATGTATACCCACAAGCAGGGTTTGCACATAATATTCAGTTGATCTCTGTTTCCATGGGGTTCTCAGTTGATCTTTACCCAGAATGCATTGCGTGTGTTACTCAGTTGATCTCTGTGTTTTCATGTGGTTCTCAATTGATCTATAGACACAATGCAAGGTTTGCATTTGATATTCAGTCGATCTCTGTTTCCATGTGGTTCTTATTTGATCTATACACACAATACAGGGTTTGCATGTGATCTGTTTGTTAACCAGGCATTCCTACTTTATGACAAACCAAATATATTTGCATAATTACTAATAAATACTAATGACCTATAAATGTTGCAATACAGCTTAGAAAAATATTTGGGGCATTAAAGGGTTATTAGGACTATAAAATTAATTATTTGTTAACAAATGTTTAGCAAATGTGTATCTCTGTTTTGCATGCTGTTTATCAAATTATTTTCCAAATTTTTAGCTCTAATGTTTTTAGGAGTGCTACAAGTTTATGTGCATGTTTATCATCTGTTTTTTTAAAGTAATTTATGATTCAAAATAGTTAATTTCATACTTAAAATATTATTTAGCAATTATTTGGATTCTCCCAGAGAATCCCAACTCATTACACAATGTCATGGTCCACAGTGATATTAGGAACTGTGGGTTTCTTATATTCATGACTAATTTGTTCCTCAAATATACTTTAAAAATGGTTCCAAATATACTTTTGCATGGTATGTCCCTATTCTGAAAAAAACCCAAAATAAACAATTTGGACTGGACTTTATCATATTTAATGATTTAGGATCACTTATCTCTTGTCTATTTTTACTTCCACTTATAGACACAAGTGTGTTTAGAGTAACTATGGTTTTTGGTAACACTTACTCCCTGACTGGATCCTTTGGTTTTGTTCCTTTGCTGGATGTTGAGCATGTAATAACAATAATAATAACAATGATTGCTGTTAAAATACTGTATTTATAAATGTCACATACAGTATCTGGATGTATAGTATATTACAACATATTGCTCACAATAACACGCCTATATATTTGGAAGATTATATTTGTATAGGAAGCTGAAAAGGGAAATAATTCTACATCAATTCAATTAATTCAAGATTAATGGTCGATTACATAAACCATAAAATGAAATAATTAAATATGCCTGAATAATTTGATGTTTACAAGAACACTGCTAACTGTGTTAATGATCTGACTGCTTGATAAATTGGCCACATGGAGTTATTACTAAATTGACTTGGAAAAAGTTCAAAACATTTCCAAGTTATTCCAAAATATATTTGCTGAAACTGTGTAAGTTCAAATATAATGAAGCTTGAATTGAAGGATCAGTCAATATTACATTTCATTCTGATATAATAATAGACATATTAGACAGTGACTTTCTATATTGATACTTCGAACATTCCTCTCAAGTGTCCTGGATTTTGTGGGAAAGTTCAAATTTTGCCCTTTATTCTGCTCTCCTACATAGCTGCCCAATGGTCGCCTCTTCTCCAATTGGGAAGATTGTCTGCCCGTGATCAGTTGGTAGCAACAATTTCCATAGCATTTCCCTGTGACAGACTGAAGCAGTCCTGTGAGGTGGCCTTATGGGCCTTATCGAAGATTGCTTTCTTCGCTTAAGCGGTGTTGCTGTAATGACTCAATGTCGAGGCGTTCAGCAACACCAAAGACTCTAGCAGAGGCCCTGTGTGGCCTCTCCCTGGGGCGTCAATGTCCGCCATATATAATAAGGATATATGGATGTCTGATTAAAAAGAGCTATGGAGGCCATCAACAATTGCCTCCTAAGCATAAACGATAGCGAGACATTCAGCGACACAGATAACCCACCCCAGGATGTACTGTGACCTTAACGGAGAGAGATCGCAAGCGTCATTGCGAGAGATTTTGCCTCTCGCAAGATGAGCCCATTAAAAAAAAAAAAAAAAGTTTTTAAGAGGGTCTCTCCAGATGCTCCTGAGAACTCTGGGCTCCCTCTGCAGGTATTAAGCGCTGCGTAAATTGTTGGCGCTATGTAAATAAAAGATAATAAGAATAAGTGCATATGATGGCTGGAGTGTCCCTTTTAACCCACTATTATAGTTTACTCTTTCAATGACCAAATTCAACACCACTACTGAGATTTTCTGTTACATCCTCCTATATATGCTCTAGTGTATATACAGTATGCGTCTCAACTATCAAAGCAGTACAAGGTCGCAGTCCAAGGTTACATTCCATTAAACCCAGGAAAAGCATTCAATCACAAAACCGACTCACGGCTTGGCAATAGCTTATCCGAAGTTGAATAGCCCTTGATTGTTTTCCCACTATATATATATATATATAGTATATATACAAACTTAATGTCAGTAAGGACAACTCATTTTTAAATATGTTTGCCAAAATGTACCACTTTGGTAAGTATTTTATTTTTTTCGGGAACATAACATGCTGTTCTTTTTTGGGAATCCTCCATATGTACAATAGCATCAGACTCGAGCATAAAGGTGACATTCAGCGACACCATATATTGTAATAGAGCTGCACATTTTGCTCTTATAACTAAACTTTCTCCAGATACTTGCTATTCATAAAATGTCATGTGGTGTGAAGTTAGAAAAAATATTTTTAAAACACTGAGCTGTCAATAATATGCCAAACATGCAGCTAAAGTATTTGTAAACGACAAGCTTTTAAAAGTAAAGCACGATAAACGAGAAAACAGTCAGTCTAGCTATATGGGATATAAAAAGCTATGCGTCAACTAAAGTTAAATGAACAGTTTTCTTTGTATGCATAGTAGATGCATCAGCACAGGATTTCATGGCATCTAAAAACCATTCGACACACATAGTCAGCACATTTACTACGCTTTATGGAAACCTCAGAAATTATTTGATCCTTCGTTAGGTTTTGTGCCCAGGATAACCCAGGATAACATACTTTGTGTACCAGCTGGCCGCTGGCTGGTTCTCCAGTGCGGTCTCATCCTGTCTATGTGGGGGTAGGGGTGAGAATTCGCTCCGATTCACAGAGATGACACATATCCCCACTCTAGTTCTTATTACTGAAGAGAAGAATAGGATCACCAAAGTAAGTCTGTTCATGAGTCTCATTTATGGTCAGTATATGACACCAATCTTCTTGCAAAGATTGAATCTTACCCAAATTGGAAGATTAGTACCACTGATGAAGGTACCTCTGGTATTTTCTGAACATTAAGTCAGACTTGCCATGTTTGATTTACAAATAAATTTAATTTTCAAGAAAGAAATGCTTAGAAATTTCCAGCAGCAACTGAAAGGGTAAAACTATGAAGAGATTGGATAATAAAACATCAAAGCCCCCTTGAACCATTCAACACAAAGTGCACAGCTGATGGACGAGAAAACCCTTAAATATTGCATAATTTCATGTACCTTTTATGAAAAGGTGACTTATATTGTGGGAAACTATAGCAACCATATGGAAAGCAAATGGTTCATACTTCAAACAAAATGGACTACCCTAATGGCTATATTCGATGTTGCTGCTGGTGCCCATTTAATTGGGGTTGTGCATGGGCATAAGGCCCAGGTTTGCCCATCCCTAACATTAATGATTATTTCCCATGCAAACTAGTACCTTGTTCATAACAAAATGATCAACTGCCAAACTAAAATCTTTATCTTAAACATTAGTTTACAAAAAAATAATAATAAACATGACACCTGTGTCACCCTGGGACTTCTGTCTATAGTTCTGTCAATGTTCTGTACAGAGAAGAGCCCCAACCACATAGAAGACCAGAAGGAGTTGATGCTATTCAAACACGTTAATCTGATGGTTTTACAACCTGTTTGAGATGCCTCTGGGTGCTTTGTCTTTGAGTGCCTGGAGATTTCTCATATAGTATTGCAGTCCTTTTAGGTGGGCTTATTCAAAGATCACTATTGAAATATCAAAAAACAATAGGTGACTTTCTTTTCCAGCTCTACTTGACTTTGGTTTATATTGTTGTTGCAGTTTATTTCTAAGATGGAGACATGAACAACCGGAAGGAGGTATCAACTTGTAATTTATCATAGTTGAAGAAAATCCTCAGAAATATTTATAATATCCTTGTAGCTTGGTTTCACATGGTGTGATTGACCAAACTTTGTATGATCTGCTCTAAGTGTAAGGTAGCATTGCTTTATGGCTACATTCGAGGTAGATTTTTGGCATTTGACATGGGAATTATAGTGTTGTTATAGTGTTGTTACACACTTTTCTTGGTAAGAGGCCAAAAAGCAATTTTTTTGTGATTGAAAAAAAAAAGTGCAGACTAATGTCATAGATGACACCTGAGTTGCATACCTGGGGACTCACAGGGTTCTCCAGGTCACTTTCATCTTTCTTCAGGCAGGGGAGCAGTGTCTGGCCACACCCACTCCCCGCCCAATTCTCTTCCTGTTCCCAGCCCACTTAGGAATGTCTGGGTCTAGCCCCACCCCCACCCCTTTGAAGCCATTCCAGCAGTAGAAGGAGAGCTGCAGGAATTCTACCCTGAGAAGTTCCCTGGCATGCACAGTTGATAATTGTTTAGAGATGGTTAATCATTTTCATTAGACCATGCAGATTCTTTTCACAGCTCAATAATTTGATGACATGCTAAAAAGCCACACAAAGAACATATCTGTTTGTGACCACTACTTTTCTAGTCATATAGTATTCATGTTGTGAGTCTAGCGACGGGAAAATAGCGCTGAATATAAATCATGTTTTAAAATTCTGAATTTATATAAATTGCTTTCGTTACACTCCGATACCCAGTTTTATTCACTTTTAGTCTATGGCAACCCAAATGTGATTCTTGATACTAAATATACATCAGCATGAAGGTTTGTTAGTTTTTCACTTACTAGGTTGACACATAGTAAAAGTAGATTAGTGATGTTCAACATGTTTCTCATTCCACAATAGCATTTTGTGTGCTTAAGAAGCATTAAAGACAAAAATATGCATTTCTTTGAAATTAATAGTGTGTACTTTTTTTGTATTTTATTATTATTTTATTTTATGTGTAAGATACACACTGACCTTTTTTCATAGTGATTTGTGATCCCAATAAAGTTTAAGTGGCGAGTCAAATGTTATTTTTACGGAAGAACAAATGGAAAATGAAGCAGAAAGTAGGTCAAGCCTTGTAAACCAGTAGAAATCCAGAAAAACACAGAAAACAACTCATCTAGTCCATGGTTTTGTATCATGTTCAGGGCATATCTGTTATACGCATGCTTATATACTACTGATATTCCTTTTTTAAGTTGCTCAGGTCCTTATTTTCCTGCACTCAGTGGAGTTTCCATCACAATTCTGAAATAAACACAAGTATGACTCTACTAAAATTGGCCCTGATGCTACAGGTCTATTGGACAGTTTTTTTTAATTATAAAACATCAAAAAACAGGGCTGTAATCAAAATCAAAGATGTGAATCCTGCGATGACAGTTCCTCCAAAGAGTGCAAACATAATATATCAGTTGAAATGTAACATGCTACTTAACAGGGACGCAACCTTTACATATTATGCTGTCATATGCTGTTTATTGGACATTAAAAATAAAATATACCTCACAAAAAGGCAAAAAGTGCTAAATATTTTGTGTAGAGGTATAAGAATCAGGTAAAATCTGGGATGTGACGGTTTTCCATATGATAGGGCCACACACTTTAATTACAGAAGAGTACATCAGACTGCTCCCACCATCGAGGACAAAGCCATACTCCATACCAATGTGGTGTGTGGATGTTATTTTGTTTTTGTGTGTTTTTGTTTTTTTTTTAAGCACATTAAACCTCATAGTCTAAACTACATCAAGAAAACACCTGGGGGAAATGGGGAAGTGATATTGCATATTGGGATAAGGTGGGGTATATGAACGGGATCGGTGGAAGGCAGGGAAGGTGCAAGGGTTATGATAAAAGTCCTAGGGCTGAGGTGTCCAGTAGAAGAAGGCCAGGGATTTGTCTTCCTTCCCAAGAATGTCAAAAGATGATCTTAAGCAAGCTGGAGACTTAAGAGCAGATAGCAAAGCTACACACTAAAAATCAATGAGAACTTTACCAACAAAGTACAGTTATGATAAATAGTCAAGAGAGGTCCAACCTCTGAATTACTCATTAAGGCTGCTAGGGGGAACACCTAAGATTCCTCAAATTAAAAAAAACAAACTGAGAACAGACAAAGCTGAAAGGGGAACTGTTACATTTGAGATAAAACCATAACTAAATCGGGAACTGAAAACCCAAGTCTCACTTGTGTTATTACATTTCTTTATTTGCAACATATTCGTATTTCTGGCCTGATAGAGACCAAGCTAAGAAATAGGAAATTTCATCCACATCTTAATCAATGTCCAACAATCTTTTAGTGGAGTTTGTTTCATTTTGTACTATTCGTCCATGTGTGTTTTAAGACACGCCATAGTTTCTACCAGGTTTACATGAGTCTATAATCTTAGAGATGGGAGAAGAAGTAAAAGCAATATCAACGATTCCAGCTTTCACGTACAGCATAATTTAGAGAAGATCATATCGGTTAGTTTTGTACTACAATTTAAATGGACACCCCGATCACTATATGTGTTAAAAATGAATGAAACCGACATTAACTGTCAATGTGTAAAGTGGTAAATTCTAGCGGAGCATACTATACCACTGAGTATATATTTAAATGCTCTTTCAAAACCACAGAAAGCTTCAGTTCTATAAAAATAGCATCTTGATTTTATCATTTGTACACCTAAAATTGTATCATAAAACTGTAACCTGTCTTAATGGCAATGATGTTCTAATTTTCTACACAAGGAGAAAGGTGTGGATCTCTGTAAAGCAGACCGGGTTTGTGCTTGGTTCTGCCTCAGGACAGAAGGAGAGGCTATTCCTAAAGAGAATTATTGGGGCTACAACAGAAATGCCCCACCAAATAATGCAAATTAAAGCATGTTGTAATTACTTTAATATAAGTTCTTTACCTGTAGAGAAGAAAGCTTCGGCACACCACCAACTCCATGGTCCCCAATTCTCCCCATATTACATAATGTTGTTTATTGAAATAGTATTGTATTTTTGTGGTTGATGATTGCTTGGGCCATGTAATGATTAATTGTAATTTCCATTTTCCTGCTGTTATTACAGCTTGCCCATATAATTTCCTTGTTCAAGGTCGCATAAAATTAATTTTGCAATTCCTGGAAAATTATTTTTAGAATTTGTGATTATCTTTTGTATTGGTTGTGTTAATGGTGTCATGTAGTCTAATATAGGTACAGTATGTTGTGAATGAAGATTGTGAAACAATTTCATTGTTGTCCTCGCACCATGTGTTGCAAAACTACACTTTAGGATAGGATGCACTATTTTGGCTCAAGCTTAAGTGATACTAACATAACAAATACATTAACCATTCCCTAAAGGCTCCTTCAATCTGTGTAATGCCCAGCAGAGGATAATGTCATATAGATATAGCAGACTATGCTGGAACCATAACAATGGTTGGGTATCATCAGAATGTTGAGTGTTGATTGGGCTGATATTGATGATTGATGTAGCTGCCTTATGTGATTTATATGAAGCCAAATCCTATCCAATAGGGTTGGATAGGGTAAATGGCAGGTAAAGTCACTAGCAGAAACCCAGATAAAAATAATATAATGGAAGTCCAGGTATTGTAATGGGGCAAAAAAGCACCCATTTTCCATAACATTTGCATGCCGTTCAAAGGATAGAGGCTGTAAAATGATGGATATTGCAGGCCTCTAGACAGACATGTGGATGTGAACTTCTATCCGTCTTAACTACTGCTTCCTGGTTAACTACCTTTTATTAATTATATAGCTATCACACCTGAAGGTCCTACCTTCAGATTTGTTCTACAAAATGTTGTTTGGAGGACAGATCTTCAGAAAACAGTGCAGAAAAGCTTCTTTTTCTCTGCGGATCCATCTGCATTATTCTGGCCTCCTGGAGCACTTCTACATTAGAGCGCAGCCTCGGCACGCACCACAGGAACAACCTCTCCCCCAGTCCTTCAATCTGGGGACAGGTTGTCCCTGTTGTGCGTGCAGAGGCTCCGTTTTGATGCAGAAGTGCTCCAGGAGGCCAGAATAATGCAGCTGATCTCCAGGAGATGCAGATCACCAGAGAAGAAAGGAGAATGAAGACACAGAAAACATGAAGAATGAGAAGAAATGGAGAACAAGAAGCTGTGGGAAAGAAGACAAAGAGAGATATTAGGTGAAGGAGTGCGGAAAATGAAATTCAAACTTTTTTCGAATTTTGGAGCTTATAAATTTGGAGGTTCAGCTTTGTTTTGTTTTTCTTGTATTGGGGTTCCCTCCTTGTTTTCAGACTTTTGCGAGAGAGAGATTTAAGGTGTTTCTCATTCTTTTTTTTCTTGTTTTGTATATACTGTATATTATGCATTATGCAGTATATAACAGAACTGGAAACCCCCATATTTTCTATTTCTTTAATTGTGGCTTCTTTCCCTCCACCAAATTTACGTTAAGAGAAGCACCTGGAGTTGTGGGACCGTCAGCTGGACAGCAGACAGTACAGCTAAAACGTATAACGCCGCAGAATTCAATCACATGCAGCAGCACAGTGCAGTCCATCAAATGCTATGAATAAAGAGTGGTATTCCTGCAGTTTAAAGATAAGCTCTATGTTCGAGAAAATAAAAAATTGATTTTCACCTCCCTGAATAATTTCAGACGCTGCTATAAATATGAATGTGTGCATTATTAACTTAAAAGTAATATATTAAAAATCCTAATGTATTTGACAGTAACTAAATATTTTGTATTGCATAAGAAAGCAGATTTCCAGTTTTGTGGCCAAAATAGATCTTAAATTACAATACAAAATCTGCTCAAATTAATAGGAATTTGTTTGTAGTGTTCGTTCTATTACCGGTATATTTAAGGCAGTTATGTCATAACACATTAAACTATGTAATTATGTAATTATATAGGAACTATCAGGCAAGGCTATTCAAAATAGAGGCAATGGAGAACCACTTGGGCAAACCTTATTGCAATATACTATACCTCCTTACAGTCCTGGTTTTCATGGGACAGTCTAAAGCAGGGATCCCCAAACTCGGCCCTCCAGCTGCTGCAGGACTACATCTCCCATAATGCTCCTTCAGCTAAGGGGCTGGCTGAGGAGTATGGGAGATGTAGTCCTGCAGCAGCTGGAGGGCCAAGTTTGGAGATCCCTGGTCTAAAGTTTCTCGCTTTTGACCAATGTGGCAAGGTGGCTATATGGCTAAAGCGGGCATGCAGCCGCACCCCCAGCTCTACCCAAGATGGGTCCTGTCCTCTTTAGGGGCTAACCGTGCCCCTCTCTAGCTCCTGGCACACACAGCAACACAGGTGTCCAGATTTGGTCCCCTTAAATGTCGGGGGGGGGGGGTATGATATATCTAGATATACTGCTAGATATCTCTAGCATCTTACTTTTGCCTGCATACCTGCATATAGCAAATAAAATGATTTTCTGTTTGCTTTTAATCTGATTGTAAGCTCACATGATCAAGACCCCCTTCTCTTTCTGTACTAGTATGTCTTTTTTTAAAAAAAGTGTGTGAAAGGTGTAAAGTAAAAAAAATGTTTGTACTGCAAGAAGTGTGTTTGTTAGGTATCCCCATGCCCATACTCTGTACAACATTTAAACAATATTAAATAAAAACATAAAACACTCAATTGACTTTTACAGAATAATAATAATAATATAATATAATAATTTTTTTTAAAAAAAGCCTGGAAAAATAGAGTTTTTTTTTTTTTTTTGCAAATTGCCAGTAAAATTCCATCTTAAAATAAAATTTTGTTTTGAAAAAGAGAAGGAATTCTCTCAAATGTTAAGCCTTCTGGCTAAGTGTGCTGCTAGGTTTATGAGAGGAGGAGCGTGTGACTTGGTAAGACACAGAACAAGCTCAAAGGAAACAGCTGCTCATTTCATGCACAAGCACTTGGCATCCGAACAAGTAATGGGGATGTTTGTAGAATACCTCTGCAGTGAGAATTACAGTAAGTAACTCAGATATTTTTTTTTATCTTTGTTGTTCTTCAATTTCCAGACTGTCAAAGCACATATACGTTGATGCGTCTACCTGCATTCGCTAACATTAAGGTGTGTGTTAGTGTGTGTAGTTAGATATTAAACTAGTAGTGCTATACATCAGTCAACAACAGTAACAACCAAAAGAAAAAGAATACTTTGCTGTAACAATGCACTAACCACAAAGTATTTTTAGCACGACCCGTATTTATTTTTAGAAACCGTATTGCGTGCCAACTGCTTTCTAACTACGGTATCTCATTTTGTGAACTACTGTATAATAGGTGACATAATTAACAATCTTTTCTTCCACTTAATTTTGGTCGAAAAACATGAATTGTGCTTTTTTTTTTTTAATCAAGGAAAGAGGTGTAGCCACAAGTTTTTTTTTTTACTATACCTCCAGGCAGTTTTCAACATTGTGTACATTCTTAACAAGTCATATGAGTTTTTGTTACTCATGCTGGTTGCCAGTGCTTGGGACAGTCTTATGATTTTTCTTACAAATATATTTAAATACCATTTATTGTCTATTTAATGGTCATCTTCATTATCAGCTGCTCCATTTTTTTTCTGTTTCAGAATATTAGGCGTTTTGAACAATTTGTTACATCTAAAACTATAAAATGCCTATTTATTGCATTCTGCGTATTTATGGTATTTGTCATATGATACAAGCTTGGGAATGCAAAGCATTAATAACAGTATGACATAATATTATGTTAAATGATATAATGCTACCCCTGCTTTATTACTTAGCAGTGGAAAGTATATGCTGTATACCGATCAGCCATAACATTATCACCACTGGCTGGTCATCATGGCACCTGTCAGTTGGTGGGATATATTAGGCAGCAAGTGAAATTTTTATCATCAAAGTTAGACATGTTAGAAGCAGGAAAAATGGATCTGAGCGACTTTAACAAGGGCCAGATTGCAATGGCTAGACAACTGGGTCAGAGCATCTCCAAAACTGAAGCTTTTGTGGAGTTTTCCCAGTGTGCAGTGGTCAAGAAAAGTGGTGAACCGGTGACAGGATCATGGGCAGCCAAGGCTCACTGAAGCACGTGGGGGGCGAAGGCTGGTCCATGTGGTCAAATCCAACAGACGAGCTACTGAAGCTCAACTTGCTGAAAAGGTTGATGCTGGTTATGGTAAAAAAGTGTCAAAACAAACATTGCATTGCAGTGTGTTGCGTTTGGGGCCCTGTGGCCACAGACCAGTTAGGATGCCCATGCTGACTGCTGTCCCCTGCCGAAAGTGCCTACAATGGGCATGAGCATCAGAACTGGACCATGGAGCAATGGAGGAAGGTGGCCCAGTCTGATGAATCACATTTTCTTTTACATTGCATGGATGGCCGAGTGCGTGTGCGCTGCTTGCCTGGAGAACACATGGCACCAGGATGCATTCATGGAGGGCCCACCTTTTAAGGACTTAAAAGAACCTGCTGCTAACGTCTTGGTGCCAGATATCACAACATACCTTCAGAGGTCTAGTGGAGTCCATGCTTTGATGGGTCACGACTGTTTTGAAGGCAAAAGGGAGGCCTACATAATATTAGGCAGGTGGTCATAATGTTACAATTCAGTTTCAGTGCTTGCTTCATAGCAACTTTATGAAATGTGTGATCTCTTTTCACAGTTATTAGCATACCTGGTTGCTACACACTAGACTGGATCCCACACATTCACATACTTTCCCTGAGAACATTGGGCTGGAGGCTCCAGAAATCAGCTGCCATTGTGACACAATTTGATTTCCGTGTACCAGATATGTTATTTGATTCCACCTATTCACTGCCCAGGTTCTGCCCACTACCCACCTTTTCAAGTTTATGCGGCCTGGATCTGCCCATGTGCCTAGCTATCTCTATGCCCTACTGATGTCCCACTCACCCCCACCTTCCATCATGAACAGAAGACCTATGGGGGATCAGTCCTGGGTGGGTCCCAGGTACGATCACGCAGCTTAGTTATGTGTTTTCGGTATTAATTCTCTGGGTATAAAAATTCAAGAAAAAGCTAGAAAAAGCATGTTTTCCATGTCTTTTTTTTCCTAGAATTATATGCAGGCTGCTTCAGACCTTGAGGTTCTTTGTGCAAAACCTAGAAACATGTGTGATGGTGGGATGAAGTTGGCATACTTACCTAATTTGCTCTGTGAGTGGACACCGTCATTTGTTAATGTCTCTTTATACCAAGAAGCCTCCTAGTGCACTTCTATGATTTGGGGTTTTTAGTAGGGGGTCACTAACCAGTGACCTATGCCCATGCCTTCTGATGGTACACACTACCCAGTATATATATATATATATATATATACACACACACTGGCTAAACAGCCCAAAACCCATCTCTGTGTATGTGTTTTATCTCTTAAGGACCTTATGACATATAAGATTTCTTTTTATGAGTTAAACACTCAAAAAAGTAGTTGGAGTATGAATATAGCATAGCCTGGTTGAAACATTTTCCAAAACGACCACAGCTTGGCCACAAAGAGGTAAAGCTAAAACTAAGACCATACTTTGTGAATTTGGCCCCCCTACAAATGTCCTCTAATTCTGCTCTGCAGGACCATCCTTCCCTTTTGGAGAATCTAGCTCTGCAACTATAAAATTCAGTCTGTTCTCCTTTGTTGAGCAATGGTGGTCATACCTGTCATTGACCTGTAATAACTGAGTTTTACCCCAATGTCATAGCAGCAGGATGAATGGGAAGATTCTCAAGAGTTACACAATGTGGAGTAGACTCCTTCATATTCTCTTCTAAGTTAAAGATGTTATATCAGCATCCCAATTACTGCTTTTCTAACTTGTATATCACAATTTAATTATATAGGTGACAATTTGAAATACCTTTACCTCTTAACAATTAGGGGAATCATTATTATAACAGATTGGATGTTATCGTTAGAAGGTAAATACAAAAGAACCTTTGTGATAGACTTTAAAAGAGTCTTCGAGTTGGCTCATTTGTAAATCCCCCTGGTATGGAAGTAGTTACAAGCGAACGTGTTCAGGTCACAAATTGCTTAATCTGAGGATTTAAATACGTTGAACAAATATGATTCCCTAATTAGCCCCGCAGGTTCAGTATGGAGGTTTATATACAAAACTGATGCAACAACATTTCTAGATAAAAGGGCAGTATTGTGCAGAAAAGCGCCATTCCTAAATCTGCTCCTGCATGTTGAGTTTAAATTCAATTGTATTTTAAAGCACAGTTGGGTTCTGCCTCAATTTTCTATGCAATTAATGTTATATCAAACAAATTCAACTCTCTGTATTCATTATGCAAGTTCCCAGCTATTCATAGACTCGTTTCAGTACCAGGGGGTAAGGAAAGGTATGGAAAATGTTGTTCTTCCCATCTAGTTTTGAGAAAGTTAAAAAAGAAAGCAAAAAATTGTTATTTTTATATATATATATATATATATATATATATATATATATATATACATAAATATATATATATCTAACTAAGCATATCTATGACTAGCTGCATACCTAGGAACTTCCCAGCACCTATCTTCTAGGAGACTGGCTTTGGGAGGAGTAGAGCTAGCCAGTTGTGAGGTGGGTGGTAGCCATGCGTGGGGCGAGCCAGCCTTGAGTTGGAGGCAAAGTGAGTGAGAAATAGGTGTTGTTAAACACCACTCCTTAGTTTGGAGTGTGAGGAAAATGACCCATAGACCCAGGGAAGCAGGGCTTTACCCGGTGACTCCGGGTCAAACCAGAGAGTTCCTACATATGGGACAGTATATTTGTAGCAGAATAGGGATGTGTGTTCTTCACATACACATCTTTAGCTGCCATAATAGCATTCATTCAGTAGGGTGTACGTACAGCATGTAGTAAGTGCATAATATACAATAACCGCCTGAGGTGTATATATATATATATATCTATATATATCAAGGAATCTACTCAACTCCTTAATAAAAGTTCTTGTGAAACTGCATTTTGCATTATTAATGTTGTGAAGTCACAGGAATGATCTTTAGGATTAATTTATATATCTTAAGGTCACTTTCCAGACTTTGCAACTGATTTTTCTTACAGTATAGCACCCATATCTGGTGCATTTAGAGCTTTGTCATATATTTTGTCTTCATATATATATATATATATAGAAACATAAGGGCCAGCATAGCATAATTCCAAGATGAAAAAATATTATTTGATACATAAATTCAAATAATATGAACCTTTTTGTTAAATACGCTGAATGGCCTATTTTTTTATTATTTTTTTTTAATTCTGGTTCTCTTTGGCTATTTTGTAGAAACTGTTGAACCTGTAAACTTAGCATTAAGCATTGTGCACCTGAAATAAGAAACAAACATGTAATTGGGAAAAAAAGGCTGGGATTAAAGTCACCTAAAAATAAATATAATCTGCATAATGCCACAAAAACAGGAAATAACTAACTTGGAAGTACTTTTAGCAAGAACAAAAACAGCCCAGTCACTTGCGTATCAACAAGAGAGCAGAACACACGGAAAGACCTAGGCATTCAGCCAAATCTCTGCAAATGACATAGGACATGTATTTTAAATGGAGATTTTATTGTAACTGGGAATTCAATATAATGTTAAAAAAGGGGGTTTCCTCTTAGGAGTTTTTGATGTGAGAAACAGACGAAAATAGAAGGGAGGATAACCTAATATCAATTAACCATCTTATCAGGGTATACACAACCATTGATTCATTCTATAACCTAGTTAAGGTAACATACATTTAAATGCACATTTATTCTTTACGGATTAAAACAGCAAAACGTGGGTTTATAAATTGTATGTGTTAACACAATAATGATTTAAAAGCACTTCAGCCATAATATGCACTATAATGCATATGATGGCTGAGGTGTTCCATTAAATTATCATACCGACCCCTTTCATCATTCTGCAGAATCCCACCATATGCTCCTGCCCTTGTGATGACCAGGAAACTCCAGCTCTGACTTGGTGATCATTATGTGTGTGTGTGGGGGGGGGTTCAAGCAACCAATCAGAGGCAAAAAATCAGAAGACTATGGCACACCAAGGCCTTTGTTGAGGCACAGCTTGCGGTCATGAGTTTTAGCTAGCAATATGGCTTGCTGAGACTCCAAGCCCTATGTTTGGGCACATGGGCAGGTTGCCATTATGAGGTTTAGCTAGCAATATGGCTGGCTGAACATGCCAACGCCTCTGTTGGGGCACATGGGCAGGTTGCCATCATGAGGTTTAGCTAGCAATATGACTGGCTGAACACACCAAGGCCTCTGTTGGGGCACATGGGCAGGTTGCCATCATGAGGTTTAGCTAGCAATATGGCTGGCTGAATATTATTGTAAATGCTGTAAAAAAGGTATTGTTTCTACTGTAGATCTAGTGTAGCCCCCAAAGCCCAACCTACAGTTACCAGCTAGTATTCCCATAATAATCAACTTGCAATGTTGCTACTCAACATCATGGGAGCTGCAGTCAAGAAAAGTTAGTGTAGCTCTGTGAATACATTCTGATGTATTACAAAAAGAAGGTAGTAAAAAGGGACACACACGCTTGGAACCAAAATAGGACACTTGGTAGTTTTGCAGCAGTTGTGGCTAACATTTGGCAAGTTCTGGCATTACATTTCTAATGACGTTCAGCCATCCAAATGGATAGCTCAGGGTCATGAGATGTGTATTCCGCAGCAGTACCAATCCTCTTGACGCCTTCCGGACGCCCGTGTTAGTGAGATGAAATAGCTAATCTCACCCAATTCATATGTCATTTACAATTGTTGAATAAGACCCAGACTGTTTCTTATACTTCTAGGCCTGCTGGAAAGGGACAAATTATATGAATATGTTTGTGATACATTCTGTAGGGCGTCTAACTCTTTATCTGGGGAAATGTGTTAAAAGCCTGTGAACACACAAGTTTGTTTCCCCTGAAACAAATTAGGCATGTCTGGTCCTTTAACCCCTTAAGGACAATGGGCAGTCCCTAAATCCATTTAAAACAATGCATTTTGAGCCCGTACAAATACAGGCTTTGTCACTAAGGGGTTAAAACCAGTAATAAACGGGCACTTGCGTGTTGTTATTCTTAGTATCTGCATATTTTCCCTATAAATAAGGTGCCAAATGCTCAGCAAAATGTAATATAAATTGACCTTTTACTTTTTGTGCGCAAACTACCAACTTTTCATAGTAAAGCATAGCTGGCACATTGTCACTATAGAAAAGCATGCACAATATAACTTTACAACCGGGCATTAGTAGGTACCAAGTATACTGAGTATGCTTAGAATAAGCTGATTTGAACTTGGAACAAAATAAAACTCTACTCTTTAGTTTTCAAATCAGCTTATGGTAAGGTCACCAATGCCAGCTATCCAGAGGTATGTGTGATGTCATGGATAAATTCTATCACGCTACAGAATTCTACCAATAGGAGTAACAGGTTGTACTGCTTCTGCTAGCGTCATAAAAGCAAATAATTTAGTATTCTAGACTCAATCCCAAATATTTCGTTAGAATGTATTGGTTGGCATACTCTCCCAGGAAGGAAAAGCACACAGATATGTTTGGTCAGCCCAGAGGTCATGTCAGGTTAGGTTAGGAAAAAAGAAAAGGGCCTTCTAACCCCCTCCCCTTTTAAGAAGATACAGAATTTAGCAGCAGTATGTCTATGGGGGCTTTAAGGTGGCTACTTTAGTATGGTTCTTGGCTATTTTCTGCGGCAGAGTCGTTTTAGTTGGAGAACCAATCAACTTGCTATTGTAGAATGATGATTTGTGGCCAAAATAGAGTACCTGTTTTAAATGATTACAGTCTTGTGTCTCTTTAGTTTGTTACTGATTTGTGGGGAAACCTATATCCTAGTACCTGGGACTAGGGGAGGGCTGGCATCCTCTGGCTAGAGCAGATAAAGCCAAGTGGCCTATCGTTCACTTCCCCCACCCCGGTAACATTTTCACTAGCGCACACACTTGCACTCATACTCACACTAACACCCACTTAAACACCTTAAAACACTAACATGCACACACTTTAACTTACACATACACACTCTCATGCTCACGGTCACTCTAACACACTTATCACACAACAAAAATCACAGGCTTACACACTCACACTAACACACACTCAGAATGACACTTATACATCCTCACTCTGTCACATCTCACTCTCTCACTCTATCATCACATAATTACACGTCTCACACACCTCCCATACCTCTCCTGCCTCTCACACACCTCAAAGCCTTACCTTGTCTGGAGCCTTTCTTTTATAGCTGTGATACAGACATTGTGTTATGTTGCCATAAATTCATAAATAATGTAATAGACTCACAAACACAAAATTGTCCATTCTGAGAGTTTTCGTTATATTTATTCTTTTTTTTTAATGGGCTCTTGGGGTCTTTTCACTAAAGAGAGGGATAACCTAACTATGCATTGTGAACAATCAATACCAGTGTGCTTTTACTGCAAGGAGAGCTTGGCTGGCCCTGTTTAAGCCGCTCTTGATAGAGAAACCTGCCAAAGGCTAGGTTTCCACTTGGGTTTTTG
>VKOC01000005.1:19946230-19956365 GCA_009364415.1 Spea multiplicata | reverse complement strand
CAATCTTGAGGGATCTTTCAAATGCACTTGTCGAACAGGCTTTGATGCAACCTCTGATGGCAGGCAGTGTATAGGTAATTAAACAGAAAGTGACAAATTATTATTTTTTTTCCATTTCATTTATTTCTGTAATGATAACTTTTAAGAGAAATACTACTGCTTGTTCCACCAGTGTTCCAGAAAGAAAAATACTTTTTTAATGCATTGTTCTTGATAAGAGGATGCATTCCTGCTACACATGCATGGATAAAAATGCTCCCTCCCCGATGATAGACCTCAAAGAAACCTGCATGTCCATCAACTGTGGCTAACAAGGTTAAACATGTTTTCTCTGCATACAGATGTGGATGAATGTCAGCTTGGCAACGTATGCTTGAATGGCCAGTGCCACAATACTGAAGGTTCATTCATGTGTTCCTGCAACCAGGGATTCCAGCTTGCAGCATCCAGGGATCAGTGTGAAGGTATGTAATGTATGCATTTAGATTAAAACCAGCCATGATCGCTACAAATCAGAGAAGTTAGCACCCCTAAGCAGGGTTAGGCATTCACACCTTAATTACGATACATATTTAATGTACAGTGATGTACAGTTTAAGAAACTTGCAACTAAACACTATTTTTAGGTGTAATAAATACAGAATACTCATTTTTAATGTATAAATCTCAATTGGTTCCTCTCCAGTTTTTTACTTTTTTTCAGTGGCATTTTAAAGCTCATCCCTTTAGCAAAACCTAAAGTTTTCAGTTGAGTTTTTTTTTTAATTTATACTTTTTTTTCTTCAGCTTTATTTGCGAGGGTTAAAATTGCATTTTACATTGCCTGCTCTTTAGGAGATGAGCTGAAATTTGCACGCTATGACACTTGGTTTAATACATTTTTTGAAGTATTGGCAATGATAAATATAGTTTATCCAATTATGTCCAATTTGTTAAAGGTTGCTTCTGAGTCACATTGACTTTTATCGAATATAGATAATGCATATATATTCATGCATTTATAAAAATAAAGCCAGTTATCACCCTGTACTAAATAAAATAAATGCTTTGAAGACTTTCCCAATGCCAGTCAACTTTGGGATTGTGTTAGGTGCTTATTGACCGATATTGCAACTTTTATTGTTATCCCATTTTCCCTTTTTGCAGATATTGATGAATGCCAGCACGCAAATCTATGCAGTCATGGTCAGTGCAGAAATACCGAGGGGCATTTTACATGCATATGTGATCAAGGTTACAAAGTATCGCCTGCTGGAGACCAGTGTGAAGGTAATATTAATCTAAAATATAGAGGGTCTATACATTGAAAACACGGTAGTTCTGTTAATTCAACTGCTACCTTTGGAAGTTAGCAATTTTCATTATTTTTCAAATTAGCAAAGGGGTCTGTTATGGAAGATTTGTGTTGCGCTGAGCTGGCGGGTGAGTTGAGCTGCTCAGGCCAGCATAACTGGGTTGAATTATCTGAAGCAACTCATCTATACACTCGACTGCCAATTTGGGCTTTAATAGACCAATCTATTTTAAAAAAAACCCCAAAACTTCAGTAAACCTGCCAGTTCCTTTTTTTGTGATGAGTTAGCTGAATGAATCAGCCTTTTTATTTTTTCCTCTAGTTGACTATGTTACAGCTTTTATTCATTAAAGATACTGTCACGGTTAGGCATATCAAGAACTGACCACTCTAAGGTGAAGATTTGCACATATAAATATAACACAACAAAAACTTTCAGAACCTGGGCTGTTTTAAGCCCAAAATCCAAAAATGTCTTTCCAATTTCCTATTGTGTTTGTTCAACCTTAATATGTTCGGTACCTACACAGATTATATATTTTTTTCCTGGACAAATAGGGATATGTTGAGATGTTATGTGCATATATGCAATCAATAATTTAATCTGAATCAAACATTAAAAAAAAAACAAATTGTAATTTGCACACAACTAAAAGAACGAAAACTCAATGAGAACCCAACAGGCACAAAGACTACAAATTCCCAACTAACACATAAGTAAATATTCTATAGGTGGATCATAGGTAAAAAGGGGTTGGGGCATTTGATTACCTGGAACCTTGTTTATGAGACTCTTCCTAATCATAGCCTTTCACAAAAAGGTCACTGATGGTGGTAGCCAAATGGTTCTTCTAATGGTCCTTATAAATAACCTAACTTCTCAGTAGGGTAATATATTGTAAATTAAGTTGCCTTCATCATTGATTTCCCTTTCACCATTTGGAATGCTGATATGGTCTATACTGTGTGACCCTGAGATTCTGCCTGTTCACCAGAGACCCTAAGAATAAAAACCCCGAAACTCACGGGCAGACCCAGGAGTTCTAAGGTATGACCATGGGAGTAAGCTTGTATTGATCAGTTCAAAGGGGCTCGTTGTAGTTCCTGCTACCCTGACAGACTCAAGTAATGTACCATAAACTGTGTTCCACAATTTAAAACGTAGGCACCAGCAAATCATGTTAACCATATATTTTCGAATGTTTTTTTATCATAATTTTATGGAAAATATGTTGTCCGGAACATTGTAGGTTTTCATTGACATATTGCCATAAACATTACCTTAAAGCAAGTTATGACATTTTCTTTTTTTCCGTACCGTTGTATACAGTATCAATATCAGTGTTTCTCAACCCAATAACAGACTTTGCAATCCAGTACCATTATTTATAAGCCTCCCATTAAAATACGTTGCCCTAACATCAACCAGATACCATTAAGTTCTGAAATGCCCAGCCAGACCTACTCCGCATTATGACACAGAATGGGAAACGGATCAGAATTAATAAAGTGTTACAGTGAAAGAATGTGGAAGTGACCCTCATATTTTAATTTTGTTACAGAAAGTACTCATTTTATAGTTATCTTTTTTTTTCTCAAACTAAAAAAAAACACCTAAAAATCTCTAGTTTTACGAAAAGTTTCAAAACTGAAGCAAAAATATGCTAAAAAAATTACGGCTATTAGCTCCGCGATACGGGAGAGTTACGCTATTATGCATTAGATGCTGAATCAAAACAGACAAACACCATATTATAAACATCTGCTTGTGAGGCTTGGAGACAAATCTGCTTCTCATTTCTCCATATGTTTTCCACTTGATAGGATCTGAAAGATGAATTGTGTAAAGTTATATAAAGCAAACATTTTACGAAATGGCCTTTATTATTGTTCTGTTGTGAAATCTTTCAGATTTCAGAATCAAGTAAACTAACGTGTAAGCATGATTGATTCATTGAAGACCCTGTGTGGTCTGTTGCATTGCAACATACTGTTAATGACTGCAGAGCCAAGTGATTTGAGAAACTGTTGTTTTTTAATTCAAGACAGTAGAGATTCTGTAAATTGATTAGGATGATGTTTTTGTGTTGTTTTTTTTCCCCTTGAAGCTATTGCATTTCATACAGGCCAATGTGTCTGAGAACATCGTTGGTCATATAATATAAAGGATCATAGAGATCTGTATCTCTATGATCAGATGTCTCTGTTTCATCCGATAAGAATTTGCAACCGTAGCCTGGACCAGCAAGGAGCTAGGAGAAACGAAATATAGCCATCTGAAAAGAGCCCATGGTCTTTCCTGCTTCTAGGCCTCCTGGAAGCAGAGAACAGTTCCTCCGGGTTATCTGGAACGTAGGGACAGCTTGCAGTAGGACCCTCTGCTATTTGCCATTTGTGAAAACACTTTACTTGTATAATACTTTGCAGTACCTTCACTGTAGTGAATGCCTTCACTTTAGGGACCCTCGCGAGTAAGGACATAGTTACCCCGCAACCGTTCCTCTGTTCATGTACGCTCGCTCCGCGCCAGAACGTCTGTTTGTCTTTTTGCATGTCTTGAGCATTTCTTGTTTTCTGGTGGAAATGGCCTGACAATTGCAATGACGTTCTTGCATTGATAAGTGATGAAAGCTAGTGCCTAACTTTAAGTACATATTCCTTTTACATACATGCTCTGTGTATGTTAATGTGGGGTATGCCTGTATCATAGACCACTGTACAAACACTCCCATGTCCAAGTGAAAAAAAAACCCCACATTAAAAAAGTCAGGACATTAAGATTATAAGGAACATCAGCGTCCATTTAATTATTTTATTGTACAAGTATTAATTCCTTTTTAATTGCCACTATAAACATTGATGGTGTATATTGCCCGTGCATCTTGTCTATATTGAAAAAAATGTATTTTTTTCCATTCCAAAAATATAATTGCATTTGCATGGTGATTTCTACAAGGGATTGTTCATAGTTTTAAACTTTGCTCTGCTGTCTGTATCCAAGTAAACCTGCGGGACGTGAGTAATCATACAATTACTACAAACATTCCAAACACAAGCATACGATTTTCTAAAATGACTTTATTCTGTTTTGTGTTGTCTGAGATGCAGCAAGGCAATTATCGTTGAAATGTTTCTTGATTTAGGCCACTTAGTCATGAAACAATTGTTTTTCTTTTTTTTCGCCAACACTCTGATTACAGACATAGATGAGTGTCTGGAAGAAGAAGAAGCTTGCCAGGGAGGAGGAAGCTGCCACAATACAGATGGGTCGTTTGAATGCACGTGTCCGCTGGGATTTCAGCTTATACATGGACGAAGATGTCAAGGTACATGATATAATATGTTCACTGAAAAAAAGAAAACTTTTAGGTGGTAGTAGTATATTGGTCAAGAAAAACAAGGTATGGGTAAACTGTCCCTTTGGAGTGTTTACTGAGACAAGTATTATATTAAAGGCTGTCCACCGTCAAGTGTAGGATGGAAGGGGTTTGTAAAAACCTAAATATTCTGGAATGTGTGATTATTCTAACTTATCTTAACAAGCATTCACAAATCTTGTAGCAAACATGTTATTAGCACTCATTAATTTCAAGTCATAGAAGAACTACAAAAATGATCCAGTTGTTGAAATCCTTCTACTAAAGTCCACACTCCCCCTTGTGTCCTTATGTGGAGTTGCAACTCCAGATTAATTTACTCCAGTTCAGCCTCTCCACCTTTTGGTTGTCCCAAATAGTTACATGTAAGTAAATACATTGTTCTTACTAAATAGCTTTTGCTCCTTTAATATTGTATTTCCATCATGGCTCTTTATGACTACAGGGACTTTTGACTAGTGAAGGGTGAACTTAGGGAGTCCACATTTTTTTTTCTTCCAACAATGGACATATGCAAGGTCAAGGCGATGTATCTCCCCATTCCCACCTTTCTACGTCATGCCCCCTCAAGGAAGCCACTCATTTGCCTCTGTGACAAGCCTGGAACTGCCTCTGGGTCTACCATGTGAAACAAAGTATAATGTTTAAGCATGTTTTGCCACTCACATTTAATTGGATTACACTTGATTGACTCAATCCACTATTGTGTCCAGGAGACTTTTATAAATGATCTACTAATTTTAAAGTCCTTTGGTCTCTTTCAGCGTGTTGTATAATTTTGTTCCTAAACTATACTTTAATATTGAAGTTAATGTGTTAAAACAGTGCTAGCTCTTTTTATTAACGCAATGTGCCCATAGAACAAGCCTTTGTTAATAACAAATGCATGATGTTTTTCAGACATTAACGAGTGTGAGAATACCGAACTGTGCTCACCCAATGGAGAATGTCTCAATACACCTGGTTCTTTCCATTGTATCTGTGAACAAGGCTTTATACCATCAGCCAATGGGAGCACATGTGAAGGTAATATAACGCTACTTTCCTTAAAGCAATTAATCACTTTATAATCTAATATATAATATTAATATAATATATATATAATATAATATAATTCAAATTATATAAAAGACAGACACAAACAATAAAAAAACACAATTAATGTGATTGATAATTAGTGTAAAAATGTTATAATCATATTAATTAATACACATCATGGGGGTAACAGGATTCAACATGTGCTGAAATCTTCCAGGGAACATTAATAACATTCACATTTTCTTCAGTACTAGTAATTTTAACAGACTGTTTGTTAGGAAGATAACCTTATTTCCATTTTTATTACATATTATTTATTGTTATTATTACATTTTATTGTTTTAGAATCCATAACAATAGATTGTTACTTACAGCTTGCATTGCATTGATTTTAACATGAACGTTTATGGTCTATCAATGCCCTACACAGCTCCAAGGGACCAATCATCTTTTTATGAAAGGTCCTGTTTTACAGCTTCTGTGCTTTAGTTCAGAATATGAGCATACTTTCCAGGGTAGACTGCCGAGAGCTCCTCTGGGGAGTGGCTTCATGAAAGGGCAGGCCTAGTCAGGTGTAAGTCAGCCAGCTTTTAGTGGGTGGGGAGTAGGTACAACCAACCAAAAAAAAAGAAACTAACTTCTAGACCTGGAAAAGCAGTACTTTACTGGAGACTCCAGGTCAAACCTGGAGAGTTCTCAGTATGAATATGAATATTTTTTTAAAAAGTCAATAATTAATAGCATATTTAGCATGGGGAAAGTTAATGCTATTCAAAAGATATTATTTTAAGTTTAATATATTAATATATTAACTTTACAGAAAATAATACCTGTAACAGGCTCTTTTTAAATGTATGATTTATGTTATCTAAAAAGTAAACCTTGAATATATAGTTTCAGATTATTTATAGGTGTCAGTTAAGACTATTCTGCATGACACCCATTCAGTTCTTTTCCTCACTAATACTTTTCTGGAAGTAAATGCTATTCTGGCATCTATTCTTGAAGTTTTCAGCTGAGTTGTCCACGGAATGCCTGGCGATTATTTATCTACTGTGAATGATATTCCAGGAACTGCTGTGAAGTGGTTTTAACTCTGGAATCACTAGAGAGTTGTTGGCAAAGACATACGTAGACTTAATTTTGATCCTGTGGCCATCTGCTAGATGCATTTTTACTTTTGAAAGGTGGTTACCCAAGGCCTGTTATCTGAATTAAGAGATTGCCAATGGCCAGACAAGATCCCTCAAATCCATCAAAGGATAATGTATGATAGTAAGGCAACGTAGTTCTTGCTGAATAGCGACATTATTCGAACCAGGCTGTAACTGGTGCAAAGATGATATTGTAGCATGACGTATAAGATTATAATAAGGGCATTAAAAGAGCGTTTCTCTTTAGTTAGCTTTGAAATAGCCATTGTACACAGATATGAATATCACAATCGTTCTGAATATTAAGATGTCAGGATGTCTGATGGAAGCACTTAACTTTGGGTTGGAGAGAGACATTTGGAAGGCAGCTGTTTCGGATGTTATATTTATGGCTTGCGCTGTTTCCTGTTTTGATTACAGCTGGCTTATATAACCATATTGCTGTTTTGTCACATTCTATCATGCCATATAATGTGAAAATACCAACATGTACGTATTTGTATGTATATGTCAACGCAACATGGGGGTTATGTATAAAACATTGTCCTGATGCAATATTTCAAAAGTGGTCTTCTTACCATATCAACGTACAGAATATCCCAACTGATTGGTTAGTATGGCAGTCAGCCAACCTTCCAAATGGTGTGCTGCATTTTTACACACAAGGCCTTATGTCGTTTTGTCTAATTACATGTAAAAAGTCCCGTAATTTAGGATTACATCACCTTTTTGAGGGGGTTAGTTGTGTTCTTTCACACTGCTCATTGGCTGGATTCTGCATTCTACCCAGTCAATATTAAGAACCCTTCCATTCTATCAATGTATGTCAATGGCATACATACGTTTGTAGATGGTACAACGTTTTCCTACAGAAACAACTTTCTCTTAACCTCAGTTCACAGAGTAAAACCTACAAACATTACACTACCGGTAATTTTTTTCTATGTTATATAGCATTTTTTAAGTTAGTTACAATTAAATAATACAAATTGCACTTTAATGTCAATCGTGTCAATTAAGAAGCATACACACAGAATACAACCAGTTGTTAAACAGACTATTAATGGCACTTGTTTTGTATCCATAATATAGCATGCTTTACCTGACTGTAAGAGCAGACACTTACCATGTTTACTAATGTATGATGTCATTCTGTCAACTTGTCTCCTTACATTTGTGCTGTCTGTTTGATGTGAAACGTGTCTTATTTACAGACGTGGATGAATGTGCTAACATCAGTCGGTGTGGCAGCCAAGGCTTTTGTGAAAATGCAGATGGCTCCTACCGCTGCCTCTGTTACCAGGGGTATCAAGATTCACTGGATGGGCAAGGGTGTGTGGGTGAGTTATGTTTGTTTTAACATGCTTTTGACTCAACCGGGGTGAAAGCTGGCAACTTTGAACATGGCAACAGGGACCAGTAATGTCACAGCCAAAAACATGTTTAGCATATAACACTAAATGTTAAGATGATCCATTCTTGATCGACAAACAAATGAATCAAAGGTAACTGGATGGATTCCAGTCATTTGGTGAAGACCTACTTTAAACACCTTGGCGACTAACAGATTGCATGTAAAACACAAAATATGGTCAGATTAACGGCCTATTTTGCCAATATATGGGGCAATCTAAAGTATAATATGTTTTAAATAAGTTTAAAAATGGAAAAATATCTTTGACGCACATAAGGAATTACAAATTGAACATTCTCCTGGTGGTGCTCCTTATATCTTCCTTACATCTTGCCCTAGTTATTATATGAGTCTGACACCAACTCCTTTTCCTACAGTCATTGATAGCTTGGATAGGCCATTTCATTTATCATGGCAGTGGTACACATTATTTAAGTCAATTAACCACCTTTGTCCAATTTATTCAAACAGCTTTATATAACTTTGTTAAACATCCGCTAAATTAATTTTGTTTCATAACATTTTCTTTATTTTGCCCCCTAGCCTTACACATATCTTAGGTTTGTGTAGCTTTGCTGTGCGCTTTTCTGTGTGAAAGAAGTACCTTGTGCCATGCAAGGCTACTTCATTTACCTTGGCAAATGTCTCTTGAGATAATAAGCTGCTTTTTTTTTTCAATGACGCAGCAATTTATAGTGTCAGGTATGTATTTTTTTTAAAGGAAATCTTTCATTCTAATCATACATTATAACTGGAGCTAATATATAACATAAGAACTAATATGTATAAACATATATATAATATATAATTTCTTTTTTGTTTTTTTTATTTTTTTATTATTATTTTTAAAAAAATGTTTCCAATACGGTTGTATTGTGGTTAACTGTAGTCTTGTGGCTCTGCGACAATATTAAAACACATGCTCCTTAAAATGTATGGTTCCCTTTTTGTATTCATTCCCAAATAAAAAAAAAAATTAAAACTATGGTAACTTTGAAATATGAATTGTGAAAAAATGACATTATTGTTAGAACTAAAGAAAATAATAAAACGTGTTTCACAGTAGTCATAGTGGTCTACATGTGTACAATATACTTGTATTTATATATGTTTTATATTTAAATAATACTGTATTTAATGTCATGGGGATTAAAATGTATGAGGTAATAACTGCTTAATTTGAAAAAGCCACTTCTGCTGCCTATATGTGGATTTATCTTGATTTATTGGGTACCATTATTCTGTGTGGTAATGGAACGTGTTGAATTCATTTTTATTTTTAAAACAAGGTATCATACTCTGTGTCTGTTTTTTCACCCCATTTAGAACCATATACAGCAGGAAAGTTATACTTATTAAATATTATTATTAACAATTATTATTCATCTGGTCATGTAATAATATAATTGTGGTCGGGTCACATTTGCCCTATAGATACTCAATCGTATTTCAGCCCCTATAGATGGAATCCTTTTACCTCTGAGTCTTTTATTTTCATGTCCATTTGCCTCAATGTGTCTTATAGATTAACCTCCTTTTTTCGCCCCAAGCTTTCATAATCTTTTGTTATTGGCTTCTTATTTTCCGATAATCTGTCTGGAACTGACAAGTTTTTATAACTTAGCTATGGTTTATTTTATTCTTTGAAGTTTTTTCTTAGTTTTTCCAGACACTAATATGTTTCTTTTGGCTCCACGTCCCACTTGCCATAATAAAATGTTTATGAACATTTAGAAACACTATGGCCCAAATCGGTATTTACTTAATATAAATCTGGTAATAACCAGAGTAACTGTATATTAAAATGTTTACATGTAATTTTTTTCATTATTTTTTAGTAAGAGTTATTGAATTATTT
>VKOC01000005.1:19864028-19937058 GCA_009364415.1 Spea multiplicata | reverse complement strand
CAGGCGGCGTTGGGTCTTCGGCCGGCCCTGCCAGTAGGATTTACCCAACATTTGCTAAGTTGCCATGGTCATGGTTCGCAGAGAGCTTCCAAAGCAGATTACACAGATAACTGCTCATTCTTTTCTTTTTTTTTGCTGTTGTGATATGATTTGTAGATGTGAGCGATTGGCGGTATTTCATAATTTATTTACATTTTACTGCAAGCTTTTGGTGGAAAAGCGCAGAAGAAGCTAGATATAAAGCTACTGTATCTCTGTGTATGAATATGTTGATACAACAACTGTACAAATAAATTCTTGTTTTCCACGTTATTATGATTATGCAGAAGAATTCTCTTTTAGCATATCGGAATAATACCAGCCGCTGGTAAAGTCATAATATTTTACCATCATCTCCATCCCCTCCTGAGCTATTTCATTTCCGCGTTGTTTAATATCCCACCGAGATTTTAAAAGTCTTATAGCCTAGGAAAGTGGATATCGCCTGCAGATAGATTTTTTTTTTAATATACATAGTACAGAATATAGTCAATGTGTGAACAGCCTGGCAAAAGTATGCAGTTGGGAGCGTGAAAGGCAAGCTGCCAGCCCAACTCATGACACTGCAAAGTGAGGCTAAAGCTTCCTTGGCAAAGTCCAATACTAAAATAAACTTGCCTTAGACTTTTAAAGTCTCACTGAAATTAAAAACTGCTACTAGATGGAATGTACAGAAGTGGTTTTTAGAAATCTCTCTGAGATACTGAAATTGTATACCGACAAAGGGATCCTATACATATAGGGCTGAGCTGGCCCCAGGGCCGGCCTTAGGGGTGTGTGCGACCTGTGTAGCCGCACAGGGCACCATGGCAGCAGGGGTGCCTGCCCGGGACTTAAATTAAAACATTGGGTTTTTTTAAAAACTTTATTTAACATCCTTCATGTCCCGGGCAGGGGCGCAGAGCGGTTGCTCGTGAGGTTTTCAGCAGCCACTCGGCGTCCCTCACTCTCTGTGACTCCGTCACGGTGCTGCATTTCATATGACATCATATTCCGGCACTTAACATGAAATGCCGGCACCGCGGCAGAGCGGGAAGATGGATGCCTCCCCTCCCACCGCAGGACTCCGGCAACAAGGTAAGTGAGGATAATGAGAAGTAGGGAGAGGGAGTAGATAGTTAGAAGGCGCAGGGTGGAGAGTGAGAAGGAGCAGAGGGGGGTAGTGAGAAGGGGCAGAGGGGGGGGTAGTGAGAAGGGACAGAGGGGTAGTAAGATGGGGCAGAGGGGGGTAGTGAGTGAGAAGGGGCAGAGGGGGGTAGTGAGAAGAGGGCACCTCAGGAGTAGTCCGCACAGGGCGCCAGAACACTTAAGGCTGGCTCTGGCTGGCCCTACTTGATGCATAGGCAAGATCAGCCCTTCTTGTTATAGAAAAAGAATATGGCTAGCCACTTAAAATGGACTTCAAATATTCCAATTGAAGTAACTCGCCCACAAACCCACATGTCGTATTTGCATATTTCTCTCTCCTTCCTGCTCTATTGGGAGTACCTAAAACCCACAGATCAACAGAAACCTTTTTTGACTTTTTATTTATGGTTCAAAGGGTGAAATGGAGGACTAACTAGTAATCCAGCACAATCTGTATTTAAAGCAAACAGATGGCTTACACAAATACACATGTCTGTATATGTCAGACGCAAACTCTTAAAACTACCAATAAGTATAAATGACTGCAACATGATTCTTCCCTGAAAAATGTTCTTAGTTTAGTACACTATGTATTTTATTAAGACTGGGTACTGTATGTATGGACATTCTCGGATTCTCCAGTGGTGAGATCACCTCGCTGTTCGCTTTCAATAAGATGAAATGTTATCTTCACTGACAATGTAGAAATGACTTAATGTACCGTAACTGATAGCAATAATGACATAAAAATCTCATATTGCAGGTTTCTGTTAAATATAGCACCTGGGTTAAGTATCATGGGGCTGCACATTAATGCCCAGACTGGACATAGAATGCACTGCCTACATACATCTGGATTTAGCCTGGTCTCGTAATATAGCCTGATTAGCATCACGGGAGCTTGTTTTTGAAATTGAATAAAACTAGATATCTTACCTCCTACAGATTTACTGTGAATATAACCTAATTTCATTATGCAGGGAACCAAAGATGAAGTCTTCCTCCCACCGACACTAATTAAATCTGCATATTTGTATTGACTTTCTATGAAATATGCTAGAAGGCAGTGGTTTATGGTATTACATTGAGTTTACAAACAGATATTTGTATTAAGTGCTGCGTAAACTGTTGGCGTGATATAAATAAAAGATAATAATAAGTATGTGTGGCTGTGCAAATAAAAAAGAAATGCAGGGTTACACCAACATACTTATATTACCCAACCCACCTACCTGCAGATCAGTCCCCTAACAGTCATGACCTGTTGGGGTAACACTTCTATGTCTCATTAGACAATTAGAACCTTAAGCCATCTTAACTTGATTAACAAAGTTGAGATAATTAAAAACATAAGAAATCATGTGTCTTGGCTACACCATTTTTGGTTCCCTAACCTACTGCCTAAAGGCAAACTACAAATGACCAGAGCAAATATAATTTACCCATTGGAGAAACAGCCGCAGTCTAAATCAGTTTAGGTACATGGATACCATGATCACTACAGAGATAATAATGTATTGGTAAACTTTAACCCAGAGAAAGTTTAAATCCCCTTAGGAAATTGTCCATTGGGGTCCAGGAATTATAATTCCCAATAGGAACAATATTCTAACTGTAATTTTAGTGCACTGAGATGCCAACATTTTTTTTCTAAGTATAATTTAATAATTGATAAACACATCAATATTCCAATTAGCTATTTCTACTGGAATGTCAAAAGTTTATGAAAAACGTGTTTAAAATATCATATCAGTTGGGGGTAACAATCGTATAAACTATCCCTGAATATAAAAATTGGAATGAATCCTGATGAGGAAGCATTGAAATCACTAAGACATTATTGTTGTATTAGAGCTTTGCTTCGTGGAACACAAATTATCCATTAAAGGAATGTGTGTGTGTAAAGTATAAGCAAGGTCCATTATTTAGTATACCGCATGTGCTACATTAAAAATAGACTCTCCTGTGGTGAGGTACGTTTTCTAGCCATAACATTCTTGATCAAATCTACAAATCATCAAAACAATCAAGTACAGATGTAGATAGAGAAATAAGAAGTCTTAGCACACAATAGGCATGTGCAAATGGGCCAAAGACATTTCAGACATATTTTTCAGTTTATTATTGGCCCATTCATTTTCAGGCAAAGAATTATGTTCCCTACCCGTTTGGTACGGCCGACATGTTGGGGGCATTTTTTAATTTGGAAACCAAATTAATTGCCCAGTGTCCACATTCACTCACTCACACTCTCATTCTCATTCACTATCTCTCTCACACTCTCTAAATGTTTCCCTGCCTTCTATGCCGACCACTTCCGCTTCTGACAACCATTTCTGCTTCTGCATCATCTTTTTTTCTCCCTTCTTTTCTATCTTCGCGTGTCAATCTACTATTTTGTATCTTTGTTCGCATCTCCGCGGACATATCCCGGTGGGAACTTCCACTAAAATATCGGCGCTTTTGGTGTCGGCTTCTCCCGGGTGCTCTTATCGGGGAAGAGGACGTCACCAAAATGACCGTCAATTTGCCCTAAATTGAACTCAGGACAATGTGGTGGCACTTCTGGCAACGTCCTCTCCCGATCAGTAAATCCAAATTCACAAGTCTACTACACAAAGTGCTTGTAATAAAATGTATGCAGAGGGCAACACTGACAGTGGGCAATTGCATATACTGACAGACTAGGTCTAGAACCACAGAAACCTTTAACAGGTCAGATCAGGTATCAACTGAAAACTTAACTGCTGCAGACATCATTACCCATCATTCAAGGATGATTTTTGCAGTCAGAGGTGCTAAGAAGCTTCCAATAAAAGGTACAATCGTAATTTGTTCACAAATATTTTTTGGTTATATGCATAAAACACTGCTACATGGTGACTACTGTAGCTGTGCAATGGAAGAAAATCCATATATATATATATATATATATATATAATTTCAAGCTTTGTATTGTATAAATCTCAGGGTATGGGTCCAAATGGTTTTACAAAAAAATAAGCATCTTCATTAAACGGAGAGTTTTCTGGAGTGTTGTGGTTTCAATTTCACTGCACGTTATGAAGGTCCAGCCCAGTAAGCTTCTGCTGCGAAAAGAGTTTCACAGGCCCTGTACAATGCATAGTTAATAGCGACTTATGCATTACTGAGTCAGCACGCTCCCTCTTGCCATTATTGGATCTAATACCTTAATAAGGAACAGTGAAGGAAGTAATTTGAAGTTACAACTCTCCTGCCAATTCTCCATTTAGTAAATAAAGTCCAGTGTCTGTGTTCCTGTGTTTAATTATGGTACTAGTTTACAAATGAGTAACTCAACAGTCTCTCAGCTTCTGGATAGAGGACATGCTGTTCATATGTCAAGTGTAGTCAATATTGCTTTGTTAGCTCAGTGAGTTCACGCGTGTTATGACTCTTCCCTGGAATAACAAACTGGCTCAACATAAAAGGTGGCTATTATTAAAATCACCAGGATGCAAATCTGTAGGTCAACTTACCTTTACTTTCCTAGTTACTGCTAAAAACACTAACTTGACTTATTTTGCTTAGTGTTTAGTAAACAAGCCCACTTTGTTTTTAGCAGACTATTTGATTAAGGGTGTAGAAGTCAACTCACTTTGCAAGCACCAGCGTCTAGTCACTGGGTGTCCATTCATTTCTAAGCATATATTTGCAGTATAAACATGTGATCTAATTGTCTTGACTCACCTACACAGGCAGATAATGTGGGATCTGGCACAAAGCCCAGCTTGCATGTGCATCTGTAACTACCAATGGTGTTTAGACACTCTCCATTTGGACATACATCTTGCAGACGGCATTCATTAATATCTAAGGAAGAAAAAAATACATAAGACAGTTCAGATTTTACATTTTTCATGGTTTATTTTAAATATGACAATATATGTACCTAATAATAATAAAAAAATGGGGGCTATGTGTAGAACGTGGTTCTTGTGTAAGGATTTATCAGCATAGTAACCAATGGAATGGTCAAATCAGCAATATTCTACATTCTGCTAAAATAATCCAAGCTGGGTACAGGAAGTGTATCACAACTTCCTGTTTGGGCTGACACTGGATTTCAGCGTACGCTAAACTTTCATCAGAAAATTTGCTATGTCTGTTTATGCCGTTTCCAATATTTAGTTGTTGGTTAATAAATGTGGTATACATGGGATTTAAAGAGCCATGAATAATCAGTTATACAAAGCATTCATCACCAATTGGTGAGATTTTAACAAACGTAATTAAACCAGAAAGACATGGTTCTAAATCTAACTTTTTATATCCCATTTAAGCATGATTTATAAAACGCAAGCCTTAGATCACAAGTACAAATAGGTTTTTCGGTCATCTTTTCATAGTTACCTAGATACATTTTTGTACATAAAACAAACATCCTGTGATTACTCATAAGTCATATTTTTTACAGGCTTTCTGTTTTGTTAAAGGAAAGAAATGCAGTCATGGATTTAACATTCCAATGAGCAATAAAGAAGAAACTATACAATAATGGCAATATCATATGCTCAGACTGTGGAATCCATGGCGCCATACAAACAGTAATGATAAAAAAATGAATAAGGAGAAAACTAATCCTGATTCGGTAAATGTCATTCAGTTATAGTAATACTGGCTTTACTGTGTGGCCATTAAAGATAATGAAATTACATTAGTAAGTTGCCTCCTACAACAATGATTACATCATAGTTTTTGGCTCCTGAAACTAGTTCCAGTTGAAAGCTGTATATTCTTAAAGGATGGATCCCAAGGACAATAAGTATGTTTTACCTCTTTTTGTTGCAACTAGCTTCCTTTATGCACATGACATGTAGATGAACATTGGAAGGTAAATTTCACTGGACAACACACTGAGCTATTTTTTTATGGTTATGTTAATGATATCCTTTCTAATGATCTCCATTTTATGAAGGTCAGAGGGTCTCTGGGTAATTCACATATCTGGGAACTTCACAGTGTAGTCTACCCAGAAACCTCCCTCTTTCGCCGCAGTGAAGGTATTAAGGTGTGCATGGGATCTTGCTTACGGCATCCTGAATATAAGATAAGGACCAGTTTAAGAATGAGTTTCCAGAATGGGAAACAATGGCAGACTAGATTAGATGAATGGTTCTAAATTGACATCGGTTTCAGCGCTTCTGTGTGTCTATGCTTAAACTGCAACTTTTTAAACTTATAAGAGCTCAATATATTTCAAGGAACATAAGTTAACAAATCAGACCAGTCATCTGCTGATCAATAAGCTCACAAAGCGATTCTTAAAATTCCTCACAGAGTTCTCCATAGGGTTGAAGCAGTAGATAACCACAGACCCAGTTCACAAAACGCACCATATAAATGGTTCACCTGTGAGGCTTGGACTCAATTATATCACAGGGGAGCATTAAGCTCCCAGAATGTTCCGGTGCAGACGCAGAAGAATACGGAAGTCTATCACATTACCGTCGTTTTCAAAGACATTGTTAGCTCTCGATAATCCCTTGAGCACCACGGTTTGCCTGATGCAGTATAAATCTCAAAACTCAGACTCCTTCTGGATTTGTACAATAAGTTCTTTGAAAGTGATTGTGGTGATTGAGAAGCCACAGCATCTCCTTACTTCCCAAAGTTACTATCAAGAAGAGTGCATTCTAAGCTCTAGGTGAGGGTGAGTTTTGCCATTTACCGTACTAGCCATGTGGTTTATGGACCCGAGTCCTAACACTGACAGACATAAAGCACACTACCGGCCCGTAAGCAATAGAAGCCGTCTGTGCAAATCAAATATATTGAGTGTTGATATGAATAGAAGGTATTTAAATAACTGAGATCATGGTAAACATGTGCTGCTATTACAGGCTAGGAGAGCTTATTCCTTGATGTTGACAATAAAGGAGTGACTGTGACAGCAGATATAGATTCTCAGCTAATATATAAAGAAGTGATATCTGGAGAGATTTCATTCCATTGAGCTATTTCAAATCACCTGTGTACTGAAGTGGCCGCAACCTTACATACATGACTTTAAAAAAATAGAGATGAAAAAGGAAGCTAAATAAAAAAATTTTAAAAAATAATAAAACCCATAACCCCTAAGTAGATTTATATATGTGGCAGTGTATATATAATAATTTAAAGTACATTACGTATCACAGGGTAGATTGGGATTAAATGCCACAATTATATTAAAGATACACTTTCTAGGTTTTGCTTAATCATTTTCTTAAGAAAAAAAACTTTCTATTAAAAGGTTCCTTAAAGAATAAAAGACCTATAAAAAGTGTTCTATAGATTCCTGATGGAATCACAGCATCTCACTCTAATGTATTTTCTTGTGGACATAATGATTTTGTTAAACGGTGCTATTTGCTGGTTATATATCACTGACAAATTCCAGCATTTGAGCTGCATGCTATGGAAAATTTCCGTAATTGCTTGGGATAGGCATAAAGCTATCCTAAATCCAAAAAAGACCAAGGTCTGATTAAGGTCTGAGCCTCTACATCAAGGAAAAGGGATAGACTAGGTGGGCCAAATGGTTTTTATTTGCTGTTCAATTCAGTTTTAATATTACTGATGAATATTCATTTCAAAAAGTGCTTGACTACATTAAATATTGTTTATACAATTCAGAGATTTTAAAGAAAAAAGATCACAAGTCCAGTATAAAGACCTAAAATATTAATGGTTACACTTGTACAAAACAAAATGCAATAAGTGTGGGCGAAAAAAGGAAAATACAAATGGTACAATTTTTCAGCCCCAGACCTTGGGATCCTTCCAATCCCTTTTTCATTCCCAATTGCCCCTAGCTCTGCTTTTCCCACTAAAACCCCCAAATTCACTTATAAATAGGAATATGGAAACATTCTGAACCTCAGCATTTCTGGAACATTTCCAGATAAGTCCCAAGAACAACACGACTGATCTTATGCATGGAAGCAACAGCTATACGCAACATCAAAACTGAGAAACTACTACATGATTAAAGAAAATAAAAAAACAAGCTCAGACCTCATGAGACATGCTGGTACTATTAATTAAGAAATCAGACAATTTACTTTCGCTCTGAAGATAATTTAACTTCAACTAGATGACGAAATAACTTGGCAATTTGTAAAACATACATAGTACACTGATGATAGTATTTTCCGATTGAAAACTTTAGGATTAGCCATCAATTTTATTTACTGACATAACACAGGCTTCTGGCCATGTAGCAATTATGTGTATTATTGAAACTTATGACTGCACAGCTCTAGATAAATCCAATTACATCATGATTTATGAATATATACATCATATCAGCATTCTACTTAGCAAAAAATATGCAGTGACCTTGTTAAAAAATGTATATATTTTTTTTAAGAAAATATATTGCAGTAGTCTGAATTCCCTTGGTGGTTCCTGGTAAGCAAAACATGATAAATCAAGATTTTGAAAAGAAAACTAGGAATTAGTGATTACGAGACAGCCATGGCACTTTTAAGACTGGCGTCCGCCTAATGAGGTAAGTTTGGCCTGGCGGGTGGATATGACAGGCCCCATGTTATGTTTTTATGCGATGTCGCGGAATATCCAGCTGGAAACGGCACACTGCATGGGGCATCGTCAACCAGCGTTTGCTCGGTGTGCCAGATAGCTAGTTTGGCCTAGTCCTTTCTAATCTTTAGGCTACGGGCCTAAGATGTCTGCAATATGTCTTATGGGTATCCATTGATAATTTGTATATTGTCAATGTGGTGTTATTGTATATTGTTATATTAAAAACAGTACGGAAACTGCTGGCACTCTACACTATACAAAAATATATCAATAATTATCAAGTTCCCAGCCTGATATAAGAACATTGCTCACAGCAGACTCTGAATTCTTAATGCTCCCATATTTGCTTTACATGTTTTACCTTGGCAGAAGGTAGCATTGATCCGCTTGTAGCCTTGGGGACATTCCATCAGTTGGGAATAACCAGGATAGTCTGTAAAACACAAGCAAAAGTAAGTGTACACTGTATTATGAGCTAATGTTTTCAAGGGATTGTGTCTATTTTTCATTTATTTCATTGATCTCTGTTTCTGTGAAGCCTATGCTCTTGGTTGGCAGCTGCCAGCAAGTTGCTAGCACCAATTGCAATGCAATCTCAGCTGGCCAGATAGTAAACTTCAAGTGTTTCTCAAACAGAGGCTGAGGACACCCTCAAGATGAAAGAAAAAGCCCAGCAATTTTACAGTTCCTTTAATATAAGTAAAATCTAGGGCCGGGTTAACCATGGACCACATGCAGCAAATTGCCAGGCAGAGTGCTAGATAAGTTGAGATGAGGATAAGCGCCTAGTGTTTTCCCACTGTGTTGTGTGATATGTGTAATATATTTTTTTGGCAATTGACCAGATATTAATGGGACAGTCTTGTCCAGCAGTTATGTGCCACTTGCCATCAGTTCTGTTAAACCCCACAAGACTTCATTGGATGCACATGGCATGTGCAGTGGCAGGTCTTAGATTAGGTTGAACATGTAATACCAGCACTTAATATGAACAGGGTGTGACATCATGAAGAAATGTAGAGAAACATGCGATAGGCCGTTCTTTTTTTATTTAACATTAATTATGTATTATTTGTGTTGACTTAGAAAATTATTTGAGGCATAAGAAAAGAGGGACCCTTTTTGTAGAAATGTTCCAGGGACTCGCGCTCCTTAATGCAGCTACACTGAAATAACAAATCAGTTTTTACTTTGAACTCTAAAAACCTATAGAAACTATTTTTTTTTCAAATACCTTCCAACAAACCATCATTTGAAATAACTAATTTGTTTTTTTACTTGCAGTTTTCCATAAAAAAATCTTATAAATGTTTAAGCTCCCTGTAAGTCTTTTCTGAAATTATTTATATACGTAGCTGCCAAATCCTTTATTCCATAATACATGTATCCTGTGGAGACTTGTAATACTACAGGAGACATTGTTAAGTACATGCCCTGCCCTTGCTTGACGTGATCAAATAGTAACCTAAGAAGGGTATAAAATGTAACTAACGTAACTTAAAGGAAAGCTTGGCACGTAAAAAACATACAGGTCATTCAGTTAATATGATTCACTCACTACTCATAGTAATTATGAGCCATTATACACTATTGTTTCCTCACATCTTATAATATTGTAGGACGCGAAAATCCTGCCATTTATTATATTACTATGTGGTTACATATGGTATTCGTGGAAAGATAATACTCAAATAGTTGGGACTTTGGAAAAACTAGATACAACAGAGAAGCAATGAATACAAAGTGACAGATGTAAGTAAGAAAATGTATATTTTTGAAGTAAATGCATATTGAACCAATTTTGGAAGTTTTCTGTTACTTAGAGTGCTTATAAAAATGTGTTTTCGTGTTTTTTTATGGCATGAGGAGGCTCACCAGCCATCAGTCTTGGGACACCAGAGGTGAAATTCCAGACGTGGTTGTAGAAATGTTTGGCATATGTTTTAGTAATATCTTGCTCCTAGAGAGGCCACCCAAAAGGTCCTCCAATGTTTGTCTATTAGGCATTCTAAGGCACTGCCAACAATTTGCTTAATGTGGTCAGTAGTATCAGTTAGTCTCTATGGTCAGCCTTAGACTGTATTGAGAGTATTCTAGACTGTTCATAGTGGAGGATCCTATAAGAGGGCTCCTCAACCCTTTTAGTAGATTTCCTACTGGCTTTCACATCTCTCCTTGATGAAGGTAGGAAATTAGCCCCAATTAAGTAAGAGTTTAACATGGACATAGCTAATAGAGAAACATGAACATGGACAGCTTATAGAAGAAGGGCTGCTGATCTACAATACAAGATTCAGTGGCTGCCAACAGTGCAAATCTCCAGCATCAACAAAGTCAGATATAAGGAATTCTATTGTAAACATATAAATGGAATATTATGTTTCAGTATCAAAAAATTACATTACTTACTTGTCTTTTTTGGACATTTCATGCATTTGTTGAAGCCCCAAGATGTTCCAACGGTACCACAGCAATCATCTTGTTTGGAAAGTCCCGGCAATGGTTTGCCACACTGAAACATTGAGTAGAAGACAGAGTCTTAAATCAATTACGTAATTATCTACCCCTCACTACAGAAATCTGCGTGAAAAATATAATATAAATAAGCTAAGTATAAGTATAATGTACTTGGCACCCCACTACAGAAGAATCTGAGTACTTCAATGTTCATTGTTTTTAAAGAATGCATTGTAAAGTACTTCCCAGACACAGAAGAGGTTTCCCTGCTGCAGCAACTGGGCTCTTCCTTCATGATCCAACTATTCTTGTCACTGATTGACTGCTCGAAGCATTCAATCAATTGCAGGAAAATGCTCCTGTTGAAATCAATAGCAGCACCTTCCACACATGCACACCGGGGTCTTAACAGAGAAAGCGCTGGAGCTGACTGGATGTGATTGTCTCTTGCACTGGAGTTGTGTTTGGCCAATACATTTAGCTGGGGGTCGAGGAATGGAGCAGAAGTTCCCCATGCATTTTCAAAACGGATTAGAGGAAAATTTAAAGGGACGATGCAGCTATCATATACATTAAAGTACATACAATAGATGATCTGCAACATTGGAGGCTACACCACCATTAAACAGACTCTCTGATCCCACCACCCTTTGTCTGGATTGATACAGACATCGGCATCAAAATTCCCACAATACAGGAGTCCCACAATTCCTTACAGGAATACCCCAGCTGCATAGTTATGTGTCTGTTTCCCCACATCATTTTCTGTGGAAAATTTCATAAGATTTTCATACAATTTCTGTGGGTTTTCATAAGATGTCCAGATCCATGACAGCTACTATAATCCTAGCAAACAATGTTCATGGGATTTCAACAAAGGCTAATTAATCAATTCCACCAGAACCCTAACAGAGGACAGCAGCAAACTATAGCCTTTTCTTTTCTACCACTAATCTAAATGCTGATCTGATCAACCACAAAGAAGGTGGTGACCATTATGTTCTCCAGGATATATACATATATCATGCTGATAGCACATTTAATCTAAACAAGCTTAACATTAAAAGGGAAAAAAAAAATTAAGAGGGAAAAAAGATTTACAGTCATCTTTTGATGATACAATAGCAACTGCTGCCTTTGTATGTGCTCATAAAATTATAGCTTTTACGGGAAAATGCAGGAGAAGGAACAATCAGCTAATCAGCTCTGAAAAGAACTCCGCAGGATGCTGGTCCACGGGAGTGCTTTTAATTACTTTTCTTATTATTTGCCCAGAAATGAACATTCCTGGGAATTTATTTCTGTGGCGTAAGAAAGCCTGAGGTAAGTGAACAATGAGTTTGTACAGCTGGGCAACATTGTGCCAAGCAGACTATAAACAGGAAATAAATCGCATACTATAACGTCTCTGCCAGGGCCTCCATAACCAACACCATGTCAGCATTCTGGTCCCACAGAGCAAATGTTCTTGCACAGAAAAAAATAAGAAAATTGCTTGGAAAATTATAACTATCAAGGACAGTGGTTTTTAAAGGTCTCAATACAGTTTTATTCATATAATGTATATGAAGTAAAAATGTTTATTTTATCATGTTTTTGTTTTATTAGTTCAACAGAAAAATGTATTGTAAGGATGTATTCTTGCAATGAAGGTTTGATACTTGGGAGAGGGTGAAATCACTCGAGTGAAAGAACAAAAGTGCTCCAGTTATTGTGTGAAACTCTTAACTTTACATACTAAGACTTATGTGCCTTGAAAAAAAGATGATCTTTTGGTGGAGGAGGGATTATGATCTGGGACTGGTTTCAGACTAGACTAGGCCTCTTAGTTTCAGATAAGTATTAATGCTACAGCATATTAAGACATCTTAGACTTTGTGGGACCAGTTTGGGGGAAGACATGGTTTCGAAGAGTTTGGTGTGAAGGAATTTGAGTGGCCTGGAAGGAGTCCTGACCTTAACCCCACTAAACATATTTGGGGTGTTATTAACTCTGATTGAGAGTCAGGCATTCTCATCTAACATCAGTGCCTTACCTCACAAATGTTCCTTTGGCTAAGCAGCACCAATTCCTACAGACACACACCAAAATCTTGTAGAAAGCCCCCCAAGAAGAGCAGAGGTTGTTATAGCCACAAGGGTCAGGTATCCACAGACAGTGTCAGACATACAGTATGTTGGTGAACAGCACTAACAACCCAGACATTTAAAAGGTCGCACCAAATTTGACTCACAGTACAGACAGTGACTGTGGAAACTATATAAAATACAACTTTATTCCAGAGAAATCGCCAATACTATACTATACTCAGTGTAGTGTGCACTGAGCTACCATTATGCGTCATCTTAACAGCAGTCGGCGGGAATAAGGATTTGCTGCTTGCTTTGACCTAACGTTTAAAAAGTTATATACCTGAAATTATTTAGAGGTTCTATCAGCTTTACAATCTTTAATCACCTGGATGTATAATGGACAGCCTATTAGAAACACAGAGTTTGGTGGCCGATAAGAAACATTTGGCCAATTCAGTCTGCCCGGTTTATAAACATCATATATTATTTGGTTCTTGATCTTGTCTTACATTCAGATTACGGTAATCTTATGCCTGCCCCGTACATGTTTCAACTCTCTCACTATATTAACCAAAGAAGCAAACAATCCAGAGTAGGCCGTGGTATGTCAATGTCTAGTGGCATTAACTCATAAGCATTTTTTATTTTGCAACTCTATCAACGGTAGCTTTTCCCCTTATTTAAAGAACAAATATTAAAAATGAATTACAAATATAACTTGTATTTAAAAACAGTTTGATACATGGTCATTTTAAAAAGTTTTGTTTATTATTTTTCATGCAAAATACTATTGAATTTTAAGAAATTCCAGACAGCTTTTCCATTGGCTAGAGTGATTATTTTTCAATCCCAACTTATGCCTGCATAATACTGCCCTTGGGAAAAGTGCTTAAAGTGTCAAACACCTGATTTACTTTTTCTGACGATGCAAACTGTTCAAATTTGATGGTTCATTTATAGGCGATGGCATCTCACATCGGGGCTGGCTGAAGTATTTTTAAAATCAATATTTTGATTTTGGAAAAAAAATGCTTTGTACGGAGTATGCCTTTAGTGTGCACTTGTGCTCATATATTATTTACAGTAATACATTAGAAATGTACATTCATACATCAACATGTGCTATAAGGTCCAAGTATAATCAAGGGTTTGTAGGTACCTTTTTGTTATTCTCTTTGGGATATATCTTTTTTTGAGTCTCAAGACCCTCATGTCTCATGTTTTCAACAATGGAATAGGGCCAATCTGGGGGGTTTGCAGCATTTTCCAATAATGACAGGTAAAGATTTTCATGATTTTCCATAATAGAGCCATTTAGGTAACACATCTTCACAATGGGCTTTTTAAAGGTTAATATTTAGTCTCAGAGTTAGCTCATTTACAAAGTTCCCAGGTACGGCTTTTATGCATACCCAGAAAACATTTTAAGCTCCTGTGACTGAAGGACATCAGAGGAAGAAAAAAAGAGAAAGGGATCACAAAACAAGCCTTGTTGCTGCCTTCTATTTTAACACATTGTAGTCACTCTTTTGCATAAGATGATTTTGAAGAAGGAAAGAAAGAAAGAAAGAAAGAAAGAAAGAAAGAAAGAAAGAAAGAAAGAAAGAAAGAAAGAAAAAGAAAGAAGAGAAAGAAAAGGGCCTGTAGTCTGGGGGGGAGGGATGTCCTATTTTCCCAATCTCCAATGTTGGAAGCTATGCCATATTTAACAAGGGCTTCAGCCCAAAAAGGCTCATGGAAATTCAAGGGAAGTAACATTAATTTTGAAAATAAGAAGCTTGAGGCTTTTAAACTAAGCTTGTAAATTGTGGCATATGCTGGATGCATTAGGCCTTCCCAGTGATTCAGCCAAAATAGTCTTTTGGCTAAATTAATTTCATTTGCATTTAGCTTTGTCCAAGCAAGAAAAATAGCATCCAAAGTCCTTGATTTATTTTCAGGCATAATAATGGTTGTCATAAGGCGCTGTGAAGTCATAGAAAGTTAAATAAACTCAAAACAGTGGCAGTATCATGTACAATTCTATGAATACAGACCCTGGGGTAAACAATCCATTTGGATATATTAAGCAAACTGATTTTAACAGATCATGTATCAAACATCTGAGCAATTCTTTCAATAAATTCCAGACTGTCTACAGTTTGGGGTTGAATTAAACTATACAAAACCAAAAATGAACTTTGCAGATGGACTGGACCTCAAATACTAAAAAAAGCAAGGGCTCATACCTACGGTATACAGTTTATGCGTGTTCCTATTTTACAAATACCATAACTAAAATAAAAAGTATGATGATCCCCAGCACTGATTTGTTGATGACAACTGATATTACATCTTATACAACTCATAGTTTCAGGAAACCTAAAACCTGATGTCTTCTGAGTGCACCATTTTTTTGCTTTCTCCTATACAGACATTTTCCAACACTTCACCCTGGGCCCAACTGAGACTTTTTTTTTTCTCAACTCACTCTCATATGTGGTATATTTTTATAAGCACGTCGAATAAAACTTATTATAATAATATAATAATATTAAAATAAATGTGTTTTTTTAATAAAACCTGATAATATAGAAAATAAACACGCTGACTTTTAGCAATTGCGAATTACACACTGGTGCCAGTAGGATAATTGTATACACATTGCCTAGATTGCTAATTTGTAATGCCCTTCTAAGCAATAGCATACCTGTAAACTAGACTTGTGCATTCCTATTCGTAGTTCAGTCCGAATACCGTAGAAACAAACACGGTGACGGTAAAGCATAAAGGAAGACACACAATACAAAGAATCTTCGTGTTTATCTTCGTTTACATCTCCAACTAATCTCCCTGGTTCCTTCCCCTCTAGCCTACCTTATCTACGCAGTATCGCAGGGGTTAACGGGAGCGGAAATCCATACGATTGGGCGACATGGTCTCCCCAGGCTGAGTTTCGGCGCCTGGTTTTTAAAAGTCCATATGAGCGACTCTATTGGTCGCCAGCAGGGGGCTCGTCTGACATCAATCGTTGAAGAGCAGCTGTACTTCAATGGTTCATGGCAGAGGAGGCCCCTGCCGGCGACCAATAGAGTTGCTCATACGGACCTTTAAAATCCTGGCGCAAAGCTGCTGCATACCGCATTAACCCCGTATTAACCCCTTCTAAAAAAACCACGAAGAATGTACACGAATATTCGCCAGAAACGAACACAGGAACAGGCAGATAGTCATGGAATAGGAAGATTTTTTTCTCCATGAAGACGAACAAGAAGACTTGGTCGGCGCCCAAGTCTACTGTAAACACTACTTAACACTTATAATAAACCTGTTTGTTTTATCATTAATTTCTTGCTGATTATCTGCTTCTCCCATCCGCATGTGTGGAAATCTGTATCATTGATTTTAATGGGAGCGCTTTCTTGCCACTCATTGGCTGCTTGAAGAGAGAATTGTCAATAAACGAAGGCAGCAAGGGGCCACAGCTCTGGACTTAATCTCCATAAGATAAATCTTATTTAATTTTTAGAAAATTACCATACAGACACAATAAAAACTAAAAACGTTTTTCAAAAAGTATTTATAATGTATCAAAATGCATTTGCATTCTTTATAGATGAGGGTGAGGTTCATGTAAAGTACCTGTCGGGGTACCAAAGCAACTTTCACATCCCACCTCACATTATTGTTTCACTTACTTGAGTGCCTGTAGTTTCTTGGAAACAGCGTCCAAGCTGGGTTTTTGCAGAGACTGGATATACATTGGGTATGGTCTGCTGGTGTGGATACACGTTGTGTGGTAAATTATGCTTCTGGATGCCATGATAAGAGATCTGAGTTTGTCCGATCTGACTGTCCTTCTTCTGTGTGGAAGAGGAGCTCTCTATTCTGGACACCTGATGAAATTGTACAGAGGCTTCTGGGGGATGCTTGACATGTATGTTGACCATATTTGGTGGGAAATTCACTATTAAAAAATGCATGAAATGATCATATTACTATTCATTTTTTTACTTACTGTTATTTTTCTCTTTCACAAATGCCACAAACAACAGAAGGCATTATGTACAAATTACCGGTACATCTAAAATCATTGGTTAAAAACAGATACAATCATATTGTGACCTCCTCGAGAATGAACAAGATAATGTCCCAATGTTCTAGCAGCCGGTTTCATACATTGAATCAATAGTCACCCAGAGCTTTACTATTAACCAAGAAAAATATCAATTAAAATCAGCCACAATTCATTGTACACAAGGAGAGGGAACCTTTCTATAGAACTGCAAAGTTTCTAGCTAACTATACTTTAACTTCTGCAGAGATTCACAAAGTTGTTGAATCTACATGTGCTGTTGGACTACAACCTCTAAATCCAATGATGACAAATGTTGTTCTAAGCTAGGGACTTATACCATACATCAGGGGTAGCCAACAAATAATCCTTCATTTTAGGATAATGCCAGTGGCTAGTGAACATCATGAATGTGCTTCCTCTATTGATGGAGGATTGTCTGTTGTTTATCCTACTACACCTCCAAGCGCAAGCCCAAACCAAATTATAGCTAATTTAGAACGTGAACACTTTAGATTATGTATATGTTTCTGTATTAATCAACTATACATATTTATGAGATTTGTGCAACCAAATCAGAAGAGAGGTGTGCCGTTCCACTTCCGAAGGGTTACTAAAAGGCTATGCTGGTGAGTAGTAGTTGACTCATATGTACCCCAAACGGAATAACCTCTAAAACGTATTGGCCTTCTGCAGGACCAGTAGATATGCAGTATCATAATTTCAATAATAAATTGACAAAGCACCTATGTGTGTTTACATGGTAATTTACAAGGACCACTTACCTTTAATTCCTTGCTGTCCGGTCACAGTGAGAGGCAAACTATGTGTAGAGTGAATCACATGGGGACCAGTAGCCTTCAGTGTATGTTGTTGTTGTTGTGAATATGGTTTCTGGAGGTTGCCATTATGTACTGGGATCTGACAGAGCTTGCCGGTAAAATTAGGGGGGCAGTGACATTTGTCTCGAGCGATGCACTGTCCTCCATTGATGCAAGGAAGGTGACAAATGACTGTTGGAAGAAAGCAAATAATTGTGATTATCTGTCCAAACAATCATATGGTTATTAAATAGTTAGTTCTGCAGAATATGATGGCCCAATATATTGTAGTGCAAACAGGGTGAACATTGGAAATTTTATAGAAAATATATGTATATTGTATTGTCATTTATTTATTTTTACATCTGATGTAAATATGCAACACCATGTATCTTACTGAACAAGTTATTAATTTCAACCAAAACTACAGTTCAACATCATTTATCATGGTGTTCACTTCACATTTTAATTGGAGGAATGCTTTAAATGTTTATGGAGGAATGATGTTAATTAACATACAGAGGGAAACAAAAAACAAAAGTCTTGGAGATCTCCTGGAGTCTATTTACTTAACTCTCACAAGTTATATTCTTCAGTGCAAGAATGAAGAAAGGTATGAAGGAGATAACTTAACGGTAGCATCATTGAAATACCATTGTTACAACCAAAAGAATGACAGCATTTCTCATTTTGATATTTGCCAACTTTCAGGAGATGCCTTTCTTGACTGTACATACTGTAGATACCCTGTAGATGTTTATTTTTTTAATACATGTGAGCCCTTATAATTTTGTGTCCTGGCCCCTTTTACATGAAAATAATGCCATTCCTTGCTAATGTGAATCCTGAGCCGTTAACTCCCTTCCCCTATACTAGTCCGGACAGAATAAATTAGTCTTAAATCTAAAATGTTCTTCACACAATTTTTTCTCCCACTTCCTCAACAAAAATAACTTTCAAAGCCCATTCTCCCAGGCCCACTTTATTATAAATTTTTCCCTGGTGATCTAGTAAATTAAAAATCCTGTAATGTTGCTCATGTTTATTCATCTTGTGAGGGCCTTATGACGCAAGTAGCAAGAATGTGATGTCACATCCTTCCTTTGGGCTTTATACGATCTAGTTACACATCTCTTTTTCGTTGTGATTGAAGGGGAGATGGTTTCTTAAAGGGAACTATTTCAAATATAAGCAATACAATGCTTGAGAAACATACGGTATGTATGTCCCTGGCTCTTCATCGGTATGTAACTACTATCCACCAGCATACAAATTGCTCATCCCTATGAGCTTCATTAGTTTAAAAGGGTAAAAAAAGGGTGGAAATAAGTGAACATTCCTCGAAAACATTGTGCAATTGTTAAGCCAGTGATCCGTTCGATCAATCTTTCTGTAAACTGTTTATATTTCCTTCCAGACTATTGTTTAAATACATTTAAACACATTACATGATATACATTTTTTATGCACTTTGGTAAAGTGCAGATATATAAAATCATACTGGATATCACATGACTGGCTTGTAATTTCAGTATTAACTACGAAAATGCCATTCATATACATGGAATTCATGCATTGAATTTGCTGTTGTTACACATCCATCCGTATACTAGAATAATAATATTGCTAAAGTTGTTATATGCAAATATATGCAAATGATATCAAATGTGTATAGTATAGTTATGATGAAAGGGGGAAAATTAAGTAAACAAAAATGCATTACAAAAGTAAGAAGCAGAAAGCAGAACAGTACCTGGAGAGCAGGAGACAGGTCTGAGGTAGGAGAGAGAGAAATGTGGACCTAGAAAGAGTAGTAGCTTTAGGCAATAAACAGAAATATGGAGAAATACAATAAGACTAACTTTAAGTGCCAGGAAAATGTACAAATCAATTTGGTCTCTTTTGAAGAACACAAGGTTATTTATTCAATGCCCTCATTGTTTTTGAGAAAAGGCAGTATTTCCTAAGTTACAAGCTGCTTTCACACAGCCTGCTTGAAGTGGTTTGGTCGTCGACCAATTTTTACCAAGATCAGTAAAGGGGATCCTAACTAAATTCGCAATATCATGTGTGTGTCGAAAGGAGTAGTCCTCAATACACATCTGCAGCCCACCAGCTGTCAGTCGGACAGCTACAATACGCGAAGTGCATCATCACATAACATATTTCCTGAAAATTCTAGGACAGAATGAAAGATAACTTTGGCTTTTCTCTGTATAACCAAAGTTATTTTAAATGATTACTGGCTCTTTAAAGGGCCCAGAGTTTGCAAGCTCAACCATCTTTTTTTCTTGCCAAAAATTATACTGAACAAATGCCAGACGCTAAAAAAAGTTTTGTTATATCAAAGTGATATTTTAGTGCATAAATAACAAAAAGAAGAGTATTGAGCATTACAAGGTCCTCCTGTAAAGAGGATTTGTCACTTTTTAATTTCCTAAATTTTACTATTCAGTACAGTGAACAAATCTTACACCTATAAGAGCAGTGCTTGAGCAAGAGTTGCAACCCCCTTTAACCCCGAGACACCGCCGAAATACTTTATGTTGTGAATCATATGATAACAGCAAGGCAGACATTTACTTATTGGTTCTTATGTTCTAGTAAAGGCTGTTATTTTGCAGTTTATAAGAGACCAAGGTAACATAGAGCTGTATCCTTCTTATTTTTGTTATTTTTGTAGCAGAGTGAAAGACCAAAACCTAATGTCAGCCATACACTCTTACATTAACAAACGATCATGTATTCTAATGGCACTCTGTTGTAGATGAATACAAGAAATGCGTATAACATGGCTTATACGTGGCATTATGCACTATCAAATTCTTCACTACATTAAACATACTGTTAATAACTCTATCCACAAATCTTTATAGTATATTAACACTAGCACTGTCCTTCACTTGGGTTTCCAACAAAATCAAATAATTACAATTGTAATTCTCCTTTATACAGTCCACTCTGGAGAGTTTTAGATTTGACGTAGTGATTATAATAAGTCAGTGACAATTCACATCTACCCGATTGATTGTATGCAATAGAGCTCAATTGTCAAGCAAGACGGTGCCCATCAAGGAGTCTCACGAGTTCATGTGAGAAGTAATTCCACAATCATTAAAAAGCGCAGATATAACATGTATCCAAGCTCTTTCTTACTTTTTCACGCCTGCTAGAATTATAGAAAAAGCACTTATTGCGTCTTGCCAATATATAATCCTGGTGATGAAACCAAGTTAACAGGACGAAGATAAGAGACCTGTGTCGATGTGTGGCAACCCTTTGTACTTCTGGTGTATGTTTGGGTGTTGGTGGGACCAGTAGCCCTGTCTGGTTGGGATGTTTGGTGTGTTTGTTTGTGCTGCAGAGCCTTGGTTGTGTGTGCTTGGTGTCGGTGTGGCAGAGCCCTTCCCGTGTGTGTTGTCTGTTTAGGGGTCTGTGTGGCAGAACCTGTCCTGGTGTGTGTGTTTTGGTGTCTATGTGGCAGAGCCTGTCCTGGTGTGTCTGGGCATCAGTGTTGCAGAGACTGTCATGGTGTGTGTGTGTTGGGTGTTTCAGTGCCTGTCATGGTGTGTGTGTCTGGGTGTCGGTGTGGCAGAGCCTGTCCTGTGTGGCTTTGGTGTGTCGGTGTTGCAGAGCCCATCCTCGTGTTTGGTGTCGGTGTGGCAGAGCCTGTCCTGGTGTGTGTGTTTGGGTGTCGGTGTGGCAGAGCCTGTCTTGGAGTGTGTGTGTTTGGTCATCTGTTTCCTGGCACTTTACTTACTGTATGAATAAATTGAACTATTTCATTTTTACTTATCCAGAGATAAAAGGCCCTCATGACTTTATAGTCACTTCAAAGGACAAAACTTTCTAGGCCCAGAAATCAGTGAGCGGAAAAGTAATGGTTTTGTGTTATTTACTATATTTCAATCTATATTTCAATACTATATTTCAATCTGTGTATTAGTGGCACTAAATTGTGGCTTCAGGCGTCCCGTGTATGATGACTTTTTTGTGTACTGAGGTACTCCCAATCCCATCACATAAGATTCTATCTTATACTATCTGCCTACCACTACTACTCTTTACCCAGTACACATGGATGCCGAGGAGTTAAGATTTCTGTCTATTTTGTCTATTTTATTTATTTATTTCCATAAAAAGGTCCACCAAAATCCTCAGCCCCACGCTCATGATGCGCTTAATCCGGCCATGCCACGCAATGCCTGAGTAGAGGTTGTCCTTATAACTGGTTTGTCGTCTTGGTTCACTCCACTGTTTATCCAGCCATAACAGCTGAACCAGACATGTTCGGGCACACATCAATGCACATCTCTAATATCGACTGACCCTCCTTTACTTCTTTTTATATAGGATATGTGAATTAGAGCCCTGAACAAAGTGTTCATACATTTTTAAAAGTAGAATAGTCCCCAATGCCCTCATGTTGGTTGTCAGCAGGAATTGAAGGGATGACAGGAAAATCTTAATGTTTGCTGCATGCTTGTACAAACCTGAATCTGCCCTCATGCCCTGAGGCAGTTCCTTTTGTAAGAAAAAAGTTAAACAAAACAAGAACTTTTTTATTCACACTTTTTTTTTCATATCAACCTTTGAAAAAAGAGCTCTTTCCTGGCTTAGAAAAAAAAATGCATTTGAGCCTATGTTCTTTCCGGGCTCCTAAAGAAATAAACTGTATATAAATCCTTGTATCAAGGATAGCTAAGTAAACTTCATATAGACTAAGACTTATCCAGTCCATGATACAGAGGATTTAGGAACATACTTGGTAAATTCTTCTATAAAACAATGTAAACTATTACATATTAATGAAATATATGGTGATGGCTCATTTTAGGTGGGTTTACCCTGTGGTGCGCACTTCTGTTTCTATTAGTAGAAAAACAATTTTGTCAAGAAAGGCATACTGCTATAATGGAGTTTTTTCCAGGGGAATTAATCATAGTGTTTCCCTAATTCCACGGCCTAAACGCTTCTGTGATTGAAATATGCCGACTAGGCCTTGTATCATTTTCACAGACTTTTACTATAACAGAACCAGGGGTGAAAATGCTTAAAGTTTCTCCTGGCACATATTGCTATTGAAAATATTAATCAACTGATTCCATTCGTTTGAAACAGAGGCTTACATGTCTGCGTGTGCATGGTGCCTGGCCAAATCTTCAACTTAAACAAGAGGTTTTCAATAAAGAAGCTGGTTTCCGGCAATGGGCTTACTTGACGCATTTGAAGACATAAGCATCAGTGCCAAGAAAAGTTATTCTAGACTGGTCTAATCCTAAAATAACTGGTGCTTCTATAGACTCATTTATAATAAAAGGAGTACGCGTAACATAGTTTCACTTGCTGTAAACATAGAATGTATGTTTTAGATCATGCTTCAGTTGAGATTTTCCTTCGTGACCTTGGACTTTGAAGCTGAGAACCGAAAGATTAACAATTTTTATACATGGCAACGAACAATAACATGTCCATAAAGCTAATATATGGCACTATACATCACAGGAGACTGCCATGTAAGATCAAGTAGCCAGATATGGTATTTTTGGTTCTACAGCCTTTCCAAGAATAATCTTTTTATATATACACTTTGCTCACAATAACCACCTATTTGATGAAGCATTAACAAGTATCGGGAAATATTATTCACAATTTATTTTTTTTAAATAGTCACAACCGATGAAAAGTTCACTTTGTTAGAATTTTCTGTGTCTGTAGCTTTCCAAAACGTCTGGTTGCTTTCCATAAGTTCATAAATTCAAATGTTATAACTCTAGGCCTCGAGGGGCAAAAAAGGGCCATCTCAATAAAAAATGTTTTAATTACGTGCTTTGAGGTAATGATACACAAAATTCCTGGCATATTTGTGGCCCTTGAGGCCTGGAGTAAAAACCATTGGTGAAAAGACTTTATACCAAACAATAAAATAAAAACAATTTAGCCTTAGTGGTGCAGCTTTGTGGAATTAGATGGTGCAATAAAATAAAAACAATTTAGCCTTAGTGGTGCAGCTTTGTGGAATTAGATGGTGCTATATACATGAATAATATACAAAATAGTTTTTAATATAATCATGTATAATTTTATTAATGTCTGGGGGGGTAGAGAAAAATATCAAAAGCTCTTAAAGAAGAAGGCCTTGTACCTATTTGACTATTAAAAACATTTTCAATGGTAACACTGCAATGCATTTATGTAATTTAGTTTTTTTTTTATTCTTAGAATTCTCAATCTACTGTATATGTCATTGCAATAGAAAATTGTTACTTTTGTATACAACATTTTTACAAAAAAAGATTACTAGCTTTCTGGTGTTTGTTCGTCTACTTTTGGGTATTATATTTTCTCTAACGTTAATAAGAAAAATGGATGTTGCTGCATTAGCCAAAGAGAAAATGGATACTAACTGAAGTCAATAATTTTTATTGGGCCAACAAAGAAAAATATGTAAAGTTCAGGACCTCAAGAGATCCCATCTGAAGAAGCGACATCTGAGATCCCAAAAGCTTATATAACTTTACATAATTTTTTCCTCTGTTGGCCCAATAAAAGGTCTAAACTTACATTTAAGACTCTAACATTAAAAAGATTAGAGGAGAGAAACCCAGTTCTTCAACTAGGCCAAATATAACAGCATTGGTGATATCATCTCATTTGAAAATCCAAAAGCTTCTGCCAGTCCATAGGAATGGTTTGATTTGGCAGGATATGTAACTTGAACGCAACCCTTAACTCAGAGGAAATGATAGTTACATAAAGTGTTCAAAGTTTTTACCAAATAAGGTCTGACGTGCATACAGAACGCATTTCTCAAATATGTGTGTCTTTTTCACCAAATTTGTTAAATCACAGTACTTTAGATCAGAAAGATACAGTAATAAATCACTTGCGTGTTGTTTCTGGGGAACACTGTCCAAAACCCTAACTAAAGAAAGGCTACACCTAAAACTCATAATCACTTATTTTTAAACACAGACTTGCCAGTTTACAAACATCTAAGTTCTGTGTTTAAAAGTGATGGATAAGATATTGTCTTCATGGTCAGCCCATGTGATGTATTTTTATTGTAGCTATATTAATACATAAATGAAGCAATACTTAATGGTCACCATTGAAATGTCCTTTTGTATACAGACCAATAATTGTCTGAAGGCTGCCTGTAGCTTTTTATTTAAAAAATATCTTGGATGCAACATGGCGGCTGAAGCCTGAAAGTTTTAAAACTCAATACATAGTCAACAAAATAAAAATGAAGCTGATACTTGTTACGGCATGGGTCGATATGATAACAACCCAACTTTTTTTATTTGTTTATTAAAAAATGTTACACAAGCTCCTTCATTTCTACGTGGCTGCAATTTTAGACATAGTGGACTATATTTTGCTTGCTGAGTGCTGTAAACTATAGAGCTATGTTTAAAGCTATGTGTAAAGTAGCAGAGATTGGCAAACGAGAGATCCCATGTATGCAGTGGGTAAGAAATATCTCCAGCGAGAATTCCTAGAGTACATTGGAAATTTGCACATTTAGTGATTGGATTGGATTGTTTTGAGACATGCCAATGTTGCCATAAGTGTATTTTATATTGGTTGCTGTACACTTTATGTTGGAGAACTTTTGTCACTTTTTTAATCAACATAATCATATCAAATCCGTACCTAGCTGCTGCTCTAAGACATATGGAAAGGTTGAACCTAATGAATCCTGAAGTGTGTTGACTTCAGACCAGAATTGTTTTAGGTAGATGTCTATTAAAATAATCACGTATTATTTTATTTCATGTATCGTTTTGGAAACATGCTTGAATCCATCATAAGGACCTCTTGATGTTTTTATCCACCGGACAAGAAGGATATGAAGCATACATATATGCTACAACAGAGTGATTTGACTTTTTTTTTTAAATACCAGGTCAAATGACAAATACAGGTGTGTTTAATTATAAAAAAAAGTACCTAGCTCTAAAAGTCAGAAGACTTGACTTTCAAGAGTTACACAGCTCAAAAGAATAAGCAGCTGTTGGTATCTACTGGGGTTTCACTTTTTGATCTCCATCCATCGGCAAAAAAAGAAAAATTACTCATTTTTTGGGTCTAATTTCATCATTTGACTAAATCGATGCCCAGATATGACACACTAACACCAAGGGAGCTCTGTGTAAATGAGTTAGCTTCAGTAAAGAGTTTAATGTGTCTTAATTTTTGTGGTTTTCAAGGAAATGTATGTAGAGCCTGAGTCATCTATTAAAGGTCAATTGTACCAAATAATATATGAATATAAGAATATTCATATGTAAGGGGATATTATAATCAGTGGGTTATCATGGCTGGGTCCTGCCATTCTCTATGCTGAGCATCATATCCTGGCACAATGCATTTAAAAGAAGCACGGTGCGAAGTAAGGTTATTATGGAGCCTATGCCGGCTAAGCACCGTGTGTGCACCATAGGGTACATGGGTGGTTGCAAATCTTGAGGTTCTTTGATGATTAAGGAAAAAGAAGGGAAGATCCAGATGGTAATATAATAAAAAATGACCTTATGACAGTATCAGAGGAGGGATTCATTAAATGTTTGCATTGTTGTACAAACTGAATTTCATGATATTTCATATGATAATGAAGATATATAGGAAAACACTACTATGCCTCCCAACAGTCCCCAGTTTGCCACTGTCCCACTGAGCTCTATCTCGCAATCTCACAGTCATTTGGGACCACCGGAGAATGCTTAGCTGTATATGCAGAATTGTGTGCATGCATAGTAGCGCTGCCTGTTTGAGTGACACTCTACCTCCCAAGCTCTGACCCCAAGCATCCCGATTTGCCGGGATTAGAAGTAGGGAGGTATGCATTACTCACCATTACTTTGAATGCAAAAAAACATGGGATATATAGATAGATTCTGTTTCACTAGTGACTTTACTCCATGACTCACATCACGTTAAGTTCATTTCATGCACATGTGCTATAGACATCTGACATGTAACATCATTATACAGTATGTTATAAAGCAGTGTAGTTATAGCGATATCACATTCCATGTCTCTTAATAAAGTGTATCTGGACGTCAAGGAAACAAACTCTTAAAACCTCAGGCACTTGCTCAGTACACAGTAAAACCTAGAATTCACTAGATTACGGTGCAAATGCAAGCACAAGAGAGCAATAATTTTTGTTGCCTTAGAGCATAGAGAAAATACAACATGTATAAACACGATTATGAGATCCTCTCACTTTGATACTGTAACCTTGCCACACATGTATAGCTCATTATGGTAATTATCTGATGATGATAAAATTCCTCTAGTCTTAGATGACTGGGGTAAGGAGATAAAAATCACAACCACTTGAAAACGGCAAAGAAAGCATTCTTTCACCTTGTGTCTATACGTTTGAACAGACATAACTAAATGACCGTGACAGCCATTTTATTACGGTATGCAATCTGGAGTCTAAGGAGAGGCGCACTGCATTAGAAGCTGTAAATGTGCAATATAGTGTGACTTGTATTTAATCAACAGCCATACTACGCAAGAAATTACATGTCTAAGCTAATACTTTAAGCTCACTGACGATCCAGGAAACTAGGATACCCAAAATCTTTCCAAGGACCCCTATGACCATATATTAGTGTACTCTCTGGTCCTTAGCCATTTACCACTTGAGTATCAGGACCCCACTGTCCTGTAAACTGTAAATACTAGCGAGTAGTTTATGTCATTATTACATACAACGTTATTATATAGCAAGGAGCTCTTGGTGCTATAGGAATACAATTTAATAATATACTTAAAGTTTCATAAAACAGCTTTTTCTAGCGTTTAAAGGGCAATCTGGTTTCAGCATGTCTTGAACAGTGTAAAAGCATTAGTAGTGACAACAAGTGAAAGCCCTGTCTTTAACGCTACTTATCTAATGCCGATTAGAAGTTTAGATGATGTGAGGGTTTGTTTGTCCAGAAAAACGCAGATCCCCTGTTTTTTATCCCAAATTCAGTCGTTTACGGAGTTTGAGCAGAAATGTCCGACATAAGTATTGCAGATGCATAAACTGTATGTGAACCGCACAGATGTTTAATGTTCTCTTCTTGTCTTACATTAAGCTACTTTCACATAATTTGTATGGCACAAATGTAACAGAAACCTCAACAGATTTATCAGACAGAAGTATGCACTGACTTGAGGGCAAACCGCAACTTACTCACTGATTACTGCCTATCCCTCCAAAGCTATTGTAATCCTGTCCTACACGGGAATTCCTTCAACATTTACTTTCACCTCTTTAATCCATCTTTAATGTTGCTGCCAAAATCAAGTGAACTGACCTGTTACTCTGTCTGTTGCTCAAAAAGACAGAAAGTGACTTGAACCATACCACAATTTCCTCTCCAAATTAGATTTCCTTCAAAATGACCATTTGATGATCAGCACACTGCACAGTCTTCAGTGGACACGCAATTCCCACCTTGAGAAATTTCTACATAAACTTCCTTAATCCTCCTACCGTGGACCATGTTATGATTATGATGGAGCAGCGATATAAGATCCAAACCCTGCAGAGTATGGGTAGATCAGAATGAGTCTAATGTGAAGCTCTGGACACTTGTTTCAAGTGGCTTCCTTGTAGAATTGTCTGGTCTACCTTATGGTAAATCAGGTCCTGAATTTCTCAACTAGATGGACACAAACTGGCCAACCCTGTTTTAGTCAACTACCAACACCATCATACTTATTCACTTCTGCTGTGTTTCTTTAATTAAATTCATCACATTTTGGTTTTCAGTGTTTTAGTTATTTTATGTCAAATATAACCCTTCCCTTTAAAAACTACAACACGGTACGTCAACAAAAAAGGCTGTCCAACGAAGGTCTTATAAGCTCTAGTGACATTGTATTTATATCACTGTAATTTACATGCGACTCTTCTGAGCTAAGATGGCACTGAACACTTATCATGCCTGTAACACATGCGCATTATAAAATGTTGGGAGTCCATTGGCAAGAATCTTCTAAAAGACAGAACATTTAACTGCTGCCTTAAACCTTTGAAGCAAGCATTCTCTAACGTGTCTGCCTAGAGATTATGAGGCTGGCATCTTATTCTTGTACACATAAGTTGATTCATTTCTGAAGCACGGGACCTTTTTTGGATTTCATATGCTATCTGTGAGCTGGGAAGTAAAATAGCACAATGTGTGGGTTTAAAGTAATATTATCCTGTTGGTGCTTTTAATTGGAATTATGGACAGGCATGGTCTAAAGTAAATCTTTGGAAGAGATATATAGACTGTTTCTGTGAAAGCAGTGATACGCTAGGTTTGCCTGAAGATATCATCTATAATTTCTCCTTAGGTCTAGACTAAGTAACCAGGTAAGTATGCATGGTGCCATGGGATAATGACAGTGGATATGTTGCGGTGAAAACTGTTGGAACTGGTCCTTTATGCTTCCTTAGCTGATCAGACACTGGATATTGAGAGGATATCTGCCCTTTAGTTTCAAAATGATTCGACTTTTCCAACCATAAGTGCGATCTTTACTCCAGTCATAGATCGGTACATTCTTATTTATTGTTTTATATAGCGCAATCATATTCCACAGCGCTGTAGAATGGGTAGGCTGTCATGCCCCATGACATAACAATTCTACTTACAGAAACAACAGGTAAGAAGGTCCTGCTCAAACGAGTTTACAATCTAGAGCAGTCTGTCACAGAAGCCCCCAAAACACAACAGCAGGAACTGCTGCCTGCCTGCCAGCTGTCTCTCAGTGTAACGTTAAGGGAATGTGGCCGTGAAAGAGTTAATGGAAAAAATCCAGCTCGATGGCTCACTTGTTTCTCTGTCCCGCAGGGCCCAGAGTAACTATACCTTAACCCCCAAACCTGTTAATCCCACAAGATCCAAAACTTAATTCCTTGCCACCTATCTGTGAAGGAAGCTGTACATCAGATGGACATAGTTTAACCATTTCAAAGACTTGATGGTACTCCTACATATTCACAGCACTACCATGACACAATTGCCCTGAGTAAAAGTATCTGCACTTCTTCCAGTAATAAGGTGTGTTACAAGCTCTGACAGGTAAATTCCTTCACTCTTAGCCAAATCTCTTACATACTTAACAGAGCAATCAAGAAGTAATGCAGCCAGCTAGAACCACAGACAAAAAAATGTAAACATGATGTCGAAGATAAGAGGTTTTTTCTTTTTTTTCTTGAACAACATAAATCTACGTTGGACTAGACTTCCCCACTTACTTCTTATCATCCCTTAGACACCTAGAGATTTCTCTGTCTACAATCGCCATTGAAAAACTGCATGGCAGGCATTAGTGATGGAATTCCAGACACGTACCAGTGCACTTTCAATAAATATTAAATATGTTCGATAAAGAACTTTGAATAACTGAGTAAACACGACATAATGTTATCTATCACGCAATCAGACAACGATCTTATCCAAAAACGGGTCGCAACATGTAACAAATTCATTAATAAACATAACTTGTTAAAATTTCACAAAAAATGTACTTTTTAGAACAAAGACATTTTACAAAATACAAAGTGAGCTGCAGTTCTCTATAAAATCATTTTGGGTTGGATAACTATTTGCTTTCTTGTACACATTTTCCATATAGGTTTACAAGAAAGAGAAATAGATGGGTATGTAATATGAGTTTATTAGAAACCAAATCATATTGTCATCAACCATAACTTATTGTTATTAAACTTATGGCAAGGTACACCACCTGCTTAATATCATTATACTTTCTTTTGTATCCTTGTGTTCTATACAACTTAGAATTTGCAGATTAGGGGGAGTCATGGCAAGATTTTTTTGGATCTGCACCTGTTACAGGAAATGTAAAGGAAAACTATTTTTGTTCTATTTGTTTAAGTTAGACCAGACGAGCAAAGATATACAATACTGGCAAGATTGATCGCTTTACTATATGAGAATATCTTCTTATTGGATGGAATCCTCAAAATTGGTAAGCCAAAAAAAAAAAGCTATTTTAGTTATGGAAAAAAAAATGTTCTGCAACAGACTTGCGGATTTGGCACTGTTTTGCAGTCGCTGTGAGTTTGTTGCTCAAAACTCGATGTATCCTGGAATAAAATGTCCCAATTATTGAGTACCTGTCAAGTTCTACAAACTTTTATAGAATCTAATTAGGTATGTTCAACTCACACAAAACATGAGAGTAAAATCTGCAGAGATCTAGAGCTCAAAGGTTTCTTTAACGTAATACAAAGCTGCTAGAAAATAAAGTGGAGATAGTTCTCTAACTGGAAAGAAATGCAGAGCCCTGTGCGTTCAAGTTGATTAATATGCAATAATGAAGAACTGATTTGTAGAGTGAATGATTCATTGAAATGTATGGCAAACAACATATATATTATGCAGCATGTACGTTCCTCTCGTACTATAAAAGAAGTGAAGGTAGGAAATTTAATTGCAAAAAGGCAAAGTTGAGCTTTTTACGTAAAAGAAAACTGTATGGCGTAAAGTGTCTCGACGTTTAATGCATTGAATGAATTCATTTTAGCATGTAGGGTTGCGGCACTTACCTACTCTGAAGTTACTCGATGTCAGGGTATCAGCAGCGTGGCCGTTTTCACTAATGAGCGTGGTGGTGTTTCCTTTTTCACAGCTGTTCTGACAATGTCCCTTAGTGCAGGTCACTTTGCAAATACTGGGTGTGAAGACCACCTTAATACGTCCAGTCTGATTTCCCACTGCCAGGGGAGGCACAGAGAAAAGGAAAAACAGACAGATCAGCTTGGTATCCATTTGGTTTCCTCCCCAAGTCCAAAAAAAAAAAAAAATGTGTTAAAGTGAGAGACAAGTATGAGAAGAGTTAGACAGCTCCTAAGCGCACTCTGCTCTGCATCCAGTGGTGTCTCTGAAACAGGAGTAGGAAGATTAACAAACAGAACTCCGGGATGTACTCCAAAACCACATTTAAAGTCGAGTCACCGGAGTTGGATTAGTAATCACAATGCTTGACTTTATTCACCGGGAGAGAGAAAGTAAAAATGTTAAAAAAAAATCAGTAAAAAATGGGGCATGACAGCTTAAAAAGCCAGCTCTGACAGGCAGATGTAATGTAAAGAGGCTGGCTGTACACCTAGGAGAGGATAAACTCCTGTTTCTTCATGCACACACACACACTCCAGCTGTTCCTGCAGTTATTAAGTCACTCTCCCTCTCTCCCTCTCTCCCTCTCTCTCTCTCTCTTTCCCTGTCTCCGCAGTCCGTCCCCTGGAAATGTTTTAGGCATGCGGCGTGTCTGAGAACATCTGTCTCATATCTCCTGGCACCGCAGACTAAAGTGATCAAATCTTATGTGACGCAGCTAACAGGCCAATTTTCTATTTTTTTTTTTTTCACTACCTTTTGGCAAAACCTCTCCCAGCGGATTTGTGAATTATATAGCCCTAACTGGCGATATTTCTGCAGAAGCAAATTGTTGACCAAGTCTTAATAATTGGTGCTTAATGTCTGAATTTAAGTTACTAAGTAGCCATTTCGGTTTGCATTCTACAGATAGATACTCACATTTTATTAACAGTGAAACCTTTTCACTGATATCAACACAATATATTATTATCATACTACGGTTCTTATGGCATAAGTTAAAACCAAATTAAAAAACGCATAATAAATCATATGGAAACTGCTTTATTTTTTAACGACCACAAAACATATAAATGTTCTTTTTCAGGAATACGTAACGCTTGGTATTTAGATTTTCTTAAATTGCTTATTCGAGGTAATTCTACTTTTTTTTTAAACATTGTTCACAGTGCTAGACAATGAAGGCTGTAACATGAGAATGGATCTTGATTTCTCTAAAGCTGAATTAACAAATATTTCCGAACACAGACTGCAAGAATTAACCTCCAGCATGGAAACCGTTAAAATAAATTATCATTTATTCCTACAGTAAGCATCCAGGGTGTACCTGTTGGACAGTGCCGAATTGTGCACCTTAATGACAATAACTAGGGGTCTTTTAAACAGATCAGTTAAAGGTTAAAATAAAAAAAACATTCCCTTGGATTCCATAGTGACTGGTCCACATTAACCACTTTGCCCCCAAGTTACTTTTTCTGCATACCGACCAGGTTTATAGTTATTATGGGACATGGGATGAAAGCTTTATGTTGTTGGAACCCCCCCGTCATCAGCTTCACAGCTGTACAAGTGTTTAGAAGTCATATATGTTACCATATGTCTGGCTGGGATTGTAAGAGTTAACTCAATCACACATGTTCGCACATGTTTGTTAACATGTGCTTTGCCCTGTTTCAGACTAATACTTGTCTATGAACGGTTGACCAACAGAAGGGTGAGTTTCTATTACTTGGCCATGAACAGTTATAGCATCTCTATATGATAGGGCTGAACACCCTATTAATGATAAACAGGTTAAGAGGCAAAACCAATAGATTCCACATTCATAGGAACAAAAGTGTGTAGGATGTTTGAAGGAAGTGATGAGATATTTTGAAAAGGAACTGGTGACTCCTTGGTTTAGCCATTTACTCATTTCCTCCTCTGAGTGCCAAGCAGTGATAGGATTTCAAAGATGAATATTTTGTGGGTGGCCACCAGAGTAGATATGCTTTAAAGCCGCAGATCACAATTCCACAGAATATAACAGGCGTTCGTTCATTCTATTGCATGTTTAAACTATAAACAGAGCTTAGGCAAGTCCACACAGCTGTTTGGCTTCAATTTTCCCCAGCTATACAAACTATTGAATTATCGACAATAATGCCTAAAGTCACACAAGTACAAAGAAAAGCCTGAGCAGTCAGACACCTTCACGATGCGGCTCTACTATAACTCCAGGCCACTATTTGGGATGATATTTTACAATAACTTTTTTATTTAAAAAGAGTGGGTAAAGGTTAAACTAAAGCAAGTAGCTAGAACATTTTCCTAGCTTCCATGGTGACTGGCCCACATTAACCACTTGCCCCCCCCCCAATTTCTTTAAAGCATACCAACATAGTATATAGTTGTTTTGGGACATGGGCGGAAACATCTCAATGACCACAAGTTTTTAGAGCTACCAAAGTGAAACTTAAGGCATCTGCTTAAAGGACATCAAATAGTTCTATATAGGTGACACGCATAACCTCGACAAAGGCTCGCCAATCTGGAAGATATTGCTGCAGAGACAACAAAGTGAACCCCCCAAAACGAGTACGGCTTTCAGGTCCACAAATGATTCTAGACACACTCAAATCCTATGAAACATAAGGGCACTGGCGTAACTACAGGGGTCTCTGCAGTCTTCCTGTCTCCCTGTGCTGGTTTAAAATTGTTTCGAATGGGGCCCTTCCTACCTGAACCGCACCAATCCAGGTCAGAAGGGACCTTTCTAAAATATCTTGAATCAGAACAGGGAGATAGGAGCGTATCAGTGAAACTGAGGCTGCCCGTACAGTGTGTAAGCAGCCGGAGAGGCAGCAGCAGGAGCGGTGAGCGGTATGTATATGTGTTTGTATAAATATATATATTTGTGTGTATGGATGTAAGCATGGATGTATACATGGAAGTGTACTTGTGTGTGTATTGTGTGTGTGAGCATGAATGTTTACTCGTTTGTGTGAGCAAGCATGTGTACTTGTATGTGTGTGAGTATGCATGTGTACTTTGTGTGTGTGTAAGCATGCACGTGTACTTGTGTGTAAGCAGGGATGTGTAGGTGTTTGTGAGCATGTATGTATAAGTGGGGTGAGATGGAGTACGTGTTAGTGAGTATAAGTAAGTGTGCGTAAGTTGTGTAAGTGTGTTTACATTTGCTGTATGTTGGAAGGGGAAGCAAAGGTCAGAAAATGGCACAGACAAGCTGTTTGGGGAAAATGATGGTACAGACTAGCTGTTGAAGTTGGCAGGCACCAGGGCCCCGTGGTTTCTAATTACGCCCCTGCATAAGGGATAGATGGATGAAAAAAATGTTGGGTTTTTTTCTATATATTAAATATTTGGGCTAAATGGCAAGCATCTCCAGCTTAAAACCAAACGATAAAACATATGTCTATCTAACACTGTGTTGATTTATTAGAAGAGTTTAGGGGTTAAAATAAAGTTCATATGAACACTCTTGTAACATTTATTACATTTGCAATATTTTTCCCATTCATCTTCATTTGGAAAACTTTGCATCTAACTGCGTAAGGAATTTTCAAGCTAAAATACATCCAGTTCTCACCACTGACCCGTCCAAGTTTTTTACATGCCAGCAGTGACTCGTACGCGTACAGTAAAGACCTTTCTGTAGGACAGAGTTTTGGCTCGAAGCAGCTAGAGTCAGGAGCCCAAATATGATTTAAAACAATGGTATGTCGGCGCTTAACAAAACGTTTAGAAATGATACATAACGATGACACGAGAAACATCTGGGACGTCCTTTAGAATCGAGCTATGAAGTCTTGGTGCCACACATTGTGTAAGCCAAAAAAATAATTATTCTGGAGGTGTCTCACACCAACAAATATAGGCTTTACCAATAAAAATGTGCTGTTTATGAACTGGTGGGAACACCAAACCCTAATGAGATGCTTTCTATTCCAAACTGAATAGTGTGAGAATGATCATATATTTATAAAGGCGTTTTGGATTGTTTGCATAAAGTTGCTACGCTGCAACATAACATTAATGGGGGCAGATCATATCACTGCCAAAATTATTACTAATATGGAGTGTAATTTATTCCTGACATTTCTTCCACTGGCTTCTCCAAGCAATACTGCTACTACTTATATCTTATGATTACCAAATCCACACTGGTCTCAAATTAATATTATGTAAATGACTGTATAATACACATACATATATATTATATATAAATATATATATGTATTATACCAAGAGTCTTATAACCATTGCAGCGTATGGAATGGTGCAAAAGAATCAATTTTCATACTGGAGTCTTGTTCTAGTAAGTTGTTTGCTCAGTAAATGAAAGATACGTGTGTTGTACATTCAGCTTATGTGCAACCGATCTAAAAGTATGTTGTGGGTATGGCTTTCTTAGCACTTTTTATTACATTTATAACACTCTACTCTATTTCTTATTTATACCCATGCAAAGCATTTATAATATTTTTTTAAATAATTTAGTCACAGTAGTAAGCCGGTGGTGTTAAAACTGGTATTAGAATATAAACTTGACAAAGCATAATAGGCACGCTGCTTGTAAATGATGTCAGTAGAGGCGTAATTTATCCATGTTGTAGATGTATCTACAGTCTCTCTTAATAAATAGCATGGAAGCTTGGCAGAGCCTATTTTCGCATGGACCTATTTTCATACACTAAATCTATATGGGAGAAAATGCATCCATATAATTGGTTTTAGGTGGGAAAAAATCCCTCTTGTGAAACATGGTTTTCTAGAATAATTTACTTTTTCTCCATTTATTGTGGAACAATACATTCTGAAATATAGCGAAGAATGGCAGCAACGTTTATATTGCTTTACTGCTTATTCCAGCAGAAAAATAACAAAAAACGGTTCTCATTCATTTGCGCGTGATTCTTCATTTACTTCACTCCATGGAACATAGAGCTACACAACACGCTGATTTGAGAAGAAATTTGAGAAGAAGGTATATAAAAACCTCCAGGGTGGACTTTCTAAAAAAAAAAATGGTACCAGGTGTTTAGATTGTAGGCTGTCTCTCTGACTGAGCTGTGTATGTGCAGGATGTCTTTTTTTATTACCGATGTACCAAGACAAGCACTGAAAAATGAATAAGCTATTAATCTTTCATTTTAGTCAACAGCTTTATTTACTGCTCTGAATAGATTTTACATTTTGTAAAGGAAACACAAGACTGAGGTTAATATGCCACCGGCAAAAAAAAAGGACTCCTAATGTCAAGATAAACCCCGACTACCTTGTTTCATGCATTTTTTTTTCATTGTTGTTTCATGCATGTTTTATTTATATAGCACTAATAATGTATGCAGTGCTTCTTAAAATACATATATTCAAGGGATATAACAAAACTAGAATGGGCAGACTAAGACAAACTGATACATAAAGGATACATAGAGGACCACAAGCTCTTCTGTATGGAGCCCATTTCTAAAAGAGATGACAGGAAAACCGAACCCTAATTTTGTGTCCTAGTTTGATATTCAATTATTAAACATTCACTAAAGTGAATGTTCCATTTTTCTCGATCTTATGCTCTTTACTGTCTTCTTCTGATCTTCAGAAGTGTTCATAGGTTAACTTGAAAAGGTGATCTTCATGAATGACCTGTAATGTTAAAGCTATTTTGTTCTTGTCTAACATTCATCATTTTTTAATGTTCCTTTATAGTCTTTAAAACATTGTCAAAACTCCAAAGAAAATCATTAATACATATCTGTAACACCTCATCTGAACTTCAACTTTTATAAAATGACTTGAGTGACTCAGCACCAGGGGTGTAATGTGGAATTTTCAGTTGAGTCACTGTATGCTTAGGAAAAAAGCCATGACTGTTATTTTAGAATATTTAAATACTTGATTATTACAGTCGAAGGCCTAGACTCTTTACCCCTTTGTCCACTGTTTTTGTAGACCTACCTTCGCCCTGTGGGGTAGCTACACTGTATGTATTGTACCAAGCTTGCACATGTGCTGGTGATCCTAACTGCTCTAGAATTACAGAGAAAATCAGCATATATTTAGGTATAGATATTTTATAATAATTGGGTAAGTTGCCCAATTCATGGTTATAGTCTTTTTATTACCATGCACCTGAAAGTTAGCATTCTGAGTGACCTTGTATAGTGTGATAGGAGAATGATTGTCAAGATGACTTACTGATATATTTGTTTTCACCGGGTATGTATTTCCAGAATTGCTTTGAATCAATTAAACCAAGAATGGGTCCCAGGTATCAGAGAATAAGAGATTGGATCTTTCTGCTTAGAATATATATATATAGGACTAATATCAAGGATGTATACAGACTAATATGAAGCCTTTTCATATACGCTTGGCTTTGTAGCTGTTATTCTGTTGATGTATAATTCAGAAATATTACTTTTTCTCGCTATTACATAGCAGCACCAGGCAATGTACTGACGTGAAATAACCCAGTTTGGGCAGGGTAGAAAATGCTGGTTGTACAGACCAGGCATGGTTCTAAAGATCAACTTTGTTATATTATATTTTTTAATTACTACAATGTTAAAAAAATGTAACTTCTCTATGTAACCATATGTACCCTTAATGTAATGTCCTCCATACAGGGATAAAAAAAAAGCTCTAGCTGGGATGTAACATTTATTGAAAGAGAATCTGAAGAGGAAGGCATAGAATGAAAAGGCAATGAATATACATATGTAGAAATAAACTCACTAAATATACAATGTGTTAAGGCACGGGACCCAAGTTTTTCACTTGTGCACAAGTTGTGGAAGTTTAGGGGGACAAAGATAAATTTAAGAGGGTTGAGGAACCTTGAGGTGGGTATCTGTACGTCACATGCAGAATATCTGCCAGAGCACTGAAATTGTGAAACATGGCTGTGACTAGAATTATTACAGAAGGGAAAAATGAACAGTATACAATTCTCATTGAGACTCAGTCAAACAGCTCCAAATATGAATTCACTTTTCGCCTATTCAATTTAGTTTTTTGACACAAGTCCACATTATATCAACACTTGGCTGTACCCCACTGGATCTAGTTGTGAATCTGCCACAGTATTATGTTTCGTGACAGATCTTTCCCCTGCAGTACTTCTAATTACTTTCTGCAATGTTTTTAATCTGTCACATTTGCTGCCTTAATACTTTCCAGTTGTGTATGTTTCTTTTCCTAGAAATCACATTATGTGCTATTTTTTATTATTTATTTCTTTTTATTAGTAGGGTTATATTTAAATACATGTAATAATTATATATAGTATATATATATATTATAATATATATATATATATATATATATAGTGCCAAATATCAGCAGAAATGTTGGTTTAGCTATTTGCTGAAGCCTGCTTAGATGTCAGAATGAAAATAATGACATCATCTGATATCATAATAAAGTCTGTGATTTTCATTTTATACTCTTGGAAAAATATTTTGACAAATATTCTAAGAAAGAAAGATGGAAAAGGAAATGAAGCAATAAAGTGATTTCTCTCCACACTAGCTTCTGAAACCCATTAAAACCTGTGATTTATAGAATTACAGAATATTGATAAATTCCGCAACTCGTATTAAGCCACGAAAAATGGGGCTGGACAATCGAACAAAAAAAAAAAGGAAAAAGCTCAGAATTTCCGTTCGAAATATGTATGCCCACATTCACCCACATTCAGTCACACTCTCTCATTCTCGTTCAGTCTATCTCACGGTCCCTAAACGTTTCCCTCCCACATGCGCTTCTGCCTACCACTCCCGCTTTCCAATCTTGTTCAACTTCTATCTTGAATCTTCTATATTCGTCTACATCTTCGTGGACATAACCCGACCGGAACTTCAGCCATAGAGGCAGTACAATCCTGGAAAATGGGGTGAGAGAACATCACCAAAGCGCTGAAAGTTAAACTCAGGGCAATATGGTGGCGCTTCTGGTGATGTCCTCTCCGCAGTCCTCCAGTTGTGGGATAGGACATAAATGAAAGCGCTGTCATTTTAGCTTCTCAGGGCAATATAATGGGGCGTCCTCCATATTTTATTTGAATTAATATTAAATTACAATTTTTCATTTATAAAAACATAAATTCTGCTTGTGCCAGACCTTCAATGAAATTCTTACGCTAATCTTCATAAAGTTCATGCTCTTCTTGTAACTTTACTGGAAATAATTTATGTACAATCAGCACTGACTTTTTAAAAACTGAACTACCTTGTGCGTAACCTAACAGGAAGTGCTGCTTAAACCAAAAGCTGTGATCCTCAACTGTATACAGGGAGGTTAAATCCTTTAAATTATACTCTGCTAACAAGGATGATAAGACTTTGTGAAGATGTGCTTCTCACCAGACTGATCATGCTTCCCACACATATTCAGGACTATACAATATTCTAATGTCTACCACTTTAACCACAAGTTAATTATTTCCTAAATCAGAGACCCTGACATAACCTAAATTTCAGATTAACATTTGCCCATTCTTCCATCCAGTATCAAAGGTTGCACATACCAGCTGACCTATCTTAGGTTTATATACTTAATTATACTCCACTGATATGTACACTCTGGCCAGATCTAGATGCTTAGGACAAACATAACATCTCCTGGATTGGCATAGTGCCTTGTACCAAAGTAAATCTGCTCCCTATATTGTCTTCCAGGCTTTATCATTACCATTGGTGTTTTCAGACATTCATATGGCACCATGTATAACCCTAAGCTTCAGGATGGTTTGGGTCTCCCTAACATTTATCATGATAACATGCGACCTAACTTGCCGAAATACATTCTCCACCAGGTGCTAGATGGTGGATGGAATCTGATTCCATCTCATTTACATATCTGGATACCCAGATATAGCAGGTTTCTTGTTTGGACTTCAAGATTTGGAAAAAAGTAGCACCTAAACACAGACAACTGCCTATGATTGACCTGTGGTCAGCTGTTATCCTTCTGACATACTTTGAAATATGTTATTATAAGAGGGCCAAACCAAAGGGGTTGATTTCTTTATTATATCAATCTTGTCTGACCTGGAAAATAAGGGGATAAACATGGGTGGCATTTGGTAGGCTACAAAAGTGTGTGTTAAGCTTAAAGTGCATGCCTATAAAAATTATTCCTACTTGGTGCACCACTCTAGCTTTAAAATAGCATTTGTCTCTTTCTTCCACTGACTTGTGTTGAAGGAATACATCATAAGAGCATACATACCTACATGTGTTTGTCTTACCCAAGATTACTTAACTTGTGTAACCAAATCTTTGAGAAACCAATCTCATTGTGTCCATGGATCTTCTTACCATCAAGACATTGTGAATCTCTTGCTAACGGTAAGAATACGCTTTTCACCCAGACAAGCACTTTGCAGAACAGTGGCTTTAGATGTCTCCTTTCATAAGGTTTTGACAGCATGGATTGTCAGCCATGCCCTCCATATATGTAAACTTCATTACTCAATACACATTTGCACCTCTCTTTATTAGAGATATGAGAAACAGGATGGTGGATCAGTGGGGCAATGTACCATACATTATTGTAGTGAATAAAAAACTGATAGGCAATTAGTTATTTTACTAATAGTATTATTTTCTAATAGTTTTACTCAAAACTATTAAATTTATAAACTAATGGCCATCGGTGAAATTTCATTCCAAAACATGGTTTTCAGTAATCTAGTTAATTGAAGAAATGTGGCCAATGGGTTATTCACCTTTGCAAAAAAATAAAGAATTCTTTATTTTCTTTCAAGAGAATTAGCCCATAAGGAAAATAAACCCATCGCTGACTGCTATTTGAGTGGATTAAATCATTTCCGCCACTCTTCAATCTTCCTGGGAAGGCCAAGAGTCTGCATCATTAAAGTGGCATGTTTCTGCAAGTATTTTCATAGCTCTAATTGCTTCCACAAGAAATTATTAAAAATACAAAAAAATCCACAGTAATGGAATGATTGAGGGAGAACATATTTTGGGCTATCAATATTGAAGATAGAAGGCACTTGGATTTAACAAAGTGAAACTTCAATGATTAATATCTGGGCTTTTTAGACAAATATTACACATTCCATGCCCTGCATACTATCCTATGCCAAAAGTACTAGCGGCCGCAGTAAGGTAAGAAAAAATTATACAAAAATATCTTACAAAAATACCATTAGGTACTATTAATTCAAACAACATCAAAACGTGCAATAATGATTTAGGGGCAAGATAGTGTATTTAAATGTTAACAATTGTCTATCCTGCCCTGGTCCGGCCATGTCGTTAATCTGAACAGAGCTTCAGATACAGTTACATATGGGGAAAGCAAGGATTGAGCACATTTTGAAATCAGTGATTCAAATAATTTAGTATGAAATATATTTTTTTATCAATAAGTTTATAGGAACATACTAATCGTTTCTTTACATTTCAGTGATCATCCATGATCCTCATTTTCAGGCTTTTCAGTGCTTATTGTAGCACATATGCTCACATAACTCACAATTTATTAAAAAAAAAACACGACAAAACATGCTTTTTTAGCATAACATCCCAAACTATTTAAATTATATTTACGTATACTATGTTTTACAAAAGCAGTTAAGAGGGACCCTAGCTGGGCACAGCAGCAAGTCAGAAAGCAGTTTAATGGAGCTTAGGAGATCTTTAGAGTTGGATATATGAAGTGATCTTCAGAAACCATGTCTAGGGTGCATAATTTCTAGGCATACTATTGCTTTCTTTATCTCAATTGGTATAAAAATCTAAAAACAGTGGATCTTTTCGAGCTATTTTACAGCCATAATCCTATTACATGGATATTGTCCTGTCTGTTAAGGTACTACTAACCAGTTACAGGAATTTCACTTATAGTAGACTTTGTTCTGTTTTCCAAAAATCATGTTCTTATAGGTCTAGAGGGATCCATATAAAAAGATGTTTCCTGGATTGAACTGAATATGTGAAAAATATAACAAGCAGAACCTTAAACATGGAAAGGAACGCAAAGGGTCATTTTGACCATTATTCATTGGAATGTGCGGTGAATTTGACAAGCAAATGGCACGGAATGTCTAATGGAAATGATAAAAAAGCAAATAATCCCCAGACAGTTATTTCATGGAATTTATAATGTACAACAGGGCGGAAATGAGGTTTGTATTGGCTTTAATTCTGCATCTATCTACTAATACTTTCCCTACAAATTCAACACAATGAAATGCACAAGGTCGACCCTCCTCAGGAAGGAACGTGTGATACCGCACATGGAGTTACATGTTAGATCTGACAAAATATCAGCCTTACTGGAGGAATAGATCAGGTTGTGTGAAGTGTTCCTGGCTGAAGCTGAAGACAATTGAGCCATAATTTCAGAATCCCCACCTTAAATTATATATAAGGCATTATCAAGGTCCTTTTAATGTCATAGGCCTGTCTTGTAGCTTTTTGTTCGATATCCATTTGCAGAAAATCAGCAAATGATTGGTGATTATTATAATGATAATGCTTCATAAATTCAGTAGACTGGTGTGCTTATCAACAAGTATAAGATTAATATAATTTATTCTGATCAGGTGCTTAAATCAAATTATGAAGTAGTTTCAATAGAGAGAGATAAAAGAGGCAGGCAAAATAAAATATACTTATTCCTAGTATGGGCATGAGCATGCAAAGATATGTCACTTTTAAAAGCTTTACTTTACTTTAGGTAAAACACCTGTTTAAAAATCTTTCTTAAAGGCAAAGTATGTCTGACCCGAAAGAATGAATACTAGATTCTTCCTTGGCTCCTCCATCCAGAACTTTGAGACTTTTTCATGACCTCTAAATAACCTCATAAAGGTTTGGTCTGCCTAAAGTTTCTCTTGCAAAACTATTACAGAATTGAGGCTTTGGGGGTAATGTATCCAGATCATGGTTATTGAAATAGTTCCCTAGGAGAAAATGAAATATCTTATTAAGGATTAAAGTCTTACCCTATGTATTTGTACAAAAACACAACCAGGGTGGCAAGTTAAGTACAGTCTTTGTGTTTAACTCTATTTGACAAGGATTGACCTACAATTGTTGAAACTTGAAATGTACTTTTTTACAATTCCTTGAAGTATTGGTATATAGAGAGGGGGGCTCAAATAATTTGGGTATAGAGATGTCCAAAATCAAAATATGCATGGGAGTGGGGTTACTACACTTATACAACACTTAAAAGTGTTCAAGATTATCAAATGTCTCCACTTCTTGTTGATTATGGGAGATGAGAAGGACAATGTTGGGTTGGGGGGGTTGCTCATCTACATTGGACCTAGGGTAGTAACCCAAGCCCCCTGGATCAAATTATGAGCCTCACCAACTATTCTACAGTGTGGAGAAAGCTTATCCATGTGATTGCAAGACACAGTGTTCTAGAAGAACAGAGGCTCCTTGCTGCAGGCTAGCAGCCCCAGCCAACCACTCTTGGCCTACTTCTATGTGTGTGGGATGGTTACCCCAATTATATTAAAAGTAAGATTAAAAGTAAGGTTAAGCTGTCGATGCGTGTGCTTAGCACTTGTAGCTACTGATGACTAACGTAAGCTTCTGTTTGTTCGTGATATTGTCAGAAACAAAGTATATGCGCGTGACATCACCAATGCCCCACGTGCCCTGGTCAGCTTAACCCCTTAAGGACAATGGGCGGTCCCAAAACCCATTGAAAACAAAGCATTTTGAGCCCGTACATGTACGGACTTTGTCATTAAGGGGTTAATAATGATTTCAATTTCTAGTCACACATTCCACACACATCAAAAGGGGGAAGACAGTAGCAACTTTAAAGATGTACAACTGACGACCAAGCTACCATGCAGCCTGGCACAAAAGATTGTACAATAAAAGTGGACAAACCACACATTTTAATCTCCACATTACACTTGTCTACTGCAAGACTTTTAATCAATGTATCGACAATGAAAAGTATTCTTCAAAATCCATGCAATGATGACAGATTGCTTATTCATGGCTTTTATAATCCTGGCACAGCTATAAAGTGACATTCAGCATATGAAATGTGAATTTCAAGGGAACAGATACAATTTTATGAAGGCAGGTCAATAGTCATAAAACAATTAATGACAGGCAGTTACATTTCTGCATTTCTAGATAATGTGTCCATTTCATTTACAAGCATTAAGGATAACACATAGAAGAGGAGTTTATAGATAGTAAAGTGTTCTGGGGCTTGCACAATTCAAGGACATATTTGTCAATTGTACTATATACTTAGAAGTAAAATGTACTATATTCTTATACAGTAAGTAAGAAGGGTCATGATCCTTATCAAATGGCATATATTTCTATTAGCAAAAGCAAAATAACAATAAAATAATTAGTCCATCCCAAAATATAAAGACGTTTGAAATATACCCATTATTTCTATGAATCTGCTTGTTTATTTTAATGTATTATTTATAATAATGAATGTTTCCCCATATCAGTCCATATATTCCAAGATTTATTATCTACTAAAATAAAACATATGACACAGAATCTGTCAATGGGACCTCATTTGTAAATGTCAACTTTTTAGAGATACTGTTTCATAGATAGAATCACATGATAAATAAAAAAAGACGGTATGTATGAAAAATAAATGGAAATACCAGATAGGAAGCAGTTTTTCAGTAAACAAGCATGATGAATTATGCCCATTGACTCACTGAAACCAAATCCACAATACTTCATGTAGACACTAACGCGCACATTCACATACCCGGAAAATCAATTCAAGCTAGACTGCCCCTGTGCCAAGAGAAACGTTGTTCAAGCTGACATCAGCAGACGTTGTGTAATGTTGCATCTAAACCACAATTCATCACCCTTCCAGCTATGTAATCTGAAAACTGACCCTAAGCTGCCACACCGTTGGCCAAAGTCCAATACCACAGACTGGGCACTATGACAACGTTTCCTTGCAAATTAAAACTTCAAGCTGCCATATACCCCCCTGGACCAGCAACATTACACTGAATTATAAATAAAGTCTTAAAAAATTGGTTGTCAGGAGGTTTTCACTCTGGCTGTTATGATGATAGGGTGTCTGTGATAAAGTATCTTGTCATCTCAATTTAGTATGTTTTTCTTACTCTAGCTTCGGAGACTGCACCGTATTCTTAGCATTTCTTAGTGACCTTGTTAGGTTGCTGTGCATGGTAATATTTTGGATTGGGTCTAAAATGTTGCGCTAATGTTTTTAGAGTTTTTTGTCTTAGTGTATGATGGCTACATGGAGACACATTATAGTACCTGGGATCTCTACTTTTTTCTGACACTGAAATCATGTATGTTAATCACAGCAAGATGCAGTAATACTGTGAGGAGGACAGGTAGAAATCCCACTTGTGTAGATATCATTTTGTATTCCTAATAAATAGCCGTGGTTGAGTAAGTAAATGATGATGCCCTTCTAAAAAAGCACAGAGATTGAAATTACACTGTGAATGTGTGGGTGTTTTGTCTATTTAAATAACCAGACAAGTCAGAAGACTTGTGGTGCTGCCACAACTCCAAGGGATTCTGGGTAGGCATGTGCATACAAGGTTAACAATGATCGACTTTTGCCTCTATATCCACTTTATCCATGTGCCCTCTGGAGAAAATGTCTGCTGTACTAGACAACCTTTAAACAAAGCCCTGGACGAAGGTGCAAAAACCAGATCGCCACTCATGGACAGCTTTTCATCCTTAATGGGACTCATTGGCATGAGGTTGTGATAAAGGCTTGCTCCATGAGGTTTGGGGCGGTATGAGAAGCACACATAACAAAAGTTATCATGGGGTAAAGGTGGTGGAAAACCCTTCCACTTTAAATTAAGTGGTTAGCAGAGGCATTTTTAAACACTAGTGTATACCGACCAGATAAGCCAGAAAACTTGGATATAGAGGCAAACGGTGATTTGTTAATACGAATTAATCATATTTGTTGACTCAGATTGTATATAGACATATTCAATACATTGTTCCAGGAAGAGAATTATGTTCAAAAATCACATATTTTTACTCACTGAGGAAATGTGATCCTGGTTGGTCAAATCCTCCTCTGAGCGGCAGAGAACCCTCTGTAGATTGTTCACCCAGAAATGCATTTTTGGACTTGGAGATGTACTTGGGCTTGATCATGAATTGCTGAGTCTGCCCATGCTGAAGGTTCATTGTTAATGGTTGTGGTGGAATCATTCTGTTTGAAAAACAAAACAAGGAAGACATCATAAGCCTACTTCATACCAGTTTTACCTTTGGTCCTACAAAAAATGTTCAACTTCCAAGAGCAAGAGTGTTCCCATACATCTACATCGCAATTATACAATGTACAATGTTTTGAGGAAAATGTCTTCTTAGGGAACATCCTTCAAATATAATGAGCTAGAATCTCAGGAGCTTTTAAGTTTATGAAAAAATATCACAGAGATCCACAATATCAATGGTATCAATAATGTTTATTAGAACTGTAGTTAATGAACCTTTAAACTAGTGAGTGTAAATCAAATTTTGCACAACTACTACACTAATTACAAAATGTGTACATCATTTTCAACTTATTCAGATTTTACAATTTTGCCTTGTGGAAAATTCTGAAACACGGCGATAAACAAAATAAAATTTTAGGTATGGCCAGAGTACAACATTTTCCCTGAAATTACATCAAATGTAAATGTTAATACCAAAAAAAGAATATCATGCAATGAAAAGGACACCTTCAAAGTTTCTGTAAGGGGTCATTTACCAATCATCAGCTAAGGGTAAGAATTTAATTTATGAATATTAGCCTTGACTATGTCACAACATAGGCTTGCAGTTTGTTAATTACTTGAGAGGGCACTGGCTTAGCTAATTCATAAACACATGCCAAGGAAGTCACAGGTGACCTAATGCCTAATACATGAGCAATAATAACATAAGCCTAATATTAAAAAAATAAAAGAAGCCACTGTCATTCTCAAACAGTTCTCATTAAGATGTGTGATTCCTGCATACAACTTTAAAATTTAAATTTCATGAGGACCCTTTTTTACATTATTATTATCTTTTATTTATATAGCGCCAACAATGTAATGTGGACCTAATGTCCACATTAGGTGGACAGAGCCCTGCTCACAAGCTTACAATCTTGAGGGATAGGAACTAGTGTCTTGAGTACCTTGGTAATAGAAGTAGGCAATGGGCCAAAACATTTACCATAGTATTGCTTTCAAAGTGACGCTAGCCATAAAGACTTGTGTGTGGGGCCGATACATCCTTTCTTTGCACGTCTTGTATGCTTTATGGTACATCAGTGGTAAATCAAATGTCCCTTTTTTGAATGGAACTTTTGGAACTAAAAGCTACTTTCTCCTTCCTTCGTCAAAGTACCTATTTTCTTGGAACCCAAACTAAAACACCTGTCAGACTCAAGATTTTTTCTCGACAATATCGACAATATGGAATATTGAAGTAGAACATTTTAGATATGATTTGAAATCATTTGAAAAGTGAAAAATATTTATTCCAATACATTTTATTCCCCTTACCATGAAGTATTTCAGATGCAGGACATTTCACATTACCTAATGTCTGTGAGTACTATAACAGTGGCTGTTAGCCTTGAGGACTAGCTGATATTGTGATCCTACTGCAGACATCAGGCCACCCACCCACACCAATGGTTATCTCTTTGCTGACAGGTCTAACTTATGATAATTTAAGGCCTGGCTCCATAGGTTGCACATGTACAGTTCCAGAAGGAGCAAACACTGCCCGAAGGAGTACATCTCATGGGAGGGGGTTCAAGCCTTTCTGTAACGTGCTACAGGCTCCCAGCAATGAAAGGAATTAGCACTTATGAAGGGGAATCCTTCACTTTCATGGGGATTTGCACTGTAATAATAAGCACATTGCACCAACTAAGAAAGGTCTCATTGTAAGAAGCCGTTTTCTTAACTTTTAGGCATAGTAAGAGTGTGTGGTGTTTTCTTATTTGGAAAACCAATCAATGGTTTCCTCTCCACTCCCTGTCCCAAGGGAAATCATACAGAGAGCTTTTTCCAACCAGTGACAGATTGGCAGGGTCTACATCAACCCAGGCATTCTTACTCTCCAAGATGACCCAACAGCTCCCTGTAAGCATTAAACATTACCCATGTCTCCAGGCAAGTGTCACTGGCTGGCTGCTCACCAGTCATTTAACTGAAAGCTGAAAGCTCCAGTCGGCCCTCTGACCTACTGGGGCTTTCAGACTTTGTCCAACTAACACGACTACAGGAAATATAAATACAGCACCTACGCACTTATGCAGAGTGACGAGCAGATACCTGCAGTATGAAAGAATTAAGGATTACAACACAGATAACAGACAACGCGCTATGCCTCCAAAATCATTAATCATTAATTAAGTAGTGACTCAGAGTCATGAGAATTAGGTTTGACACTAAAAGTAATATCTGCTCCAGTAGGGAGTCAAAGCCTACACAACTATAAACTTGCCCGTGTAAAAATGCTTTGGCCATGCTAATGTGATGAGGAAGTAGGTGCAGGTATTGTACGTGTGCACTAAGAGGTAAGGTGTATTTTGGGTTTGTTTTTCTCTTCTGCATAATGTGCTTTAAATCAACAAAACACAGTGCCTTTGATGGATTAGAACATATTGTACTTTGGTAACAGGTCTCATTAAACCAATTCAAAGTTGTCATCAGGAAACATTTAAAAGGCGAGAGCATGACTCCTTGGCTTGTGAGGGCGACTACTACCGACTAAGATTCTCTCTCTCTTTTTTTCTCTCTCTCTCTCTCTTCTTCCCTTCTTCTGTTCTCTCTCTTTTCTTTCTCTACCCTGCCAGAGTATGTCTTATTTAGTTTGTTCATTACATTCTAAAAGTAAAAATATTTGAGATGTCCTGGTACACGTTATCAATGCTGTACATTATGTTTGTAATTCTTTGTACATTGTACCATTGACTCCGATATCTGCTGTTCGGATGATCTGTGCCTGTCTTCCATTTCTGTCAACTGTGGATGTCTCAATAAAAATTTTCAAGTGAAAAAAAAAAAGGCGAGAGCATGAAACATCCTTTTGCTGTTCATTGCAAAAGATATTATATTTGTCAATGTGAAGTATAGTATGTGCTGCGGTGGGACAGCATTTGCTAGTTCGAATGCTACAAATAACTCCTACATGTGTGACATGGGCCAGAAGACTTAAAGGATAACCCTAATCACTCTGCTCTTTTTTCTCAACTTTTAGTACCCCAGGTGTGTCTATTCACTAAAGGTCAAGTTGTTAACTTATTAACCCCTAGCTGCTTGGAAGTTGTAAATGCAAGTTGCACCTCCCCCACTCCATTATTACAATACACTGCTTTTTTTTAAAATGTAAATAGAAAAGAGAAATTGATTGTCCCTCATCTTCCCCTCCTGTGCCCAGTGGGTAAGACACATGTACAAGCCTACAATAGTCCTTCAGAATTGTAGCATAATTAGCTTTTTCTACTACTACTACTACTACTACTACTACTACTACTACTACTACTACTACTTTATTATGCATTATTTTTGGTGGGACTGTATGGGATATTAATACCGCCTCTTCAAGACAGATGTGTTAGGTCTAATATTTTCCTAAACTGCACAAGGTCTCAAAAAAAACCTCAAGGTCCACCATACACATTCTAAAAAATGATAGACACGTTTTAAAGTGCTGAAAAAAAACTAAAAATAAAATGGCCATATAACTGAGGTATAATATAGTTAAATAAGCAGTGTCCAAATGGTATGAAGGATGATAAAGTACAGAACATCTGTAAGGAGAAGCCAAACTTGATAGGTCATCGTTGATGAGACCAGAAGTACCATGCAGTGTACAAAGAAAAAATAACTAAAATGAGGAATGTGAAGAACAAAGGCATAACTTTATATATGATCCAGAATTTATTAGGAATCCAGACTAATCATTTGGAGAGAGACAGATCTTGAGGAATGAACTATAAATCCAATAACAACCTATTGTACAATTGTAAGAACAGTTAGCATGTTCTTAGAAATAAAGTCATGTTTCTGCTGTATACGTTTTAAACTTATGATCTAATGTCTGAAAATAAAGGAATGTTCAATATTTTAAGGGTGGATTCTTTTTTTTTTTCTTTCTGTAAACACGCGAAGCTGTATCAGGGTTCAGTGACCTAATATACCAAATATCCAGCACCAGAATGAGACCCAGCCAGCTCAGAAAGATGTTTGAGATCAACAAAATATATAGGACTGGAAACATTTTACATATATTGTACACAAAGTGATGAGGAAATCAATTTTGCTTATTTCCCTTTCTATTTTTTTGTGGGGGGAGGTACACTTGGGATTGAAATTGTTATCATTAGGATAGTCTTTTAGATGGAGCCATGTTCTGAACAAACACACTAAGAATGTTGTCTCTGAAGACTTGGATTATTGCTGTTAATGACTTGGATATTAAAGTATTTATATAATCATGTTCCTTATATTACTGTAATTATTTTGTTTCTGACGGTCGTATTACATTCATGATGTTTTGTTTTTTTGCTTGAGCCAATTATGGTATCCATTGAATGCAAATAATCCAAGACACCAAATAAATCATTTTACGAACAGATCTTGATCCGCCTCAGGAGACGTTGTTTTTTAGGCATGAATTGCCCAAATGTAGTCATCTCTTAACAATGTTCTCCTGGTGTTATAGACAAGTGGCTGAATTATACAAAAAAACTGTATATATATATATATATATAAGTATTAAATATTAAGACTACATTAAGACTAGGTATTAAGACTACATAGTAAGGACACTGCTAAGCAGTCATATGTCAAGTGTTTCATATTTTCTGGACATGCTTTTTGAGAGGTGTTGCAGCCATGTTGTGGTTCCCAAATCAAAAGATGTCTTCTTTGCATACAATCTTCATCTTTTTCTTGAAAAATCTTAATTAGCAACATGTATGACCCTACTCATTACTACTTTTACTTGGCAGGCACTAATTCTGTTATCCTGGGTGGTCTAGTGAGAGCAAGTATAGATCCAATTGACTCTACCCTACCGTAAGTCTATAGAGCTCAGTATATAAGGATAAAGGCAAAGTGATCCGTGTGGGCAGAGGCATAGGTATCTCACTTCACCTAAGAAAAATCCACGCAACATCTGCCTTTACATCACAATCAAAATGACTCGTGATACATGATATGCATATCTATATAACACATGAAAACACCCCAAACCCATCTTCCTGGTATCCCACTTTTCTAGGTACCCAGAATTTGTGAAGAGAATTTAATTGTACCACAGGTCTCTACAACAATAAAATTCACAATGTGTTTTTAAACTACAGTAAATACGTGTTTGTCCTAGTTTGTGTTAATACCACTTTTAAATTCTATTAGATGGTTCTCATATCTCCCCACAGTTTGAATGGCCAGAGAAGGATACTCAACATTTCGGGAGTCAAAACCAGGGCATATATTTCAGCAGGAGTGGATAGAGCCAGAGGCAGGACACCCACCCACTGTACCTGAAGAGCTTCAACGGAGGTCTGTGCTTAAACAGCTCACACCTCCATTGAATTTACAGATCCCTGGGGATCTCTCAACAGGTCCATGGCACCTGGCAGGTATGTTTTACATATACTAAATAATACTAAATACATTGTTAAACATATGGGTTTTGGCCATTCTAGTCACTGGCACTGCCTCAAACCTGAAAAAAGCCACTGTTGATCATTCGGTATTAATATATAATTTTATTCTGATCCTGGATATGGGAAAGTTGACCAACATTTTTATTTCTTTTTCAATAAGAATATTGAAAAGTTTGGAAAACACATACAATTTTTTTTCAATTTGCCTGTAATGCTAATCTGGTATACTAACGAAAAATCCACACGGCTGACTAATATAATGACTTACACGTTAATGAATGCTTTATATTTGCTTAAAATGCAGGTAACATAAGTCTCTTTCCTATTAACTCATTAATGTAGGCGTAATAGCTGATTGGATCGACTGACAATGGCCTGGCATTGAGTACTGAGAAACTTGAGTTGTCGCTGGCTTGTGTCTGCTTTCATGTGTTAATAAGAAACAGAGGTTCCAAAAAAGATTGAAGTGCTTCACGAATACTCCAAGCAGATATCTACACAGTTCACTTATGAACAAATGCCAGGTTTCCAGAAATGTGGCTAACTCTGAGGTAAGACATTCCTGCCTGCCTTTATCAAACAACTCTGACAGAGGGACCAAGTCTCGCAATACTTGGCATGGAAAAACCCTGTCTAGACTAAATAAGCTCAGCCTGACTTAAGCAGACAGCTTTTAAATTCCAACTATTTAACTGTAAGCCTGAAGTTCCTAACCTTGACTCCTACAGCCAAACAGTATCTGAAGAACGTTACTCTGTCCTCTGTACAGCAAAAAAAAAAAGCATTTACTCTTGTTTTTAAAATTCAGCTGTGATAAAATGGCCCACAGTTGATTTTATTAACTGTTAAACATAAGAAAGAGTTACATTCTATACTTATATTACAAAAAAAAGAAACTATAGGTGAAAAATGCTAATTTCCAAAAGTATGCCAGGTTGTTTGCACTTTTGTGGGCAACATCATTCTGGTTCATGGTGATGCAACAGCTCATTACGTCACTTTTTATTTAAAGCATATTAAAAAAAGATTAAAATAAATTTAGGTCTGTGTGTTTTATTATTTTTCTTTCAAAGGGGCAAATCAAGCAATTGTCACATCACAATTACTGATTCCTACATGTTAGGAGCTAGCAGTTTTTTTTTGGCTAACAGATCAGCTGCCAGTAGTATTTTTACCTTAATACATTGGTTACCGATAGTAAGCAGCCATATTATGCTGTCTGCTCCACAGACCCATCACTTATCACTTCCACTGTATGCCCCTAAATCATTTATCTTAAACAATTGCCTCTGCGATGTGTTGCAGTGTCCTCCGGCCAGCCCTGCTCGGGCTGAGTGTAAGATTTGAAGACAAACAGAACTAAGCAACTGTTGAAATGAAAGGCAATTTGCATGAAATATCATAGTTATGCCTTGGATGGATGCATGAGTTGGAAAATGGAATTCAGAATAATATAATAATGGAATAATAAATAAAGATAATAAAAAAAAGGATGGTTTGGTGCTGGATTCAATGTGACGTTTCCCCTTTAAGTACATACTGCTCACGGATTTTTATTTTGGACCAAGTCAAAGGTTTGGCTTTGTTTGTAATCAAGGGATAAATAAATAGTATAAAATTACACTGAATTGTCTAAGCAAAATGTACCATACCGCTTAATATCATTGCTTCCCCATCATGCTCCATTAAGATTTAATAATGATGTTAAAATGGAAGCGTTCTTAATGAAGAGATGGAAGCCATTATGAAGACATGGACGAAAGAACACACACAATTTAGCATCCATGTTTTTTTTCCCCTGAACTTTCTTTGACTGAAACAACGGCTAAGCTTGTATTTTTTCTCAAATATTTATTGTTTATTGTTGAAAAAAACCCGAACATTCATAATGTTACATAAGGAGGATTAAATCCATGTGTGTTAGTAAAGGCTTGAATGTAGGGAATTAGTGGATGAGACTAAAATTAAAAAAAAAGGAGAGAAATCAAATCAAGAAAGGGCTAAAAACTTGAGGAACTAATATGCTTATCGCTTGGAGCTTGGGTTTTGCTCCCTTTGGCAAAAAAATGTGTTGCTTCCTATGGACATCCAAAGACCAAGTGTTAAATGGCTATAGAGTAGACTATGAGAGACACCTTTGTTTTAGGGGTCGCCGTTAGAGGCGCACCAGGGATGGGAACAAGGTCAAAGTAGATGGATTTTATCAGGTCAACATATTAGCTAAACTTTCATAAGCTGGCCTCATAGGTCTGTTCCTCAGCTGGAAACATAATTCATTCTAAAGAGGGAAACATGGCAGGTTTGAGACTAAAGCTGATGAATGGCCCATGGTGAGCTCTGCTGATATTACCACCCTTTACTTTACTCTTCATGAAACAGCTAAAGACACCTGTTGGCCATGTCCACTTCTATCCTTGGTCAGGCATCTGTAAACTATTAACAGTATATCCTTTATGGCAACATCTCTAAAACCATTTCATTATCAAGACATGTAATAATCCATGTCATGCGTCATTGCCCAAATAGATATTTTTAGGTTATTACATTCCAAATCACAGAGTCATTTCATTAAAAAATATCACCGATATATTATTTATTTATGACAATTATCTTAATCATTCTCCTTTCTGGGCCCAAACCGGCAGTACATGTGCTATTCGGTATCACAGAAATCTGGAAAGTATTTCAGTCTTAATAGCGCTGTGGGCTAGGGAAGCTTGCAAAAAAAAAAAAGCATCTCAACATTTTTACAGCTGGGTAGAGCTTACCGATGGCAGACATTAAAAGAAAGAAGCCGAATAATAAGCAAAAAAATTGTATAAACCAGAATAATACTAAAGCTCAACAATGGGCTTTTCATTCAATGTTGGAAATATTGATGTTGTAAAAAGGCCAACAACATTCATCTTACAGGAATATTAAAGAGCAAACAAAACTGCTTATAAATCATATGTTTAAGTCAATGGAAGAACAGAAACGTGCTATATAACTTAAATCTTTTCAATGTGTTGCAAATCTATAAAATTACATATATAATCTCTTCTCGCAAAACAAACCTACACGAAGCATGAAGAAGTAGACTTTAAAAGATCTAACATGGACCTGTAATAAAATCAATCACCCTTTTAGGGTGGTCGTGTGTTCCAGATTGCTCTGGAGAGAACAATCATTTTTAGGATATTCCCACATTCTGGAAAACTAATCGAACATACAATTGTCAACTCTGCAAAGTATCATCCCTCATCAAACTCAATTTTGAGAAAAAGGAGTATAAAGGTCATGTGTTTCATGACCTTGGTACACAATCAGGCCTGATTTGGACCAGATCTCCATAGAGCCCATTTACAATATGGAGGATTGTGATGAGCCAGCATAGCCACCTTTGTATGCAGTACCCAGCGCCAAGAGATGGAGCGGCAGGATATGACATCATACATGACCATGCCTGGGAACTCTCCGAGTTTGACCCGGAGATTGCCGGGTGAGCACTGCTTGACATGCCCTGCTCCCCGCCCATTTTTTTCTACAAAATGGAAAGGGAACTCCTCCGACGTCAGTGGGACCGCCCGCTGACGTCAGTGTGCAGTCCTGGCCGCGTCCCACAAGGGAAGGCACTGGGTAGCCGGAGCCGAGAAGTCCCCAGGTATGTACATGATGGACATGAGGGCAGTGAAGACAGTGGCTGCGGAAAAGGCAGCTGGCTGTGTTCATTGTAAAATAACAATCTTCCTACGAGCAGTAAGTTAGTATGTTTTAGCTGCTTGGATCGCGCATATGGTTAAGAATTAGCTTCAGAGAAATGACAAGTCCATTTTCTAGTAGTTGATTGTGCATCCATTATCCTTTAAGAAATTTTGTAAAAACTCTATAAAGATCAGTAAAGCAAAATGTAATTCCAGAAAGATCTGGGTTCTGCCCTTCTGCGTCAAGGGTTACTGATTTTATAATTTTATTACAGAAGCTGCTTCTCACAGAGCTTCACATGGTGCCTATTTTTAATTTCAGGAAAGATTACAACTTGTTTACAATGCTGGGAGTCAGTGCTATCCATCTTTGAACACTCCATTAAAGTTATAATGCTACCCTCTAGCACCTTGGGTCATTTTCTCATTATGGCACGTTTATTTTAAAGAATAGGCTGTATATCAAAGTAATTAACTGTTTATGAGCAGATCGATGGTCAGCTAAAAATGTATACCTCTCAATATATGAAGTACACAATACATACCCCTTAAACTGGAGCTTTCAGATTAATTCAATGCTCCTTAGCTATACATTATTTAGGATCTACCCTAGTAAGCTAAATCTTGTGTATGTCCCGCTATTGCTGACAGCTTGACGGTAGCCAAAAAATGAGGCAACAGAGTACAAACACTGCTTATATGTTGTTTTTGCCTACCCTTTGACAGTTTTTAAGATAAGATACGCCATGTGGTCTGTGACAAAGTACTAAGAAGTCACATAAGCATTTTTATGCTCTAATGATTAATGTCACATTTTTATGGCACGGTCACTTTAATTGATGTGTTTGGTAAGTGCAACAGGTGGTATTTTCTTTATGCACAATTTTCTTTTTCAAGGCCATAAAAGTTAAGAATGCAAAGGAAATGGAATCCATCTGCAAACCTAAGGCCCCGAGGACATCTTTGCCCGTTTCCCAATTGCTACTGAGGTTGAACTAACACTCTAAAATAAGTAGTTTAACAGAAAAAATATCCCTTACTCATAAAAGCTGTAACTAGCATTCCATTTACATTTGCTTCATATTTGGAATTCTCCCATTTATCGTAGCTATTTTTCTTGTATTTGACAGTTTCAGGAGGAATACACAACAGCTTTGATGCTGTGACAAATGTCAGTGGGAAAGAATCCTGTCTGCTTATATGTATAATAGTTGTGTTCATATGAATTTGCACCAGATGGTAACGAACACACATACTGGCAAACATATTTACACACACATACACACTCATGCTAACACACAGACTCATGCTAACACACACACATACACTTGCTTTAACACACACTTATACACATGCACTCGTGCTAACACACACTCCCTCTAATACACACTCATGCTACCATACACTTACAAATACACATACATACGTACTGACTTCTTATCTCTTATCATCTTATTGTCTGGCTCCTACAAAAAATATTATTTTTAATGTAAATTAAATTTATGAAATTTATGAATTTGAGCATACATTCATTAGTTATGTGAAGACATATTTTTCCTTATGTCCTGGCTTCCTCTCCTGAAACCAGGAAGCATTAGTATGTACGCATCTTTTATACACTATGTAGCATTCCCACTGAAGTTGCTAAGACTAGTTAAACGTATATTCTATACTAAAAATGTTAAAATAGCATGCATGTTAGTAGCTGCTCTTCTTTCTTTCAATAAAGGCCTATAACGGAGGAACTCAACGAGACAAATGTCTAATTTTCCAATAAATAACTTAACTGTCAATTTACCGGTATCTCATGCACCATGGACTACCTGTGTTTGTGTCAACAATTATGCATATGTCTACAAGCATGAGCAGTGTGGCCTTCTTTGGTGACAAAGTTTCTAATTAAGCCTGATGTACTGTTCAGTCAGTGCTTGATTATTCTGGCCCTTGTGCGGTTACCTGGTTTTCCTTAAAAGGTTAATTCCGGTGTTTGACCACAGCCTTTTCTTCTGGATTCTTCCTGCATTTCCCCTGACCCTGATCATCTCCTTTTTTACTTAACTATATTAATGTTTACTGTCTGCCCCGTCCTGTTGGAACAGTATGAGAACTCTTCTGCCTCTGGTGATTCAGTGCTGTACTTCAATTTTAAGTTAGCTTCATGATCTCCTGAGTTCGCCAACTGGTTATCCTGACCCAATAACCAAGCCAAGACATGGAGTCCACAGAGTTGTCTCAAGTACTGTCCATGGTTTCTCAGAATCTGGATTTCCTGACTCAGTCTATGTGCCCTTACCTCCAGCTGCAGATGTTGAGGTTGGTGCTGCTTCCTAAATCTCCCCAATAAGAATGTTTGAAGTTCTGTTGTTTCCGAACCTTCTGTCTGCTGTTATTTTCTTGCAAATCTATTTTGTGAAGGTTCGTACCACTATCTTGTGATTTAAGGCTGAATCCATTGCTTGGACCCACCAACTACTTGAGTAACAGAGTTTTATTTTGGATACACTGTACTCTTTCCTTGAAGCCATGTCTGAATTACATGAGGGTCCACTTAAACCATCCACAACAGAGAAATCCCTACATATCCTCAAACAATGTTGCAGACCTTTAAAGGACTATGCAGAACAATTCCAGAGATGAGTCACTGACACCTTGTAGAATGAACCAGCTTTGATGTACTGACTAGGACCATTGATGTTGCTGCTATTGGTAACTACTATTTTTGGAAATTAATTAATGTCAGAAATAAAAACAACGCATAATAATACTGCATTAATTATGCTCAGTCGCTGGTTTGTTATTCTGTTTGAAATACTGTCAGAACAGTCTTTTATGATTATGGGTTTTTCTAAATCATTCCCTGGCAATATGAAGTATGCCATAAGGTGTACAGGATGCCTGTTTTATAGGTTTGATTAGGGTTTATATATGCTGATATAAATGATTGGATCTTTTTCATTCTCCTGGTCTCAGATTCAAATGTTGCGCATAAAAATGTACAAATCAGCCTCTACGCCACCCTTCTTACCGCCGAGAGTCAGAATATGACATCTGTGGGTTGCAGCCTCTCACATTGGGTTGCAGTCTCCCCCAATGTGAGACTTAAGGACACATATCGATGAGTAAGTCTATCAAATAAAAATGGAATACACCTGGCAAAAACATCTTGATCTACTTATATTGAATATAATAAAGAAAAGCTGGAAAAAAATAGGGAAAAACTATGAGAACAACCTATTTCACCATATCTCACAGAACACATCTCTCCTCAGAGAAAACAGACCACCATATCTTCCCAACCCTGGAACCTGGCCAGAACAACTTTAAAGAAAAGTATGTTAACTACTTCACATCCCGAGGAAATATAGTTCTAAGTGTTATCAAGGGAGTATGAACATTTCTGGTAGAGCTTCTAGTTTACACTTCAAACTGCTGGGTATTTGTTTTATTTCTTTGAGAGCGTCCTGACGAAAAGCCAAGGCTACATACCAGATGTCGAGGAAAAAGGCGGCCTATCTATTTTTACTAGGTAACATACAGTACACCGTGCATTCTTTTGGTTTACGTTGGCTCACGTCTTCTGAGAAATTAAGCTTTGTCCTGCCATTGCATCTTTTGCTTACAGCAACGCAACAACAGCAGAGATCAAATTGCTGAAAGTACCTTCTGTATTTCTGCACACAAACACTTTTACTTCCTAGAACGATGATTGGATTCAGGTATCTCCACCAAAGAAAGGTTATTTTGCTAAACAGCAAAACGCACATAGGGAGATAGAAATAATCCTGTTCCGCAACAACAGTAGCCACTTTAATAGTGGTCATCTATCTGTCACAAATGAAGATTTTGTCACAAAAGTTAGCAGAGGTTGTTGCCATAGCAGAAGCTCATTACTAGACTTGGGCGCCGGCCAACTCTTCAAGTTCGTCTTCGTGTTCGTCTTCATGGGGAAAAGAATCTTCGTATTCCACGAATATTCGCCTGTTCCATTCTTCGTGTTTGTTTTTTTTCTTAGTTTTTTGCTGTTTTTTGTAGAAGGGGTTAATACGGGGTTAAAGCGGTATGAACCACGCAGCAGCTTTGGCGCCAGGATTTTAAAGGTCCGTACGAGCAACTCTATTGGTCGCCGGCAGAGACCTCCTCTGCCATCAACCAATGAAGTACACTGTACTTCATTAGTTGATGGCAGACGAGCTGTGGGTCGCACTTCCTCAAGCCTAACACTCTGAGTCTGATATGCGATCTTTTCCCAGCGCTCAGACATACTATGTGAGGGTGCTGAAGTGCTGGCACCGGCCTACCCTTTCCTGAGGCAACAAGGGTAGATTGTGAGTGTGTAACTGTAAATTACTATGTTAAAAGTATGTGTTTAAGTATGTTACAGTATGTGTGTGTGTGTGTATGTTAGTATATGTATGTAAGTATTCTAATGTTTGTAATTATGCTACTGTATGTGTGTATTGTTAGCATGCGTGTGTACGTATGTTAGTGTGTGTAAATTAAGCTTGTACTGGGTCCCAAGATTTCCGATGGTGGCAACACACAGCATGGTATTAAATTAATTCTATGTGACAGAGCACTTCATTCATCTCCGGCTATAACCAATGTATATATGCAGTAAAAATGTCCCATCATTAAAGCAATGATGGATTTAAAAAAGTAAATCAGAACCAGAATAATATCCCCAATAATAATGAAAGAATAATCCTCCAGCTCTCTGCCTTAATAATCACAGGAAAAACTAAAGTGTGCCACCTACTGGCCAATAATGTAATAGCATATCTGTGAAAATATACCTACTTTAGTCATGATGGTACAAATGCAATATAAAATACGCCAAGTCTACAAACAAAATCTTATAATTTTGTGATCATTAAAATGGTTCATAATCCTTAACTAAAAACACATCCCACCAGCGACCTCAGCATTTAAATTACAGTCCTTAGTATACCTAAAATCCCTAAAATGCATCTGACACATTTTCATTTTAAAATTAGTTTTCCAAAATATTTTGGTTTTCTGTTATAATTCTACATTTTTTTACAGAATGTAATGTGAATAGACAGCTACATATTAGTACACCTTAGCCCATCTACTAGACAAACACAATATTTTTTATCATACTGCCCTGTAGTAAGCAAAAGAATGGCTCAGGCATAGTCATCTGAGTAATAAGTTTACAGAAGAAGACTTCATCAGATAAACTGGACTTCAGTAGCATTACCATAAAGAACTGGTCAATTGAGCAGGGAACGTGACCCAAAACACCCCATGACAATAACAGCCTTGAAGTTTGCAGATAAAGGTTTATTAGAAAGAAAGAGTTTTTTCCACTGACAAACTACATAGAAACATAGGGTTTGATGGCACATAAGAACCAATTGGCCCATCTAGTCTGCTTGTTTCTCCTAATGTATGGACTCAGACCTTAATCAGCCCTTGGTCTTGTCTGAGATTTAGGATAGCGCTATGCATATCCCATGCATTGCTAAACTCCTTGACTGTAAAAGCCGTTACCACCTCTGATGCGATTCAGTTCCATTTATCTAACAAACTACTGTATAAAGCAATCTATTTAACAATCAAAGAAAAATATTTGTTTTTCCAAAGGACTTTAATGTGCAATTAGCAGTCACTACTGGCACATTAAGTAGTGGTCCACCACCGATGGCAGCATTGGAAGTCCATGACAAGTAAATCCTTTTTTAACAGAGATTTTTGTTAATTAAAAATTGCTAAACTCACTCCCAACTTGAAGATACATTAGTTAGATTAGTTTCTCCCACAACACATTTTAAAGTTGGCATTTTGCAAATATAAGCATTCTCTGCAATTACGTGGGGTGACACTTCAAATAGGTTACATACTTAAAATATCTTGTATTTTGTAATTACTATGGGAACGAGTTTGTTTAAACATACATCATTTAAACATCATCCACTTCACTTAGGTCTGTGTCGCAGAGAGGCTGGATAGAGTTACATCAAACTCTGTCTCAACCAATCATCAACAATCAGCAATAGGCAAGAGATAACATAACATCGGTTGGGTATAATTATACTAATCCTAATCACATAGTGATGAAATCCCTACACTGCGTTAGTTACTGTTTTCTTCTGCTATCTGTTTGCTTGTTACATTAAAGATTTGTTGAATGAACATAATTATTTTTCTATCCATCAGGGTAATATGAGATCCTTATGAATCCCGTAAAATGTGTTTTTCTAAAAATCCAGGTAATGACTGATGAGTATCTATTAAATTTGATGTATCCCAGATTGAGAGATGTTACAGAAAGATATGAAATGTTCATGTAAAGCTGCTTGTGGTTATGGGAATGACATGTGAATGTGTTACACAACCACAAATAAGATTGGATTACACAAGTTAACCACCAATAATATACAAAAATCAAATCCAACTTACTGTGGCTGCTGAGCCTGCTGAGATAAGACTACATGTGGTTTCTGCTTCAGAGCCAACGTCACTTGTCCTACGGGACTGGATTCTGGAGAGGCCTGTACCTTTTTCGGATAGGTCTGTGGGGCAGCCTGCTGAGGAATAGGCCGAGAGGGAGGTGCAGGAAATCCTGGACCATGACCTCCATTAGCAGATGTGTCTTTGGTGGCACTTTCTTCACAAACTTTGCCCTTTGTCCCTGGCTTGCATACACATAAGTGAGGACGCAGACACATCCCTCCATTCTGACATGGTGGACTACAGTTGGCTGCAAAAAAACACAATTGTAATTGTTACTGTTGTTCAATTAAACAAAATTATGGTTCAATTGTAAGTCTTGCTCTACAAAATAAAAGAAAACGAATGACTTAAACGGGTTGTCTAATATCCCCTCGACCTCTCTTTTAAGCCAAGGCCGGAGCTGGCTAGCGGTGAGTATTTCTGTATGTGCGATAGTCCCAACACATCTCCTGCAATGTAAATGGCTAGGGGACAGGTAAAGAGCGGAAATACGTAAGAGGATTCTGACAAATCCCTCAATGCATTTACAAGGAAGTCATTTAATTCAAAGGTGACATTCAGCTATCATATGCATTAAAGCAATTTTACATTAAAATGTATGTCAATCTCCTGAGCTGCAAATATTTTAAAATTGTAAATCTCGAAACAGTAGTAGACATCCTATGGAGAAAAAAAACAAAACCACAATCAGCCAAAAACTTCGGCCACCCCATTGAAACCATAAGTCGTAGTATGATTTAATACACTTGGTTGATATATTTATGTATTGGTTTCTTAAAATCATTAACTAGACAACATTTTAAAAACTATATTATGTATTCATACTCGCTATTGGACAATAAGTACATTTTAATTTTTTTTCATGTTTCAATAAATGAAAAATCCGTATCAATACTGTACATCTGAATTGGTCATAATGTGATTTAATAATAATTTGCATTGCGATTCATTTATTTTTTTAAAAAAAATAAAGGTTAGAACATTGTTATTGTAGTATGAGTGGCAGCTCCACTAATGTCTTAAGAGAACTGAGAATCACCGCTCACATTTCGCTATTCCCATTTGGTACTCTAATCAATTTCATGGGTCAAGGACCACAAATGTGTTTCCAAACTGTTGATTGATATGTTTTTATCTATTTATTTTTTTAACTTGCATGTCCACCATATGTTATTCATGCAGGCAACAATGTGTGAGTTGGGTCAAATTATTTTTGGACATATTCATTTTCTGAATATTGCAACAAATTTCTTTGCTTGCCTGTGTGTTTGTCAGCGTCTTATCAAGATTTGGTAAATGGCACTTGTGATACTAATTCTACAACAAAATCTCTTGTTCCTAGCCACTTGCCTATTTGGCTACATCTAAGATAAAACTAAAATCAAACCAGAGCTAAAATCGAAACAGTGCATGTCCATAATATCACTTTAGTGAATTTTTTTGTTTTATAGTAAGGGTTAGAGGTCTAGAAATAGGGTGAAAGTTCATATAATATAATAATCCTCATGGAATAACATTTCTATAGCATTTTTTTAAAAAAACAACCAAAAAAACTTTTTCTTGGCTGAAACCATTAACATAATTATTGAAATATAAAAAGTACTTAAGAAGTGTCTGCAAAGAAGGACTATCAAAGTAGTGTGCAAAGCAACTCCATCTAGACTGAAATTATCTGATTACATGAGAAACAGCAACAGTATTTGTCGCAATGGGTGAAAACTGGAAAAAAGACATATCTTTATCCATCTGGTTTCCTAAAAGTGAATCTTTTTTACACTCTGCTTTAAAGTGCCCTGTGGTATGAGGGCTGACTAATATTATTGGAGTGCTCTCTGTCCACCACATTGTATTTTTGGTGTGACTATGTTAGTGTGGTTTTGGCAGAATCTGTTCACCAGATTGATAGTGGCCAGCTAGCCCGTGTAGCAACGCGTAAATAAAATTCAGTTAGTGTGGCCTACAATCAAGTATAATAATCCTAAAATTTTGCCCATCTTCCATAAATCTAAAGCAGTTGTGATTTCAAAATGTGGAACCACCTCCTACATTTTTAACATTGTATACATCAGTGATCAGTTCATCTCAGGACTCTGTTTAAACTACGAAGAACCAGCGGTGAATTTGCAATCCAAGCTCGTAGCTTTGCGCCAATAAGCGATTTGGGTTTAAAAACACATTTGTAAGTCTTTTGCAGTCAGCATGGCAGGTGTCCTGCTGCTGTATCCATTCCCAGAATTACAATGTTCCACAACACTGCAAAGCGAAGAAGCAGACCTCATAAACACAACGCCATATCTTTTCTTTTTTTCTTTTCTTTGTGTAATGCTTCTGAAGAATAATGCTGAGCTGTGTTCATCTTCACTAAGTGTGAAATGTTTCTTCCCGGTGGGATTCAATATTGAGGCAAGGAAAAAAATAATAATCTCCCATTGGGCAAAGTATGTGTGGTCTACAAAATTGTATTCAATGTATTTGTTTCTAGTGACTAAATGACCTCCAGCCACCTCCTTTCTACTCTTCATCAAAAAACTTCAAATATATAACTGAATACAAAAAAAACTCAGGGAAATGTTTCTTCTTGTACCTATATTCTCTACTGAAAACACACATTTAATCTTGCTTACAGTATTGACTGTTTTGGACTTAAAAGGGACACTCAGCTGCCATATGCTTATGTGTAGACCATGGTTTGGAACTCTTTGGTATCTATCATGTCCCCTCTTCTGTGTATTGATTCTGCCCTTATTTCTGTGATTCAATGATTGGTTTGGATTTAAATTATGTTAAGACTATTCATATTGTGTACAGCTACACAATCATCATCCATACTCACACCCAGGTTTCAGTAGGGTGTCCTTTGACTTAGGTTCAAAGTGTGCCTAAGAACAGGGTAGACAAAATGTCTTCCCCTGGACGTTGATGTTCACGACAACCTAGGAGTGTGGAAAACATTGGCGCTCGTCTAGAATTTACTGAAATGTTTTCCACAAAAAATTTGTCTGAACACCCCTGATAAAATGCAACACATATTGCCTCTTTCACACAAGACAATGTAAAATACAATACAATGAACTTATTATCCTAACAGCATGACCTTCTTGTGGATTGTTTCACAAATGCAATGGGATAATTGCTAGAAAGATTATAACGCTCAGCAAATAAATACTGATTCATTATTTTAGGTAAAATGACCACTTTAAGATAAGTATTTTGTTTGTACATAACTCTTCTTTATTTAGTATCCAAAACCTCTTATAAATGTCCTAAACATAAGAAAGGGAGTTGAGTCTCCACTTCATCGTTGTCTGGGAAAACTATTAGTTCCGTGACCTTTCTGGCCAACAGATCACATGGTCCAAGGGGCTTTTAAAAACAGACACAACAAAAAGTCCCTTAACCTCTTAAATAAAACTCACACCACAGATTATAAAATAAGTCCGTCAGCTTCCTCTTGGCTCCCAAAATGCTGGTGTCTGCCAAAGAAGCAAACAAATGGCCTTGGCTTTCATCATACTCTGCATATTGTATATTTATAAATGTTTATTTGGCTGGTTGTTTTTGTTTTTCAACACTTGAGCTTTTCCTATATAATTGTTCTTTCTATATATGTATCTTTGTATATCTGCATGGTTATTTCATTGCTTTTATCATAGCCAAATAAAGTTATCAAAAGTTTGTTAAGCTTGTGGTTTTTCATTTGTTTTAGTTTTAGTGTTTTAGTTATTTGTAGTTCAGAAAAATCATGACGTGTGGCAAAATAAGCATTGTCTTATTAAGCTTTTTTCTTCATTTCCCCTTCTCCTCACCCATTCTCAAAAAGGCCCTTCATGACTGGGGGTTTTACCCCAAGGGGCCAGAGCTTTTTTGCCATTTTTAGCATATATTTTTCAACCATGATCCCCCTTTTCCTATGTTTAGTGTACCCACACTAATTACAAATTGTTTTCTTTCTACCGCTTTTCTACTACTTTAGGATTTCTTCCACAAACTAGGTCCCCCTGACAGAAACAAACCCGATTCATGTTCAACAACCTCTCCTTAGAAGAATAATACCCCAAATGCAGAGGCTTTTTTCAATTTTTTAAGGGAGCAAAATGTTCCCTTACACACTTTTTTTTTACATTTGATTTGAGGGCAAGGAAGGATTTTTAAATCAATATTTCTATTGGAGGAACATTAGGTGTTTTGGGCACTATTTATTAAAAATCAATTCTTTTTTTAATAATATATTTATTATTATTATTGTTGTTTTATTATTATTTGTTTTATTTTTTACTTCTTACACTTTTTTTGACTGGCGATCACTTGAAGTCTTTAAAAACCAATGGTTCACACTGGAGTATTTACTTATATATATATTATTATTTAAAAACTGTTATTGCATAATTATGTTTTTTTGGGGTTTTTTTTTAAATCTTTTTATGCTTTTAAATCCTTTTTAAAGTGAGCTTGTCCCTCTTTTCACTTATTGCTGCAGATCACTCTCAGGGCTTCATTGCCTTGATTGCTGATCACAGTATCTGGAGCGTCTGGATAGACCTTCAGGGAACCTCTTTATTTTCAATGTTGTTTATGACAGATGGCAGATAATGCCAATAAAGGGGTAGTCTGAAGATAACTCTCCAGGTTTTGTTAAACTACAGATCACACGATGTGCACATGTTGATCAGCGAGCACATCACTATAGATATATGAACATCATGAGGTATAATATAAAGTATTAAGGAAACATTGTTTATAAAACAAAAATAAATCATTTTAATGTAGCCTATGGAACTCTTCACATGTCTTAGCATAATTCATGGACATGCTACTACATCTGTATAAAACATATAAGGGGAAATAAACTAGGACTAACAATACTCCATATGGTTTTTAGATACAAGCATAATTGTTCTTCAAGACACCAACTAAAGCTGTGATCATCACCAAGGGAGCTGACATTACAGTAGCTGCGGTTCTGTGTCTTCTGTCTACTGTTCTCACCGTGAAACCATATCCAAAATCTATTTTCTCCCAGGAGATAAGTCATAAACATTGCTTGATTTGTTGGACATTTTCCATGTTTCTGCGTCCTTTCTTTAGCTTCTTGCACCTCAAATGGAAAGGAATCCTTATTTATTGCAGGTTACACGGTGCACAAATACAGTACTTGTTGAGATGTGAACCATTTCACACTCTTGCTTAGTGCTTTGCAGATGCAATACAGCTGGGAATCTGGCGTGATAAAGAAAGTGCTTCGCTCTTTGTGGTCTACTATCCTTATCCCAGATGACCCGTAGAAGGGTACTTTTCTCCAGACCTCTTCCAAGACCCACACTGTTCCCTTAACTTATTTTGAACATACTAGCATTAGGATGACCGTATTCACACATTTTTAAACATTTTATTTTAAAATATATATACAAATGCATTATGCTGGCAAATTGCTAAGTTAAAGTCTGGCTAAATGCAATGTGGAATTCGGTCGATAATGTTTCTTGGCTGATTTTAAATCCCAAAGCATCAACATAATTGTAAATTATAAACACTGCTGATCTTCAGTCACATGCTCAGAAGAATTCTTCTGAACTGGGATCACTTAACGGTAACCAATCGGAATTTGGCAAATGGCTCCTGTGGATAATGAATGTACTTAATGTTGCAAACCTGTAAGGAATATAATGTGATTTAATATTCAGGGGCTTTTCCTAAAACCTTTTTGTTCCTGAAAATTGGTGTATTTTGGGTAGATTTTGCCTCAACTAATACATATAATCATTTTGTTACAGAATGATATATATATATATATATATATATACTCAAAATTTGTTTTCTTAACAAAGTTAAGAATAAAACTTTTAAAATTATTTGGCTAAAATATACATTTCTCACTCAGAACTGTTTAATTTTTTATAAATTCTGTTTATTAGAATTGTCTTGAGAGATACAGAATAATAAAAACAAAAGAATAATGAGAAGAGGACACATTCGCATGTGATTACCTGTGGAATTTCAGACAATGAAAGCGGATATCATAGTACGCAGAATAGCACGGTAATTGCAGCCCAAACGAAAATATCTCTGTGGTCCAGACTCTTTTTCTCCCGTCTATTATTAAGCATCCAAATAAAAATGGACAGTATGACTCCTCGGCAGGTCAAACTAGTACTTTAATATAGGGACATTTGGAAAATGTTGTGGATCCAAGACAAGACCCTATACCACCTAGTTAGGATTTAGTAGGCTTTTTCCTGAATTCAAGTGGACCTCTAACATTTATGACTGTTTATGAGATTCTGGTTCATTTTTATCAGTCAGAATGAAAAAATATAGAAACTTGTTACACTGGTGGGTGGGCCACGGACCTGTAATGTCCATCAGTGGTTATTCTGTCCAATTTGAGGCCTAACCTGGGATATGTTAGTCTTTCAGGGAATAACTTGTTCCTCCTGCAAGAGCTGGCAGGAAATGGGAGTTACATTTCGGAGCTGTTAGGGGAGATGGGTGGTTCACTAGGCCAGGGTGGGAAACACCAAACTCGTAATGTGTGGGGAACTGTAGGATGTGGGGGATCCTCTAATGCTTCTTGACTGAGGTCTATCCAATGCTGTCTCGAGTATGGGGACCAATAGAATTGTTTGCTTTAACATAATCCAGAAAATAGGTGCAGGAGTAGACCATTCCATAATCCTTGCTTGGATGGACCCATTATAGTATGTCTTTATGTCTGGAAGGCCCAGGCCCCAAAGAGTTTTGCTACAGATTAGGTATTGATACCCCAGTCTCAGGACCCTGGGACCCCCAAATGAACCTGGAAATCATTTGTTTCATCTCCCTGAAGAAAGGCCTCAATACACATATAGGAAGGATCTGAATAATATACAAAATACTGGGAAGAATATTAATTTGGCCACTGCCACCTTATCAAACCAAGAGGTATGCGTTTAGACCAATTTCTTGCCCAGGACTGTTTCATATAACAAAACTAGGTAAAGGTAGTTGTAAGCACAACGATTAAAGAATAACACACAGTATCAAGTCACTAAGGATACTTTATTAATACTGTTAAGTTGGTTACCCCCACTTTAATAGTATTGATGAGATGTTCAGGTAGCCCCACCAAAGATAAAAAAACACTCAAGCTCTGTCCTTCCAATATCACTAGAGGTGATCATGCTAAAAATCAGCACCAACAGTTTCCCTTAAAAATACTTCCTACTATGTAAATTTTAATATGAAACTCTTGCATTAAATTGCCCTCAATACTATTTACAACTTGTTTTTTGTTTTTTTCATTTTATTTCTTTTATTTTTTCCCCAGACATACATATACATTTTCTGTTTGTTAATATTTCGAGTTGAACACACATCTAAAAATACAAACCCTAGTGGAAACTTGAAGTATTAAGTACAATATAAAATAAAAAATACTTGGACATATACAGTGATAGACTGATTTATAGCAGAGTATCGCAAGTGTCTGACACGAAAAACAATGTATCAACAAGAATGATATACCCAGATTTCATGGCAGGTTTGTTAAATATATCAATAAGAAATCTGCTGACCCCATCACTGCAGTCAGTGACACTGAATAACAGATGATTAGCTGTCGTAAGTATTGTGTTACTAAGTGCAGTTACAAAGGTGAGCAAATGCCGTGTTTACTTTGAACCTTTCATGGTGAACTTCATATAACACCAATTTATATAATGCACACACTGACCGAACCAAGGAAAAAAAATATTGTTTTGGTTAAGAAAATGCGGCCATCAGTAGATCAGGGGTGTCTTCCAGGGTAAGTCGCAAGTTATGAGCGTCTTAGTCACTGTCAAAGGAATAATTTAAGTCATTTTGACACATATCTTGTTTTTAACTCTTCTAACTTATATCTATTTTGTTTCACTGCTTTTCCTAGCAGAGCACCACTGCACTTACCTTAGCATTCGTATTTTAGATGAATTATAGTAAGTAGGACTGTAGAAAGTAGAAATACTATGAGACCATCCGCTAGCCTTGCAGCCCAAATGGGTTAGGTATTAACCGATGAAAAAAACATGGTGGGAGGGAGTTTGGAGGCATCCACTATAAAAATCCTTAAAAATCAAATGTGCTAATAAATGTGTGATTTTTTTTTATTATCCAAGCTGGGTCATCCAGGCCTAAGTACTGCAAAAATACACAATCTCATCACTGTCTCATATCTTCTACAGTTTGTCTATATTGCAGTGGTATTCCTCGACTTTTCCCATATTTGCTCAAGGAGGACAAATCCAGAGTAATTTTCATCTGACACAAGAAGCTAGGGAATTGATCATTTACATTATAACTTGACATGCACAGCATGTAAATGCAAGTTGAGATGTGGTGCCTAAGATAAAGTTGAATGTTTACACCATGAAAGATCAGCCTTTTATTATTTAGTTTATATCACAATTTAACCTTTACTGAGTTTAAATCTAGAACACATTCAATGTTAGAATAGTATCTAAAACATGTAAAAATGTGCTTGCTCAGCAATTATTGCCCAACTCCCCGCCCATTTTTTCCTTGAAATGAGGGTGTTTCCCGCTGCCGTCGGCGGGAACTACCCCTGACGTCAACGGGAACTCCCCAACATCAGCGGGAACTCACTCGATGTCAGTGGGAACGCCGCCGACATCAGCAGGACCGCCCACAGACATCAGCGGGACCCAACGCCAGCGGGACCGCAGTCCTGGCCGCGTCCCGCAAGGGAAGGCTCCGGGTAGCCAGAGCCAAAAAGTTCCCAGGTATGCAGATCAGGTGTGGTATTGTTTAATGTCCCACACATCCTCACCAAAAATGATTTCACTTTGTGAGTACAATAATATGCATTCTTTAAAATGTGTTTTTAAAAGTACTTATCTTACGGAGAAGCTGCAGCTCCACAGCTGCAGAAGAATACCTTCTCTAAGGTCCAATGTGTCACACCACTAACTGGCTGCTTAAAGTAAGCAATCAGTGGCAGGAAACCACTTCCACTAAACTTAACTGTTGCGTTTTTCGCGCAGAGGTCTCATTAGACCCCCACAATGCTCTTCGAGTAAGTGCTGAAGCATGTTGGCAGTAAATCTATCACATCAGGACATCTGGCCAGCCAAACATATCTTGTGCACAACAATTGGCATGGGATAGGGAAAGCAGCAAATGCATATGGGGGAGATTCTACAGAAGGGCCCCAGCTATCATATACATTAAAATGCATGTAACAGCTGGTGGGTCCTTATGAGCCAACAACCACCAAGAAACCCATAGACTCTAGGGGAAGGCCAATTCTTTACACTAGACTACTACTCTTTCGTGTTTATAGATGTCACGTCAATTGTCAAGCCCAGTTTTAGCAAATTGACTTCCCTGTATAATGGTAGTAAGGTTAGGGGTTATCTAGCTACAGGTGAAGAATCTTATAATCTTAATGAAGATCTCCTTCAGCTGAGCAAACAAAAAATATTTTTACATATAACATATACATATATATAGAATGCAAAGTGATTGACCGCTATCTGCAAGGGATCACAAGCTGTCACAAGCTGTTTACACAGGTTTTCATTGCCCCCTTTAACTATTGATACAAGTAAACAGTAAACAGTTAGTACTAGGCATTGTAAATGGTACATGACTTTGTTTAAATAAGACTTCACCAGACTTCCTATCTTCAGTTTGAGCTCAGAATAGTTTGTGGTCCTTTTAGGTTCTGGGGCCATTAACTAGAGACTCTAAGCACCCCTAAGCGCTACCTTCTTAATTAGAAAACCTCTACATGACCTAGAGCAAATACACTATATGGACAAAAGTATTGGGACATCTGACATTACACCAACAGGGACTTTTGTGACATTGTATTCTAAATACATAGACTTTAATATGTAGTTGGTCCCCCTTTGCAGCTATAACAGCTTCTACTTTTCTGGGGAGGCTTTCCACAAGATCTCGAGTGTTTCTGTGGGGATTTTTGCCCTTTACATTGTATTTTATTTTGCCAAATAAAAGGCGCTGAAGATTACAACATTTCAGCAGCTGTTTCAGCCCATTTTATCCAATACACCTCATGAATTACTGTTTGCACTGATTAAAGACAATAAAAATATTTGAAGGTGATCTACAACCAGATTATGTATCCTGCATAAACAAAGTCTGGAAAACACAGACATAAAAGATGCAATAAGGCACTTAAACCCATTTTCATCCCTGCCCCTTAACAAAAGTTATTATTTGCTATGTAGGGGTAGTGTGCTGGGCCTTAAGCCCTTGTCGCATATGTTTCTGCTACTTTAGTTTTATTTGTGAGTGACTGATTATTTTGTACATTCATTAGTGACGGGCATTGATATACTTTGTGTTTGGCAAAAAGTGTATTCAGTATACTAAACACATTCAATAAATCGTGAATATCTATTGATGTTGGATGCGCTGTACTAATTAAATATATGC
>VKOC01000005.1:19812999-19827132 GCA_009364415.1 Spea multiplicata | reverse complement strand
AGTGGCAGCATATCTCGGGGGGGAGTAGAGTGGCAGCATATCTCGGGAGGGATAGAGTGGTAGCATATCTCGCGGGGGGTACATCTTCGCGACAGAGTGGCAGCCTATCTCGCAGGGGGGGGGGCAGAAACGTTTTTCTTTAAAAAAAGCACCTAACTTTTAGGGTGCGGCCTATATTTGGGTGCGGTCTATATCCGAGCCAATACGGTAGTTCCTAAAATTCTGTTGCAGAAAATTTTTTTGGTGGGACCACCCTAAAACATGGCAGAAGGGGTGCTCCAGATCACAGCAGTTGTCCATGTAATGTGTAGCAAAATGTGATGTCACAACATCCATGCGTCCCAGCATTTGATCTTGTAAAGCTGTATCATAACGAAACTCACATTTACTGCGGTAATTTGAAACCGATAGTGGATTGTCACTTGTCATCATCTTAGCCTACTCAGAGACAGTGAAGTGGTTACAAAACTTTAATTTGCTAAATTTCTCTCTCTTCTCCTTACTCCACTCTTACAAAGGTACCTGAATCAATCAACAACTTACCAATAGGGGAGAGAAAAACCTAATATAGGAAGTAATCATGCAAATCCAAAGAAAATTAAGTTATGGCTATTCCAATGGCATACACATTACACAGTTTCCAATAACATTTATAGGACAACAGCAGCTTCTGTAGTGTTATACACAGCTAATTCATAAGGTAGGTAAGCAACAACTGCTTATAAAACTTATAAATACTGCATCTTATCATAAAAATTCTTGGTACCGACTGTACAGGCGTCAAATGTTGGGCTGGTATTTTTCACAAGCAAACCAAACTTTCTGGTAGCATTATTGTATGGATCCCATGTAAACATATCAGGAATTGTGTGAAAAAATATCTTTTGTAGCATAAAGGCCAAAATATTGAATGTTATTACTGATTTTTCAGTGGGACATGACTTCAAGGACTAAAAAAAATTGATACATTGTCGATATACCCTACATTGCTGGCTATAACACATTTTTAATAGGTGAGCCAACTTTCCCTATAAAGGGGTAGCATTTAATTTGAATGCATCTGCCCACTATACCTTATAATCAATTAGGTTCATGATAATAATATCTATATTAGCACTGACAGGTCTTCAAAAGAAAAAAACATTGTTGTTCTTGGCTTCAATGTGTTTCTAATTTTTTTATGTATGCATTTGCATGTTATATTTTAGGTTACTCAGTCTTTCCATTCACTTATGTAAAATTATGATTTATACTTATTGCTGCCCTGCATAATCTCACTACTTTATTAACATTTCTCCCTGATAATGTAACCCCTTTATATTTCACTTATGGCACTGATTAAAAAATATATAGATCATAGAAGACACTTTGTTATTTAACGATAACTCTGCTTACATTCATTCAATCATTATTAAACATGGGAATGTTAAAATCAAAATATACCCAAACTCTAATTGCTAATTGTAAAATTGCTGTTTCCTTTTTGATTCTACAAAAACGCAGGCATCTCAGAGGTATCCTCTGTCGGTTTTTTTTTTAAGATAAGCCAATAATGTGTTTGAAGGCAGGAAAAGCTGTTCTCGTGTTTCTTTAAAGAAATGAAGTAGAAGTGTTCACATCCCTCAGTTTAACCTCGGATCCTTGAAAACATAAACCCAGACAGTTCAAATTGTAATGGTATTATAATCACTTGATGGGCTAATAATGGGGAGCGTTGTTTTCCTATTGTCATTCCGTACCCTCAAAAGCAACCGGTGAGTGCTCTGTTTATGCAACACCTGGCATTTTCACAGTAAGTATGATCAAAGGGTATTACGATCACTGTATTTTATGTCAGCTACATCATTGTAATTAGTCTGCTTTCCCAAACAATTAATTGGTTTATTTCATCATGTTTAAGGTATTTTGAGACATTATTAAATGTCACAATTAAATTCAAGATTACTTACCTAATCTTATAATTATGCTGATTCTGCATGCAGTGGTGAGCCTACAGTTAGTATAGCCTGGGTACCAGGAGCAGAACAATAGGGGGTGCAGCCAGTGCAAGGCACCAGGACCCACAACCCACCTTGTGAGGAGGCCCCTGCACTGCAGGGGTGCTGTCAATCCAACACATGTTAGTGTGTGTGTGTGCATCAGTTTGGTAGTATGTGTGTGTGTAAGGATGTGTCTGTATACATGTGTGTAATGGTCCAATTCAGCTCTTTATGACTAGTTCCCTCACTGTTGGGTGCAATATTTCTTTGGTGTCCCATACACTGACACAAACTCATGCTAACACCATACACTAACACACTGTACACGCTGACACCAAATGTTCACACACACTTTAATGTAAAACTATACATTAAACTCGTCTGTCTCATTTAACTACTACCATAATGAGACTTCTGGTTTTACTTAACTACTTCAATACATTCCTAGTGTCCTGTTTTCTGCAGGACAATTCTAATTCAGACACCATCCAAGCAGCCCCCTATCATGAATTTCCAGGCAATAGGGCTGACATGTCAGTTTACTTATCATCCCACGGAGTGGAATTGATTGAGGTCTGTTCTGTTGTGCTACAGACCACAGTTACAGCTCCTACATGGCCTCCTTGCCACATAGTACAGTAGTATGTCACATCATAGTCCTGCATTTGGCTGCACTATGTCACAAGCGGTAACGTAGGTGCACTTGATCCTGCCATAGCCTTGCTCCACCTACAGCCCCATCTATTTCGTCACCCTCGTCTGCCCATGGCCCCCTGTCTATAGCCACACCACCCAAAACCAGGAAGTGTAAGCAGGAAGCTTACTTCCTGTATATCCTAAAAAGCACTCCTATTGAAGTCAAGGTCAGTGTTCAGTTAACATACATTAGCTATGTTCCTTTAAGTATAATGTGAGTCTTACTGAACACGTGATTATATGCTTTCTGCTTTCAGTAGAGTTAAATAAGACAGAAGTCCAATTTTGTAATTTACTTACTAAAGAATGGATTCACCAATTTACATGCAGTGAGAAGGATTTAAGTCTATGCAAATTGGACTCCAGTATGCCTTTAAAGTGAAAATGTGGCTGGAGTGGACCTTTAATATGTTCTGGGATGAAAATACAAAAGGCTGAAGGAAAAACAGAGAAGAATACTGAGAACAGGGTTCATGAGTCATAAAACCCTTTTGGTTTTCCTTTGTCTGGCAGGGCTTCCACAATACACAGTTTTATTTGTTAACAGACTTCTTTTAGTTTTGTGTCTATAACCACTAACTGCTGACACCTCAGGATATTGCATTTAGGAAGAAAAGTTGATATTGTTGTTTTTTTTTCTCTCTCTAATTGTGTACATTACATCGAGGACATTCAATTGCTAATTTATCACTTTAATTTTCTTTTATTTATTTAGCAACAATTTCTGCAGCTCTATACAATAGGTTACACAGACAATAACAAACCTAAGCAGAACCAGACAGAAGATGTGGAGGTGGCCTGTTCCTTAACCCTCATTTGCATAGTTAAATACATTATAAAGCCTCTTCTTGTACCGCATTAAACAGGATAAATGTTGAATAATCTGTTGCTTCAGACTGACTTAGAGCAATGGCAGTTGTAGACAAAAAACATCAATGAGCATCAATAGCCCAAACTACAATGATATCTGCTGACTTGGACCTCACCATTGCATGTTATCATAGAAAGCTCGGAGGACAAATACTGCATAATGTTCATGTGTTCTTCTTTTGGGACCTAAATCACACTGTCATTATGTCTTCCTCTGATGTCACCCTTTTTAGGAGCTCAAATTATACTGTAATATATCTATAGAGTGACCCCCTGGCCATCATGTTGAGTTATTTTCTCATAGGCTTTCATTAGTTAGATGTTTCCTAAGGGTATCCTCATTTTTAACTCACAATTCTGCTATGTATAGGATATTGTGCAACTTTTGGTACTTTAGGGATGTGGACGTAAAAGAAAAAAATACAATAAAATGTAGGAAATAAAAAAGCAACCTTTTTTGTAATTGAATGTTTTGAAGTGCACAGCAAGCAATACTATTTCAATATAACAAGAACACTTTCTATCAGGCCAAGACAGCCGCCTGGTACACCAGATGGAGGTGGGCATCTCATGGTCGTTTATTGTCGCTTGTGTGGTCAATCCAATATTTTAGTGTGGGTCCCCTTGCTGGATACATGCAGCTAAACACTACAAAAGTGACTGTAGCGTTACAGTGACTGCGGTAGTGTGTATCCAGCAGCCCCAAAGTGCCAGTGACGTTTTTAATCGATAGTCAATGCCTGCTGGAAAGAAAGAAAACGTATTATCAATTGTCTACTTAACTCTCAAGATTGTAAGCTTGCGAGCAGGGCTCTCTCCACCTAATGAATCAGTTTGTCTTAGTCTGTCAATTCTCGTCTTGTCATACCCCTTGAATATATGTATTGTATTAAGCACTGCGTAATAATAAATATTATAATAATAATAATAACTGTCATTGACTCAGGTACTATATCAATCTCCAGTCGTTCATTTCTTAATTGAACATCTACAACAGTGAAATGCATGTGATTTGGGCAAAGAGATGCATGTGTGTTTTCTTGCAGATAGACTGTTAATTTTTCAATGATATGCCAGATTTTGTTGGCAATGGATAAATTAGTGGAGCCAGATGCATATACCTGGGAACGTCCCACAGCCCTCTCTCTTCGGATGGATGGCCTTGGGAGGCGATGGGCTAGCCATGAACACGTGCGAAGCTAGCCATGTGAGGGGTGGTTAGACATGCAGCCCCAAATCACACTAAATCGGTTAGGAGTGGGATCTAGGGAGGTGTGGACATGTGATTGGTCGTTGCTCAAGAAAAAGGATACTTAAAGGCATACGATACGTGATAATATTTTATCTATCATACACATTTATCTAGGGGCCCATTTTTTTACAGGCATTCACTACTGCTCGGAGATGATTCAAGATTTTCTTGCTATTTTATATTTATTTTTTCCATATGGTTTCTATTCTTTGCTAAATTCTACAAAAGCATTGAAATATTTTATGACTATGTTCCTTATTGTTGCATTGCTACGTACCTTCATGTTTAAATTCTTTGGACACGTCTGTTTCAAATTTACGCAAGATTAAGCGTTCAATATATGTACTTTTATTATTTGTATCATTTTTTTCCCCATCACTTGCCCAAAGACCACTCCCTGTGGTAATATTTAACAGCTAGCGTAGTTTGGCTTATACTCCTATTACTTGTTTCATAAACATTGGGATAAATACTGGATTTCTGAGGGTAACCAAAGTCTGGCTGCCCTTTAAACGTTCCTTTTAAAACGCCAATGTCTTAACCCTTACATTGTATCATTTACTGACGTCTGCAAGTCTGCAAGTGTTACTGGCTTGAAAACACCAATACAATACAGTACTTCTTGTAGCTCAATACAGACCTTTTTAGCAACCAAGCACCTTTAATAGTAAAATAATTTATTTTGGAAATACTGTGTGCTAAGTTATGCAGAAGGCCATGCCAGTGACTTGAAAAATGTCAATCCAAGTTTTTTACTTGTTGAAGGTTTTAATGACCATAACACGATTACTGAATGACACTATTTCAGGCAAGGAATTTTAACTAACTAATAGTGAATTTTAAGTCCAGCTAAGAAATATGGCATGATATAGGTTAACATACAAACTCTGTTTGACTTCAACTGGGACATGACTCAGAGTCTTGGGGCCAAATGCACTAATGCAAGTTGACTGCATTTATTTGAAATAAAGCATCTCTAAAAATGTTTCAATGCAAATATCACTGAACCTTGACCAGGGGCAGGCTTGCTTGGGGTGGGGGTTGCCCCCCTGCCCCCAGTCGAAAATTGCTCACAATGGGCTGGTCCAAACTATATGTGTAAGTGTGTGTAAGAGGAAGAATATGTTATCATGTGTACGTGTGTGATAGCATATTTATGAATAACTCGTATTCTTGTCCATAACACATATATTTGTTTCCCGAAGTGTATGCTGGCAATAAGAACTGTTAACACATAAAATGAAACTTGTCTCTCTTGGGGGAAAATGTGTCATGGCCTCAGGTATGTAAAGCTTTCCCTTGCTTTTTCTGTGTCTCCACCATAAACACACACTAGTCCTGAAAATACACTATACACACTTTATTGTTTCTGCGTGTCTGGCAAAGGGTGTGCATTTGGGTTGTGGTTTCATAATTGGCCACAAAAATGCAGTAAAGGAGAGGGGTGGGTGGAAAGAAACAATGGGAAGACAGTACAGATAAAACTTAGACAAGCGATAATTGAGACACATACATACATACACACACTCTAGCACAAAGCTACCCACAGTAACACGGGACGGGTGGCAACCCTTCATCAGTGTTATAGCCACCCCTATCAACACCTCTAGAATTACACAAAGTGTACTGACCAAAGCAAGGGAAACTCATTTATGGATTGTGAAAGAATGACCTGTCATACAGGGCCCCCAAGGTACTCAGAGATGGCTCCAGCCTGGCTGTCAAACAAAGATAGCACAGGTAGGAACTCCATTGTTTAATTAATCCCATCAATAAGATTGCTGCCAGGGGAATTAAAGGTTGGGTTGAATACATGTATCTGTTAATTTATGTTAATGAGGTTCTGTGGATATATGAGTCTATGTTTTACAACAATAAACTGTTCATTCCTGCTGTACTCAATTCAAGGTAGTTGTGTCTACTTATTGGGTACACATAGCAGGGTTCCAAGGTGCGCATGCTGGCTGGTCCTGGAAGTTATTCCGGGGACAACAGGAGGATACATGTGGGTGATCTCTGGGAGTTAATACAGCTCTCTTGGTGAAGCTGTTACATGGATTATTATTTCTGATGATGTAAATGTAGGCAGGCAATGTATTGTATAAAAATTAAGGTATGTTGGTTATATAATGAGCAAACTAAGTAAAAAGCATGTGAATGAGAGGAGAGTGAGTATATTTGTATATGTTTCATATTGGGAGTCCATAATTGGAATTTAGTGGTTTCAGTGGTAAAGAGACCAATACTTCTTACATTCCAGAAGGGTTAACATTTTGTGAATCTTTTATCTGAAATTGCTGAAGAAATCCTATCATCCAAGACACTCTAGGAGGGCAATGGAATCTCAGAACAAGGTTTTCATTCATTAATGGAATTCTAACAGACTTACTTTAAGTTTTTCAAAGGTTTGAGCTGCAGTTTGTAGTACCACAGGATATCATTACCTGTTCCATTATAAAAATATATTTTGATTGAAACAGAAGGTTGTGTGAATGAACATGCATATAAAGCAAACACTAGAAACATTTTTAACAAAGTACGGTAATACTAATGTTCTTCACAGAGGCTAGTTTTGTTGTATGAGGTATACTGATGGCAAATGCCATACTACATAATAACAGCTCCCATGTATTTATACTCTTACATATTTATGTATATGTATGTACACATATACACATATGCATGCTCACATAAACGCACCATTCTCAGGCACTGACAGGTAAATATATATATATATATAGATCTATGATTTGCTTAGCATACTAGATAGTTCAATTAATGTTTTATTTAAGATGAACAGCACATTTAATTAGAGTCTTATTAGCTTTCTCTCCTGTGTCTTCAAGAGTTTCTTAGTATTTTAAGTGATTAGACTCGCCATTGATGTTGTATTGGAGCTGGCCTCAGGTCAAGATATTTGCTGGACCACCCAAGAACATTCATTCACTTCCTGTTCAACCACTCTAGGCCCGGCTTTCGTTTCAAGTCAGCATTGTACTGATTGAGTGAACATTTCCTCTTCAATTTCTTAGCTTTTGTTAACAGAAATAGATTTTCCATACAAATATAGGGTCAAAAATCCTAGCACTCACAATGGTAGGGTAGTTCATGTGCTCTCATGGCACATAATGATCAGAAAACAATGAAAATGAAGCACAGGGCATTTGATGAAACTGTGCAGTTTTATTTAGTTAACCCCTTTGTGACAGAGGGGTTTACCCCCCTAGGTGACTAGAGTTTTTTGCCATTTTTACTATATCTTTGTTCATCATCCTTCTTGTCCATGTTTAATGCACCCACACAAATTATTCTTTTTTTTTCTTTCAGGAAATATAGGGCACTCTTTTGATATGAAGTGTATAACTATAGCACAACATTTACTATAAAAAATAAATTAAAATTTTACTTTTACCAAAATACCTTCATATCATACTAGCAATATAAACAGTTGGGGTTTGCCTTTCAAGTAATTACAAAGGTTTTATTTAGTATATAGATTAGTAAAATGTAGGAATTGTCATTGCGGAATCTATTTTAAATTAAAAAGGTGCGCATTGAACAATGGCTTGGATACACCCATTATAGGAAAATAACAAGCCTTCATTTAATGGATGATGACATCATTGAAGCTTCCAAAATGTGTATATTGTAAGCTCAAACATCATAAGCATTTTTGCAGCTGCTCTTCTTCACTTCCTAGAAAGAAGAGAGATATGTATGGAAGAGAGCAAAAATTTAGTTGAGATATGTGTTCTTTTCTTAGGATTGATAAAAATGTTTTAAAAAATTCCAAATATGGATTGCGTTGCTAATATACACTTGCAATGTAAGAAGCTATATTAAAGGGACATGTGTTTTATTTCTGATTGCCCGTAGCAGGGCTAAATGAAAAAAAAAACCCTTCCCAGCGTATAGTGTGGCCTATAATCAGGCCAATACGGTATAGCTAATGCTTCTCCCTTCCCCCTTGTAAATGCGTATTGGCCAGAGTGAAAAAATTAAGGAAAAACTCCCACTGGTTGCTGTACCCATCAGTCACACAGCCATTACCATCAATGATACCACCCCCGCATTTTATATATATATATATTTATACATATATATATGTATATATATATATATATATCATGCGCAGTCATGGGCAGTGTATGTGTATATGTGTGTGTAAGGGCAGTGTATGTATGTGAGTGTGTGTAAGGACAGTGTATGTGTATATGTATGTTTATGGGCAGGTGTGTGTAAAAAAGGCAGTGTGTAAGGGTCCTGGGAGGGAGGCTAACATTAGTCTTTTTTTTAATTTAAAAAAAAATATCTGCTGTTGTTGACTACTCTTCCAATGATACTCAGTCAGCATTATGGTGGACCCCTGGCTGGCTGTGAATCATAGGAATTGTAGTTCACAGCTAGCATCTGCAGCTTTATTATTGGCTGCACTAACCATGATCCTCAGCCAGCATCATGGAAGCAGTATGTCTGGCTGAGCCTCATGTGAATTCGATATGTTCTTTAATTTTTAATATGCATGACTGTGCTGACAAAAATGTAGCGTGTTTTAAGTAGCAATGCAAGCGCGGCATTGTAAAGTGCATTGATATTGATGAGTTCCGCGAGAGCGATTAAAAAAGAAAGTGTCCCTCTTTCACATTTTGAAATGTTGGGAAATATGATATATATATGAACCCGAGAAAGAGTGTATTTCAAGGACTTTTCCAGAACAGCCCCGTAGGGAAAAAATGGGACGGAGGGGGCCCATGAATGAAGTGCCGGATGAGGTACCCCGTTGAATGACTGGTTTTAAGGGGAGGGATAATTGCCCTCCCTGAGGGGTATATATTAACAGGGGCTTATTCTATAGGGGCAATCATTTTAAAGCCCATTTTCCCTCCCCTATTCCCATCCCTCCCCTATTTTTTGCATTAGCCGGGGGCTCAGGTTTTTAAGCTGGTACGGTGCAGGAGTTAACCATCTATAAAAGGCATGTCCAAACTTTTTTCGAAGAGTGCCAGATTTGATGCGAGGGCCAACCATATTGCCTGACATTTTTTGAACAATTAAAATTAAATGCAAATTAACTATTTTATGCAAAGTTTATTGAAAACTGCATACTTTTCATTTTGTGACTTGGATGACAAATCTAAACAGGGGTTAAATCACTCTGCCTTTAATATAAAAAAACAGGAAGCTGAAATGTCAGGAACATTGTAAAGTATATTACACAACGTAATAAAGGTTGTCTGTCAACTTTTAAGTTAAAAAAAATAAAATGTGAACAGGAACATAACACCAAGTATACGGGTTTATAAAGGGTGGAACTCCACCCCCTACCTGCTGCAATCAGTCTCTGCTGGTGTCCAGGGCTCAGTCTGGAAAACCTGAACACCTGAACACCAAGAACAACCATGTCCGTCTCCCCGGCAACCACAGACGCCAGGGAGGCGGTCTGCTAAATGTGGGGGCCGGTCTTCCTCCTGGTTCATCTCCCCGGCGTCTGTGGCCGCCAGGAAGACGATCCGTGGGTTGCAGGGAACGGTCCCCTATTAGACACGCCTCCACGGCATCTTCGATCGCTGTGGAGACGTGATACTGAGTGCTGGGATCGCCTTGATTGCCAGGGAGATGGGACGCCGAGTGTGGGGGCCGGCTCTCCTGCTGACATATCTCCCCGGCTTCCTCGACAGGGGCGGGACCTCCACAGGCGGGCGGCCGATGCTCGATGAGTGACACCCTCCCCTACAATCAGGGGCGTAACTAGAAACATCAGGACCCCGGTGCGAGAATCTGTTAAAGGTTAAAAGATATGAAAAATGCATGTTTCATTATGAGATGGTGGGATCAGTTATCTTCTCAAATATGTTTTGGATATTTCATATACAACCCTACTAAAGCTAATTATTCTTGGAAATGCCTGTAGCAATTTGGGTAGGAGTATAATTGTAACAGATAAACAACAGTCACTGTAGTCAAAAGTATGTCCATCACATTTGTGTCACAAAGCTTGTTCCTGCCTATCTATGGTCTTCTTTTTTTATCATAAGATGTTTTTGGACTATGCTAACAGTGTACCTCTAGGTTTTTCCATACCAGAAAATAAATGTGACAGAATATACAGAATTATGACATAATATACATATAGTAATTCTATGTCCAAGTACTGTTATTGTCGTGGAAAAAATGCAAATATGAGATTAATTTCTTACATTAAAACCTTTAAATGACAAATTTCTTAAAAGTAAGCAATTAACCTTTAATACAAGCAAACTTTTTATATTTAAACTGATGAGATTAGCTTTCCCCTGGAACATGGAATCAGCATATTGGATAAAAGTCATAGGTAACTTCCCTTGCAAATGTTATCTGGCTTGTTCATGTTTCCACCTTGTTCCTGCATAAGTGTACTCCAACTGGCTTTGGTTCAAGGTATGACTAGTATGACTAATTTAGACAGGAGAGCAACATTTATTAGATTGAATTGTTATTTGACTTGAATGCTGTCAACAGTTGTCAACTATGGCATAAAAACGGAGTTCACTATTTTTCACGATAAGGAGGCACACAGTGATTTCCCTATAATTTATATACCACCTGTTAAGGCACACGGTGTTAAACCTATCATTCCCATGGTATACACCGATCAGCCATAACGTTATGACCACTGACAGGTGAAGTGAATAACACTGATAATCTTGTTATTGGGGCACCTGTCATGGGTGGGATATATTAGGCAGCAAGTGAACATGTTATCCTCAAAGTTAATGTGATAGAAGCACGAAAAATGATCTGAGCGACTTTGACAAGGGCTGAATTGTGATGGGAGCACTTGTGGGGTGTACCTATCAAAAGTGGTCAAAGGAAGGAAAAGCAGTCAACCGGGGACAGAGTCACGGGTGAGCAAGGCTCATTGATGCATGTGGGGGGGCGAAGGCTGGCTCGTATAGTCAAATCCATCAGACGAGCTACTGTAGCTCAAATTGCTGAAAAAGTCAGAGTGCCCATGCTGACCCCTGTCCATTGCAGAAAGCACCCACAATGGGTACGTGAGCATAAGAACTGGACCGTTGAGCAATGGAAGATGGTGGCCTGGTCTGATGAATCACGTTTTCTTTTACGTCACCTGGATGGCTGGGTGTGTTGCTTATCTGAAGAACAAAAGGCACCAGGATGCATCCATGGAGGCCCCACCTCTCAACTTACAGAACTTAAAGGATCTGCTAACATCTTGGTGCCAAATACCACAGCACACCTTCAGAGGTCTAGCAGAGTCCATGCCTCAACAGCTCAAGGCTGTTTTGGCAGCAAAAGGGGGACCTACACAATATTAGGCAGGTGGTCATAATTATGGCTCATCAGTGTATCAGGCGTAATGCTACCCTAAGCACAAGACAAAATTGTTATTTTGAAGTCTGCAGGAGAATGGCCAGGTCAATGGATCTGAATGGTGAATGGAAACCTAAATTGTTCTTGTTCTGCCTTTAAGTGTGGTGTTATCCAATAAAAAGAGTTTTAAGGGCATGGTACCTCTCTAACATATATACGATCTTCTTACGGTGGGTTGTCCAGAGATATTCCTTTTGGGTGGGTGTAGCTACAATTAAAAAGTGGGGCTAACCCTAGTCAGGCTTAAAGGGGCAAAAAGAAACGGAAGTGGGAGTAACCTAGGCAATGGGTTGACATGAACAAACACTGCTCTCCTGCCTTGAGATTATAGATACTAAATTATAGCCCCAGGAAAGCAGTGCATCCCCTAAAGACATATTTTATAAAGGGACAAACATGCTGATTTCTTGTGGAATCTGAGTTGGACCTGCACAACCCAAAGTTGAGTCAATCAAAGAAAATGTTTGCTTCAACTAATGGTTTTCTATGTTCCTACATGCTGTAACAGATATTAGTCCAACAGATGATACACAGACTGTGATACTCTACTATTCTAAAAATGTTGTTTGTTTTCTATCAACAGTATTTCTTAGGGTCTTCCTTAATGTCCTGAATTGATTCATATCCTTTGAAATATTTTACGTTCCCGTAAATTACGTTGCAATTATTTTTTTGTTAATAAAAAGTCTGTTTATTAGAAAGAACATCCTAACATTGACTTATTCTAGTCATTAACAAAATCAGCAATTCAATTGGAATTAGTGGAAATTGAAACCTAAACAAGTTCCTTAATTCATTGGTCTACAGGGAACCCCTTTGTGCCTGCTTATCCATAAGATCTCAATTATGTTTTCATCCAGGCACTCATATTTCTGTAAGAAATCATATAATGGGGTGATGTAAGACTTCTGCATCGAGCCGATAATATGATATGGGTTCACTGGGTTTTGTTCAGAGCCCTGGGATTTTTGCATTATTAATGAGCTGCCATAGGGCAAAAACCTAAAAAAAGAAGCAATTTACCAAGATTGCATAGATAATCTTTGTATACCTTAATGTGTAATGTAAGTAAGCAAATTTAGGGGAAAATAATGGTGAAATTCCATATCATGAAACCTTACATGGTCAGCACTGTCGTCTCTGGTGTACTAGTCAGAAAAAAAGGGTAAACATAAAACATAGGACAGCCACCTTAACAGTATTTTATCATCCATTCAGCTCACATCCAAAGATGGGACATTATCATACTGCTACATCACTATAGTGTTGCATGTATAATATATATAATGTTCCTTTGTGTTCGTATGTATTACCATCTATCACTTCTGTCCCATAAGGAGCCCCAGATAAATTTGTTTAGGGCCCCCTTAAGAGTAACCCCTGGTCTAGAGAAACAAATGCAGTTTAGTGTCTTACTGGAATTCTGACTCATTGAAGTTAATATTTTTAATATAAGAGATTATCATCATAGTTGCAATTTTTTCCATGCTAATTCCAAAGTTTTGCTAATGCTTCCTCATGTTTCCCCTGAGCCCGTGACCTTTTTTTGCTTTAACATGGCCTCTTGTTCCAGTTTTTTTCATTGCAGTAGACTTTCCTCCTATAATTTGTAAAATTCCTTACAGCGTTTGTTAATTTGTACTTTAGACTCAATTTGACCCTGGGCTGTAGGCACAAGATGGAGATTACACAAAACTTAAAATATGCCATTAATAACCTAAACCCTTATTAGTGCCTGTCAAGTTGCTTTTTATTACCTTATGAGGAAATTATGACTGGGAATATTTGGAGAAGGAGATGGATCTAAATATATTAACATCTTATTGCCCTTGAGGGCAAGAAATTTTCCGTCAGGATTGGCAGGGTTCCAGTAGCGTACCTACCGTGGGGCGGGGGCGGTCCGCACCGGGTGCCGCTCATCACGGGGGTGCCAATTTGCCGGCACCCAGCACCCCTCCAGAG
>VKOC01000005.1:19779540-19808349 GCA_009364415.1 Spea multiplicata | reverse complement strand
GATTAGAACACTGCTTGAGGGTAATAGAGGAATAATATAGATTTTTCATGCCTCCATCTTTATCTGGATATTATATCCACAAAAAATATAAATACATGTAAGCTAGGGTTATTTAAGTAATCTGTATGCAGGTTTGACACCACAATTACTCAACGCTTTTTTTTTTAATAAAAAACAAAAAAAAAATATTTTTTTTTTGTTCATACCTTCATCCATGCAGGTTGTAGCAACAGCAAACAGCTCAGGAGACCTCTCTTCCAGTAGCTGCTGATGTATGCTCACGCATCTTAGGGTCCAACATGGTAGCAACTGAAAGGGAAATAATGAATTATACCCAAAATGCTGTTTTATTCCAAAACAATAACTAGGCTGACTAGGCTGTGCTTTTTCTTCTTCTTCTCAGTCTCCATATAAACCTATAGGATTTCCTTGTCTAATGTGGCCTATCATCACAGCTTTATAAAATACACTCTCTCTCTCTGGCAAGTTGTCTACTATAAAGGTTACTTTCCATTCTATTAGTTGTTTGCTCCATTGTTTGATCCATTCAACAGGGAGAAGATAGAAGGGGGAAATAATGAATTATACCCAAAATGCTGTTTTATTCCAAAACAATAACTAGGCTGACTAGGCTGTGCTTTTTCTTCTTCTTCTCAGTCTCCATATAAACCTATAGGATTTCCTTGTCTAATGTGGCCTATCATCACAGCTTTATAAAATACACTCTCTCTCTCTGGCAAGTTGTCTACTATAAAGGTTACTTTCCATTCTATTAGTTGTTTGCTCCATTGTTTGATCCATTCAACAGGGAGAAGATACAGCCTAATCAGTATAAGAGGTTAGGACAGCTAGAAATTCCAGAGACACATTTCGACATCATGAGTTTTACTTCGAGGACTCAAATGGACCTACAGGAAAGGACCAACATCAATAAGCATAAAGAGTTCCGCCAAGCAAATATACAATCTAAACCAGGGGCAGTAACCAACGTGTGCAGATGTTGCTGAACTACATCTCCCATGATGCTAAAGGCTTGCTGAAAATGAAAGGATCTCCTACTGAGCAGCAACCTAGGACTACTACTTGGCTACCACGGATCCAACCCATGAGTTGGGAAAAGAAAATGTTGCAGGGGTCATGGTTTACAATGCACTGTAGCACTTGAAGCTGAATCCCGATTGTTCCAGTTGACACATTGGAACCCACTATAGCCGTTTAGAGACTTTAGCAGCCCGAGATTTTATCTGTTTTAATTGCATATTCTGGCAAAAACAGATATTATCTATTAAGTGTTAACGCATTCTTTCAATATTTTACTGTTTTGGGATTACAGCTCTAGTATCAGCAAAGCAAGATGCAAATTTCAAGCAATACATGTAGACATATTTTGCTCTGTTATCTCAAACTTATACATATAAGCCAGAAATTAAGACCAAAGTCCTATACATACAAGCAAATATGCAACAATTCAACAAATTACAAATGGTAACATTTAGAATATATTTTACTATAATGGAAAACAAACATAGTATTATTTATTTATTTTTAATCTCTTGTATTCTGCATCACAATTCCCTACAGTAATATATAATTTTATTTAAAAAAGACAGATATTGGAAAACTACATACATTGTCCAAGAAAAAAATACAAACTAAATCACTCGTACTTTCAGTCCCCGGTGTGCAGCTGAGGCAGCGTGTAGATGTCTACGCGATTCGCGTAGACAACTTCCGCTGCAGCAGGAAGGAGGTGTGGCTAGCTGCGGGGGTTGTCTGCGTCCATCGCGCAGACCTTCCCCGACTGTCAGAGATCAGAGTTCCACGCACATACATGGAATTCTGTAGATATACCTCCTAGAATAGTCTAGACTGTTTGGCCTATGGGTACATTCTCATGAACAAGCCCAATGATTATGTTGAGCATCTTGGTTAGAACAGTATCTACTAAGTATGGAATAAATAGTGGGTCGTGTCCGGTCCCTTCCTCTCCCTTCTTTTGTATTTTTATTTTTTGGATACATACATTTCTTGGTTGTTCGATATTACTGATGTAGATACAGAAAAGGTCTGATCCTACAGTGTTTCTGTTATATGTTTGATATTACAGGCATACAAAAGAATAGGGAACATGGGATAGTATGGGATAGAATTATTTTGTGTCGATTGTAATTATGTACCCTGCCGACTTTTCCTATTTGTTTCTTATTTTACAATGTATTGTCATATATGCTTGTCGTCCAATTGCCTGTACTTATTGTACTGTTATTTTACTGTTTACTGTTTTTATGAACATACTGTAATAAAAACAAGCAAACAAAAAATGAAGAAAATGAAGAACATTTTAAATTTAAAAAAAGAACAGTATCTACTAAAAAAGTAGGCATTTATATTGACCACTTTTTACTCTGCACAAATAAGTGAACATACCCCTATATGTGCCTGGCTCAGACAAAACGCTGCCTAACATCTTTCCTCATAATAAGCTTGGTCTACTTATGACTTTTTTAGTTTAGATTTAAGGAATGTGGGTCTATTTGTTTTTAAATCATATACTTGATGTGGCTGGTGGATGATGATGACAGCCTCAGACCGGCGTCCGTTAAATATCTTTATGAAAAAGTATTATCCTCAGAAACGTTTTGTAGATCCTCCATGCTAAGCACGTATACCGGTGCGGATAATTTCTTACCTGGAATGCTGTGAGTTTGTTCCGGAGGGTCACGAGGATTACTCTGGCCAGCAGTAAGAAGATTGGATTGGCTGTCAGGCTGTAGACTGATTCCCCATCAAGAACAAGCGTGCTCAGAATCTCAGCACACACTGCTTTACTCTGAAACGAGAAGGTGAAAAGGCACCCGTTCATCAGATACATTAACAAAAGGAAAATGTTCCTCATGTATGTCTATGCATACCGCCAGAAAAGCAGACAAAATAAAACTTAAATCATTTCTCAAACAAAATATAAAATATATGAGGCACTGTAGGGAAAGAACAAGCACCGTTAAACGTGCTCTCTTTAACTTAGAGATCAAGAGTAGCTTTTGCACCCTATAAAAGGGTGCAAAACTGTTTACATGCTGATTAAAGATTAGTGCTGAAATCATTACAATCTTAAGAATCTGGCAAAAGTATAAAAGATACTACCAACCCTTGTTTCTAGAAGAATGATGAGGGGTTTATCCACTAAGCAGTTGCTTGTACATGAATAGAAACATTAAACCTTGTATTACCTACACATTTTGAAAGGCTTATCCAGGTCAAGTTAGAAATGCATAATGCACAATTAAGTTGGTCCAATGAAATTCAAAAACCTTAAATATGCATTATGCAGGGCCAACTCCTTATCCGGGAGAGATCTGCCAGGTGCGGCCATTTACAATGGACAGCGAGGTTCATGAGATGGAACCTCACAGTTCACTGTTTGATGTAAAAATCTCAAACCTTATTTGGTCCTTGTCTAAGATTGGTGATAGCCACATCCTTATCCCATGCAATTGTAAATTCCCTCACCACATTGGTCTCTACCACTTCTATAGATAAATGTTTTATTTGAGTTGACATAATATCACCAGTGGGACAATCCACCCGTAGAGGTGGATTTTGGGGTATCATATTAAGAAGCCGCCCCCGTCTGTCGGAAAGAGAATTGAGCCAGGTGTCAGGACGTGTCGAGGACTGGAGGGATCTAGTGAAGTCTTCAGTCAGGTAAGTTGGCAAACTAGGGACATGGTTGGAAATGGGAAGCTGGGGACAAAGATGGATATGGGAAGGTATTTAGTGGCAAAGACGGCCATGGGAAACTGGGAACAAAGATGACTATGGGAAGGTGGTTAGTGACAAAGGTGGTACAAGAAAGCTGTTTATAATATACACCTGTATGTGTAATCTCATCCGCTTTATAGTGTGTCCCTGAATGGCAAAAATAATCCTACAGTGTGCATGGACATCAGTAAGCAGGCGAGACGTTCAACAGAACACCCCTTCTGCAAGCCAAAGAATTAGGGGCTGGGCAAAAGTTCCAAATCTTTATAGCAGATTCTGATGAATTCCTCTCCTCATTTGGATGTTAGGAAAGTATTGAACCGCTTACAAGCTACACTATGGCTTCTTTAAGTGTATAAAACGTATGAAGAAGACCTGTTCACAGCACTTATAACTTGGAGACTACTCAAGATGCTCAGATATATTGCTACTGGTGAAAGGTTTCCTGCAAAAATTAAATTATAGATGTTTTGGAACTTGTACACTATGCCAATTTGTAAAGAAAAAATATATTAATCAATGGAATCAGTCAGAACATTAAGTACCAAAAAATGTAGCTTTAGAGTACTTCATACTTTGTAAATTAAAATACTTCCTTGGGATGTAGCAAAACTAATCCTAATGGGGTAATTACTTTTACATATAGCCTAAATAAAAGCCTTGAATTAGGATGACAGATTTTTAAATCCCAGATTACTAGGGCCAACACTAGTCCTGAATAGTTTCAAAGGACCTTCCTAATTGAAATAGTTCAATCCCTAAATTTCTAATCAAATGTATTATTATTGAAATTGAGAAATTAACAAAATAACTGGCATATAACTATATAATTACATCAGTAGAACATGATTGGTACTGCAAATTACTGGGATTATTTTTGTGTTATGGGTGACACAGATTCACTGCAACAAGTACAGTTGTAAAAAGCCTCTTGTACATATGAAAAATATGCAAGTATTTCCCTCCGATTGTTAAACGAGACTCAAGTATACTTCTTGCATAATGAGTTGGCACAACGCACCAAAATAATATTGTTTTTCCTTCGACTGCATTCTCATTAGCAGTGGTACTGAATTATTTCCTCTGCAGGGTAACTGATAGTAACACCAGATCTATTTACTAACCTCTTATTGTACACACAGCCGCGGGTTCCCTTTTGTTTTCCGATTTCAAAAACTTTTTGTAAGGAAGAGTCCTTTCATTTTTACAGGACTGGTCCTTTCTAGTCCTTGTTGGGTGGCAAGTTAGTCCTTTGAAAGGTGTAGCAAGCCACTGGAGTGAATGTCATGAAACACGACCTTAGGTGGGCCAATGCATTAGTCAGAAGGTCTGCCCGCGACATTAGCAAGACCTCCTACATCCTGCCAGGGGAGCTCCAGGTAGCCGCAGCCAGAAAGTTCCCAGGTATGTTCAGATGCATTAACATGCATATGACGGCTGGGGCGTCTCTTTAATACCGCCACCTGCTACAGACAAATGATGACACTTTTTGGGGTCACAGGTGGATAGGATCAACCAGGGCAGAAAAGCCTTTATGTTCATAAAAGGGTTCAACATGAATTAGAGGAAATCAACCATATTTTTTCAGTAAAAAATCCCCAAGTGTGTCGCTGTTTTACCGATAAAAAAATACTAATATATGGAGTCTAACATGGATATAATGACAATAAATTAGCTGTTACCATAGAAACTAAGATGATAGGAACATAGATCTTTCCACACTCCCCTGTAATGTGAACTTCTAAAGTGGTCTCAGCACCAAAAAAACACAGAAACTGTAATAGATGTGATTAAAAGTGGATTGCTCCATGTTGAAAAGAGCCGAATGTCTGTATGCTTTATAATAGCTTCTGAATCACTGGAAAGCAGCTCTGTGCCTTAATTTGAAAACAACCCAAAAGGATTAAGACTTCTCTCTCAGCTCATGTTTCCCAGAGCCATCTCTCCTCTTTTCCTCCTGCCTTGTGCCCTCCAGCATCAACACAGCCAAATAAAAATAGGTTTTCAGAGGGAAGACCCAGCACTAGTTGTCTCTTTCTATAAAATATGAGTGATGCCCCTAGTGATGTCCTGAATTTATAGCACACAGGAACACTGCAGAAAAAAAATAGCTCACCATAGGAAAATATACAGTCTTAGAACAACAAATTCTCATTCCAGATTTGTTCCCATTAGCCTATCTCCTGGGATATAAAGATCTGAAAGAACTATAAATCGATATACTTATTTACATATATATTTACTTATACACACACACATATATATTAATATACAGTATTTGCTTAATTATAAGACGATCCCCCCGAATTTAAATATATTAATTTAGAAAAAAAGGAAAGCCCTGAATATAAGACAACCCTACAGGAAAAAAGTTTTATTAGTAAATATTAAGTCACATGTAAATGATTTTTTCATATTTGACAAAAACTATGATTGAGAAAAATGCATTTTTTGTTTTCATCTCCTTTTATTTGCCTACCGGACCCCAGTTATGCACATCTGCCCCACGGCTTGCTACTCTGTCCCCCAGATATGCCTTATACCTCCTTATATGCCACTCTGCCCCCCTTGATACGTCTTATACCCCCTATATGCCACTTTGCCACCCTATGTCTTATACCCCCTCTATGCCACTCTGCCCCAGATATGCCTTATAGCCCCTATTTGCCACTCTGCCTCCCTGACATACCATATATTACCCTGTTTACCCCTCTGCCCCCAGATATGCCTTATCCCCCCCCTACTTGCCAATCTGCCCCCCCTGATATGCCTTATACACTCCTACACCCTTACTGATGCATCCCTAGACTTGCCACCCGTGCTCCATACTCCCTGGTGTCTAGTGGGGGCAGCCGGTGGACATCTGCACGATGCACATAGATAACCTCCACTGCTACCTGGGACTTCCAATGGGGCTTCTATGACTGAGCACCGGCTGCCAGAGAGGAGGATCCAGGCCTCCTGTAGCGATGCATGGGATCTCCTCTCTGGCAGCCGGTGAACGTCTGCGCGATGCTTGTAGACAACCTCCGCTGCTGCTGCTGGCCAGTACCTCTGTCGGGGCTTCTATGGTGGGGCACTGGAAGGTAATGTGACCCCGTCAGTAGCGGAGGTTGTCTGCACGCATCGCACAGGCATCCACCCTCTTCTGCCAGAGAGGAGGATCCAAGTCCCCTGCAGCGCTGCCGGGATCTGGATCTTAGTCTTTAAACCTCTATTTGCTCTGAAAAAACCTTGACTTATAAATCAAGCAAATATGTTATATATATATATACACATATATATATATGTACACACAACTGTTCAAAAGTTTGGTGTCACCTGTTTTCATGGAAAAAAGGAAATTTCTAGCTGTAACAATTGCAAAATCATATAATGATCAATTTGCCTTTACTTAAAACTTGGATTAGCACAACGTGCCATTGGAATATAGGAGCGATGGTTTCTGATAAAGGGCCTCTTTAGTATGCCTATTACATTACATTTATTTATATAGCAGTAGATTTCATAGCCCAAATACAACAATGAATTTAAAATCACACACAATAACACTTGTACAAAAGGAGAAGAGGGCCCTGCTCTTGCGAGTTTACAATCTAGTCGGTTGTTGAGGGCAAGTTAAACAGTAGGAAAGGATGACCTGTAGAGATTGCTAGCCGTTTAGATGGCTTGATAAGGATGCTGGCTGAGAGCGTTTTTTAGAGAGCTTTTAAAAGTCACGTACAAGGGAGAAAGTGACAGAATGGGGAAGGGAATTCCACAGAAGGTGTGCAGCACGAGTGAAATCAGGAATGCTGGAGTGGATGGTAGATAAGACACGCAGGTCAGAAGAGGAACAACAAGGGCAGTTTGGGGTGTATTTGGATAAAAGGGAAGATATATATAAGAGGAGTAGCGTTGTTAAAGGCTGTAGGTAAGGGTCAAGAGTTTGGATTTGATTCTGGAGGGTATGGGGAGTCGATGAAGCAATTGGCACAATGGAGCAGCAGATGAGGAACGTGTCAGGACTTGGCCAAGCAGGTCGGGTGGGAGCCCGGTTGCATGAGATACCAGGGGCTCTGTCTGTACCCCACAACATCCAGGTAATGTGGCTCAGCTGTACCAAATAATAAGTGACGGAACGGTGGCCACTAGTGGCTCCAGGTAGGCATGACTATGTAAAAAACTGACAGGATAACGGATGACAGGGAAGAACCCTGACAGAAAGATTAGTCTAGCTGCAGTGTTGAGGACAGATTGAAGAGGTAAAAGGCGAGAGAGGGAGACCAGTTAGTAGAGAGTTGCAATAATCCAGGTGGGATATCACAAGGAAGTGAATTGATATTTTGGCTGTTTCTTGTATGAGGAATTGCTGAATTTCAGATAAGGGATACCCAATCTGTACATTTAATAGAACAGCAGGGTATAAAATATAATATGCATGTTTTCTTCTGATACAGAGTTATGTTATCTCATCTGCCTATTATTAGGGTATTATTATGGACTCCCCTGATGCCGTAGAACATTTGCTGTCAACAGTAGCATGCACCCCTCTTGGAGTACAGAGGGTTTCAATACCTGCTTGGTTTAAAAGTTAAGAGGCACACTCCAATGTCCCAGACATCCTCATCAACCTGGACTACTTCAATATGCATTTTTTGGGAACACTTTTATGAACCTGCATGGAGAGGTCTCATTAGAACCCCGTTGCAACCCTTGCTGAACCAGCACTGGAGCCGACTGGGTGTACTCAGCAGAACACATCTCCTGCAAGCTGAACCACAAATAATGAAGTCAAATGCATGGGGGGAGGGGAATTCTGCAGGAATCCCATATAGCAAAACAACTGAATCAAAATTATTAATATTTATTGAGTATTACACTACTACTTTCAAAAGGGCAAACTACTATATAAGGGTTGCACTGGCTAGAACAGCAACCGGTCTCAATATATAAAAAAAACTTTTGCTAACTTTTTTCACCAGAGAATCCAATGTGATCAGAAGGAGACAAAAAGTTATACTGCTGAACAAATCGTGAATACAGAATCACATTCATCCGACTCACAGCTGGCCATTTGTTTCAATTTTAAAAGCCGCAGGACGTGAATCTTCCTATCCAAAATCAATTGTAGGCTTGATTAAACACGAGTATATTTATTCTTACTTTTTTCAAGTAACTTCCCAGCATGAGATCTTCCCGTACTACCATAAAGAGGAAAAAAGACTAGGCTACTGTACTTTCCCCACTTCTATGAAAGTTTGTTGAATCTATATATATTGTGTCAGTAAATAGGGGTAGGCAGGTGTATTGAAGACGCTGTCAATCATGTGTTATAACTACATGGTATTTTTTGTACCCCTCGCCCCATTATTTCAAGTGTCCAAATTGGGACAACACATGTCGTGTTTGGTGTGTCTAGAGGGTGGGGAGGATCAAGGTCAGATTTTTGGCTAACCACATATAGAAACAGCACAGACCACTATTAATTTTGCAGCTCCCTGGGCAGTTCAGAGGAGTCCAGAGGATCTCCACAACCGGCCCGTAACCTACGTGGCAATGTCATAAGACCATGTTGTGTGTGAGTACTATATGTATTCTTCAAAACCGGGGAGGGTGAGCACTTACCTGAAACAAACTGCAGCTGCCTGCATCTCCTGTGGTCCATGTGCTCCCTTCGAAATCAATGGGGAGGTTTTCCTTGCATGTTCAAAAAGATGTGTGCAAGCATACTGTGTTAAGTACTTATTAAAATATCCTTGTTCATGCGCATGTGTTTCACCGCCACGTTCACAGGTTGGAATGCTAAAGAGATAGAGGTAGCCATGGTTCCTAAACTTTTAATGTTGGCACACAATTTTTTATATCTTTATGGTATGTATGGATGCAGACCATATTTCATACCCCCCCTCCAAAAAAAAATGAAAAAAGTTGGCTCTTAAATGCTACCTAAACTTGCCCACCTTTGCTTTTAGCCACTAAATTGTATGGCACCTTATAGGGTGGCACTCAAGCCACAATCCAGTTTTCCAGTCCAGTATATTAAAAAAAAAATGTATGCCCTTGCTCAAAGGCTGAAAACTGCCAGTTTCATTCTATTCATTTAAATGAACCTAAACAATAAAACTTAAAATCTTGTTTGATTCCTTTTCACAACCATCACTAGATTAAAAATTAATGGCCGAGATGGAAATTGCATTGAAATAAAAGCCAAATAAAAGAAAAAAACAATCCCTTTCCACTCCTTAATATTTTTTGTTCTATTATCTAATATGGAAATGTCAACAGAAATAAGGAAAGTTCATCAGGAGGAATCTTGGCTACTTTAGCAGGGAAAACAAGCTAAATGATTTCTGGCCAACTTCATTTTAAAATAATTGAATCTCACAAATGTAATATACTCTAAACTTGCTGCTCCAAATACTTAGGATGTAATTGGATAACGTTACGTTACAGGGTACGTTCCTCCCATAAGCAATGGGAAAATCTACTGAAACAAATGCCAACCTTTGTATTGTGAATATAAGTTAAAGGGATACTCCAGCCACCATATAAAGTATAATGGACATGACAGCTGCGGATCAGTAACTTTTCCTAAATCTAACCCTTTACAGGTCTACACACCAAGTACAAATCTGTAATGGTGTCTCTAGATTAAAATCAGCAATAAATAAAAGAACATGTTGGGAAAGGTAGCTAACATTCTTCTCTTAGCATTTACATTATTATTCCTCTCCCCCGAGTTATACCATTGTACAACACTGCAGAATTTGGTAGCTTTATATATATAACACAATAGATGGTCTATTCAGGTCTGGAGCCAATTTTTTAAAAGTTCAACAGTTCTCCTTTAACGTTACCTTGATCAGTTGACTATCAAGGTACCTTGGAATTCTACTAAGGTGCTGACAATGAGACTCTCCCCATCTCTTACCTTTCTCATCTTCTATCTTCCATCCAGTTGTGGGAGCGCGAGGTCTGTCATTTCAGACCTCTGCTTTACTGCTCCCTCATCACTACGTGCCGGCAATTGATGCCGAGCGCCGGGACATGACATCATCCCCGCGCTCAGCATCAATAGCCGGCGCGTAGTGGTTAGGGAGCACGGAAGCCGAGGTCTGAAGTGCCAGACCTCGAGCTCCCTAATGTTGGTCTAGTTAGATGGAGGTCGTGATCTCCCCAACCAGCCCTGCTCATCGGGCGCCTGCTGATCAGGGCTTGTTGGGGAGATCACGATCTTGCACCTACCTCTGCGCGGCCCCGAAGACCGGCCCAGGAGAGGCGGCTTCTCCGCTCGCCCCTCCCCTAGAGATTAGTGGCTTCGCGGGGAATCTCCGGCTCGGTAAGTTTCAGTACCCGGCGTATAAGACGAACCCCGACTTTGGAGAAGATTTTCACGGGTTAAAAAGTCGTCTTATACGCCGGAAAATATGGTACAACATACGTTCTAAATCTTAGAGATCTGTATTATGAAGGGTTCGCAAAGAAGGAAAAATTGGGACAGTTAGAGGCCCAAAAGCCCTGAGTTTTAAACCTGTCATACGGAAATATTTTAAAATATATCTTTTAAACTGCACTTGGTCAATCAACATTGTATATTTTACACCATACATTTTATGATTTGCATATTATATTTCACATTACTCTCTCTTTTTTTAATAATTTCAGTTCATTTTCTTTTACTTTTGTGAACAGAATGAAAATCGTGGGAAAAAAATATCTTTAAAATCAATTTATAAAAACTTTAACACAAACAGATAAGAAAGCTATAGGAATCGCCTTTTTCAATGTTTTAGGAATGTTTTTTGGAATAGGTAAACTAAAGAACAGGTCAAAACGGATCAACTTGTAATCACCTGATGTTCATCAAATGCAGTACTGTGAGATTTATTAATATGAATCACAGAACAATGAGTTTAAATCCCAGAGGCCGTTAGACATGAAGAATATAGGTGTTCTTTTACACTAAATTTGTGTATTTATAAGCAGGACATATGTATAGTTCAGAAAGAAGGGGACACAGAAAGAATAATAGAATTCATCAGTCAAAACTATCACAAAAATATCAAATATATAACATATGTTGTGCTTTGCCTAATAGTGCTACAGAATCTGCTGACACTCAATAAGTAAAATGTAATAAAGTGTATTTGTCAGTTTGCCTCAGTTACTGAACAAATTTTGGCTATCATTTCTAAAAAGTCAAGTTTGTGTAAGCAAAAAGTGCTCCAGTGATCACATAATTGTCTGGACGCGTATCACTAAGCCGTGTGCCAAATATTGTTCTGGAATCCTGGTGTTTTGGAGGTCTTCGAGGACTTGAGTTTAATGCCCCTAATGACATTTCAGGAATAAAATAAAATAAGATTTCTGATATCACAGACACAGATCAAGGCCATACAAACGGCAAATCAAATTCTATCCTCAGGTTAATAACTTATTTTTCCAGAGAGTACATATCATGTCAGGTCACCAAAAGGCAGTCTAGTTTTTACAGACACACAGGATATTAAAATAATTATTATATGACTGTTGGACGGTGTTTTCATTTCAGAAAGTATTTTGTTGTCTCCTTGCTCTAGTGTGTTCATGGAGCATAGGGCACCCTGTTCCAAACGGCTGGAAACTAACTGGGAATGTCATCTAAGCCATTAGGAACCTGAGACCACTGGATGAAATAATGAAAAAATGACTGAATTACAGAATTCTAAATCTACTAAACACTACTTTGCACACTTGAGAAAGCCAGTATTCCTGTCAAGACCGAGAACACTATAAAATGAGTACTCAAGTTGTACAAAACTTTATTTTATCCCTGTACATGCTTTTATATTTTTGGGGGGTCTGGATTTTATTTAGTTTGTGAATAGCTCATATAGAAAACATAATTAGGGCACTATATTCTACCACTTTTACTGCTTATCGGAAGGCAAAAATGCGCACACCGGAATAAAAGGTAACTACATTTTTTCCAGAGTCAATGTTGGCTTATGGCAAAATTAATATTTTAAATGTAATAACTTTTGGAAAAGGACATCCCAGGACATGACTAGAAACCACGGGGCCCTGGTGCGAAGTGTATTTGCCCGTAAATGTTCTGAAAAATAACCCTCGTCTTATATTCGAGGTGGTGTTATAATTAGACCTCAAATAAAGGTCTGACTACTAGACTAAGATCCGGATCCCCCGCAGCACTGCAGGGAACCTCCATCCTCCTCTCCCGTACCCAGTGGACGTCTGCACAATGCACGCAGACACCCTCCGCTGCTGCCAGCACATGACCTTCCGGTGCTCCACCATATAAGTCCCGGTGGTTGTCTCCACGCATCGCGCAGATACATCTCACCTCCTGCGCGCCCCTGCTTACCTCTCCCCGCTCCTGAGGCTTGCTATCCGGCTGCTCACTCACTGTGGGGTCACGTGACATCACATGACCTCCTCTATGCTCCTGTCTCCCCGTGCCGGTTCAAATTAGTTTATGAAGGGCCCTTCTGACCTGTATCGGTGCGGTCCAGGTCCGAAGGACCCTTTCTAAACAATTTTGAACCGGCAAGAGGAGACAGAAAGAAGGGGTCGCAGGGGTCCAGGGCACAAGGCCCCCTGGAGGCACGGGCCCCGTCGCAGCTGCGACTGCTGTTGTTACACCAGTGGGGACATCGATGAACAATGAGAATCCTGTCTTGTTTGCCTGTACCACCTCTAGACAACAAATGTTTACAGAGAATAGTCACAATGTGGTAAAAAGGTTAACATGACTCTCTACCTCTGCCTAGGGAGGCTTTGTTCCAAATCCTCCACCTGTCTTATTCTATCATATATCATTTCAACGCTTTTCCCTTCCCACTCCACCCCAGTTATTGCCTCACCCAGCCTAAACTGCGAGTCTCTCATACAACCAACCCCCTGCATCTCTTCTATCCCACCACACTTTTTGTGTCTTTCTTCCCCTCACCTCCTGCACCTCTCCTTTCCCTGAACACCTGCACTGTACCCTCAACTTGTATCTCACCCTTCCAAGCTTCCATAATATCTCCTTTATCTCTCCCTCCCATTCCTCCACTGTTTTCACTCTCCATCATCTATATCTCCTCTACCTCACCACCTTCATCCAGCCACCCTCAAAATGCATTTGTGCTATTAAAAAAAACCTGTGCAGTGCATAGGGATTATTAACAAAGAATATAATCCTTTTAAAACAGGAAGCAAGTATAATTTGATAACATTCTTTAAGAAAAAAATCAGATGGCTGAGCTAAGTGATTTTTTTTGTTCACGAAGAAGCTCCTACTTTTGTGTCACTGAAGTATGCAGCCGCTATGGTTCAATGTAAATGTTGTGACAACCTTACTGTGTTCTCAGTTGATCCTGCCTGGCTGATAACAAAATCCACGTCTTTTTACTAATTGTATAGATGGAAAAATTGCCGGTCAACTAACCCGCCTTATTTTAAACAAAGTGTAACAAAACCCTGGAGCTTAATGCTCTTTAATATTTAATTCTTTCAGTAGCGCTATCTAATGCTTTTAATCTCTGCAAAGCCCTATGTCACTTTTGGTAAATAAAGGGTTGCGTGAGCGATAAAATACATAAAGTGTGATTGTATTTTTATGTCATAGACGACAAATACCGGTACTAGGGAAAAATATGTGGCACATTTTTGTGGGATGTATTATATAAAAAAATATATTTCATCCAATGAACAAGATAAAACAAACTATAAAGGCAGTCACATTTAAATCTGATTAATAAATATTAACAAGGATGTTGTTGGGGGAGCATGCAGTCTCATTTCTGTACTGACCAGCTGAGAGTATATCATGGTTGGCTTCCATTGTTCACAGGATCATTTATCTCTTATGTAGGATAAGTGAGCTAGTTATATATATAAAATAATTTACCATAAAGCGTCACAGAACACTTCTATGAGCGTGTAGGGTTTCTTTTGTGTCCCTGATGTGCAAATGAGGATACATTGTTACTCTATTTATTATTATTTATTGTTTTATATAGCGCCACCAAATTCCGTATAGCGCTGTGCAATGGGTAGACAGGACAGAACTTTTGTGATTGCCTTGTCACCCAAAACTACCAGGGTTCAGGTATATTGGGTTATATCAGACTCTACAACCCCAAAGAGGATGTCCTGTCCTTACCCCATCAATACTTCCCAATAGAATAGTGGGTTTTTTTTTATTAATGCAACCTAACATAAATAGAAAATCAGGATTAGCTTTAAGGGAGTAAGGAAGGTTTCTAATTTATGTGTATGGGTGCCTAAATCTCATTACCGCTTAGTTTATATAGCATTGTGTGGGTTTCATTATAAGGCAGGAAAAATGTAAGCCATTCACGATGTAAGCATCTTGCTATGTGTTTCATTTTAGAGGAGCGACCGTGATAAAAGCTCAGGTTCTAATCCAAGGTGTTCTTGATAAATAAAACTGGAGCAATAACTACAACAGCGAGACGATAATCAGGTTCATACTGCAAGAACGTATACGTCTGCTTAACATTCTTTGGATGAAACACTGGAAGAATGCTGGCAGCTGAGTTAATTACATGCCATAGCCAAGTAATGTAGGAAAAGCTTCTAATATTCAAACATGATGAGAGATATAAAGAGTGTGCCCAAGGTTTGGATCCTTATTATTAGCCTCCTAGCTCTTTAGTGCTTAGCAGTGGACGTTTGTGTTTGCAATTGGAAATGATAAGCCTCTTAGAGAGCAGACTTTATGCTCAGAGGAGCCCGACTAATTAAAAAAAAAAAGGCACTGGGTAAAGAATAACAGTTTTAAAGGCAAACAGAGAAAAGGGGAAATTGTAAAGGGATATTAACGAGACTGCTGATGAATATGTAACAAGTGAAAGCAGTTCTTCTTTTAATTGGGAAGTTACTGGGTCCTTTGCTGCCCTTTTTTAGCCCTGCATTCTCAAGTTCTGCTATGAGTGGTTTATTATCTACCATATCCCAGGTACTAATCAATGCAAAGTGAATGCCAAACTGTACAACCTGAATGAATTGACACAAAAGTGGCTCATGTGCGTAAAAAGAACTGGGTGGTGGGGAGCAGGAAATGGGTGGTGGGGAGCAGGAAATGGCCTCCAGGGAGGTCTAATGAAACCCCTCTGTATGCATGGGCAGAAAACGGTTTCACTGATTTCGATGACAGCACCTACCTGCCAGTGACTGGCTGCTTTGAGTCTTGCTGCAGGAAGAAAGTCCATATCTGTTGGATAAGGGTCAGCAAATTACGGAGATAAGTCCAACAAAGGGTTTGTGGGAAAAGGGATAGAACCAGACAGGGACTCGGCAAGAATCTTGCAATCCTGCCATGAGGCACAAAGCTGCCCCCAGATGATAGGCAATCATATGACATGGCCTGTGTCTCTAGAACAAATTCTGAAACTTCTTAGATATGTAAAACTGTAAGAAAGTATTCAATAGTATTCATTTAATAGTATTTGTTTAAAGAAAACAAGTACTACACCCTGGATTTAATATATCAGGGGCCCGCAACCTCAGTCCTCAAGGACCACATATTGTTCAATGAAGGTTCAATTACCGTACATACTTTCTTTTTTTGTGTTGGCCGGAAAAAAAAAGGTATCACCTTCGACTAAAGAGTCCAACTTTTCCTTGACCAATACAGCTATAGGCATTTTTTTTATTACAGAATTTAAAACTGGAATGATTTATGTTCTCAAGGACTGATTTGGGAAAAAAAATACTTGCAAGTTTTATATAAATAATTAGGTGTGGCTATGGGCAGTTCTTTTTTCGTATGCATTTCTAGGAGTATTTTAGAAGTAAATAAGCATTTAATGTCTTTTTTTCAATGCACTTTTAACATTAAGAATTTGAAGGGGTCACAAGTTCTGATTCAATTCCACAAATTAGGTTTTTTTAATGGAACGCCAAACCATAAATATAAAATGCTCCTTAGACATAAGATCTCATAAGCAGAGGATGGCACTTGCTCAGTTGCTTGGAGGAAAGCACAAGCTGCTTTTATTTCATGTCGTTATTCAACGATAAAATATAAATAACCCACTGCCTAACAAAGGACAGACCTGGCCCTGACCAATTATCTGCCAGGTGTGCACTGAATTTTTGTTTCATAAAGGGTTCTGAACTATGACAGAATGAGATGAGGGTGTAACTGACACATCTAACAGAAAGCCATAATTAGATCTGCCACTGAACATCTATCAAGTTTTATTCTGTTTATGTAATTTTTGGATGCGTGACCATATGCATCCAAATATGCATTTGGATGCGTGAATTTATAGCTATAAGCACGCAGAGTGACATCCAGGGAAGGTTACGGTACAGTACCGGGAGAACATGTAAATACGCCACACTTTGCTTCTATATACCGGTAGAAAATCAGCTCAAAAACCTTTTCCAGTAGACCTGTTCAACCAAAGTGGTCATGGCATTCGCAAATATATGGATTATAAAGTGTTATCACTAACTAGTCAATAAATAAATACAAAACAATATGTCTTGCGCTCGTCATTGTTCTCACAAAGGTGAACTCTTATCCCATGAATGATGCCTTTTATGAAGATATGAGACTGTTGTGGTAAAGATTATTTTAAAAAATAAAATAAAATGCTAATAAATAATAATACAATTCACAACACACAGTGCAGTTATTTCAATGACACAAACTGCCTAACTACACCAATAATAAAATGATATTCTCCCAGCTAAATATGTAATTCATTGTACAGAGTGTGCGTTCACTTAAACGTTCTGTTTCCAGCAATTCAGATTATCTCCATCCTGTCTCCTTCCAAATGCCTCATTTTTAATGCAGAAGACATTTTTACAACTTATTATCAATAGTTGATTCAGGGAGGGGACTCGCCTCTCTTGGCAAACAAAGTACGGAGATAGAGCTTGCTCCGAATAAATTAGATAGAAGAGACCTTGTGGTTATACACAAGAGCAAAGTGATAAATCATTCTCATTTCACTAATACAAAGTTTCAATTAAGTGTAATCAAAAGCGCTGGGCATTCATCAAAAAGAGAAATCATTCATTTTGCAGATAAGGTTAATTTAGTTTTATTCTAGCAGGGTTCATATGGAAATCGAACGCCGTGGTTCAGGACCCTCTCCAAGCCAAGCGTGTGCGCTGGGATGTCCTATCTCTCTGAACAAACAAGCCATCAAACATACTTATCACCGTCTTTAGGCTCTATATCATTCACTAAATGCCACTCCCCGACGTGCCTGTCGATCAGCTGCGTGTCTAGACTATAAATGATTGCACTTCTTTTCAATAGAAACCATTTATTTTTCATATATCTAGAACAGCAGCGTTGTTAGCTAAAGTTGTTAGCTCTGGAGTAACGAGCTTGTTTATCTGAAATATATAGATCAGTGTGAATTTATATGTACAAAAAGAGTACAAAAGTACAAGAATCCCTTGTTCTGGAATAGTGGTGTCCAACTACATAATGCAGAGGCTGACCGTTGAAAAGTCTAGGTTAAGGATGGCCAAACATTTTTGCCATCACTAATGTGGGGGCTATGTACAAAAAACAATTAGAGAGCGAATTTTAAAGTGGTCACATCAACATAAAACCAGTTCCCGCTGATCTGAGCATTTCATGGACTACTTTTCAAACTTGGCGCACGTAGAACAAATTATTCACAGAGCGATGACATAAAATGATAAACCCATCAAACTGCCGACGTACCTCTGAAGATTGTTCAAATAATGATGGTGGTAAGAAATCTTGGGGTTCTGAATTGACAGGTGGTCCAGTCCAATTACTCTGAACAAAAAGGTGAAGGCAGCAAACTCCAAATAGAAATACCACCAACTGTCTACAAGTAAGAAAAGATGGTGATTAGGATTACTCAAACCTAGGTGTAGTTACTGGTACATTGTCCAAGTACTATTCACAGATCATCTGAATTGTATTCATTTTCTGATTTGTATATACAACACAAACACCCTATGCAGTAGGTGGAATTGGCCTAACCCTTTAATGCTGGGAGACATCATAATACATCATCACAAAAATGGACACGTAACACCATGCACATAATATCTCCACAGTGAAACGAAGAGAGACAAGAGACACAGGCAGTGCTTCCATGCATTGCACTAATTGGGGGTGAAGCAGCCAATCAGTGGTAAGAAAACTCTTCCATGGAAATCCAAGGGATCACTTTCTGCACATGTACATTGGGGCCCTTACTGGACCCCAAGAACTTCATTGCAAGCCAGAGCTGGAGTTCCCTGGCGAAAGCATACCGAGCATCGGCTTTAACAAGCAGGTAATATACATCGCTGAACACCTGCAAGCCTAGAAACTGGGGGGAGTAGGGAAAGAGGCAAATGCATATATATGAATGAAGAAAGACAATAAACCTTTAGGAATCACTGGGCATTGGAATCATAAAAAGTCATTTTAAGGTCAAAGGTTCATAAAACTTGAGTTAAAAGTCTCTTGTACCACCCTAGCTGTCTTTGCTGTGTTCTCATAAACTCTGGCCAAGAAAACAAAAATTGTTTGTGATAACTGATTTCATTATCTTTTATGTTGGTTGTTTTCGGTTTTGGAGATACATTACTTTCTCAAAGGTCAATTGGAAAGATCATTGCCCTGTTTCTTTAACTAACCAAGAAGCAAATCCAGAAGTATAGGTTACTACTTATTTATAAATTTGTGCTATACAGTTTGGTGTGGAAGAAAACCTGTACCTTTATTTGTTGAGTATAATTAAAGTGCAAGCTTGTGTGTTTTCAGGTATGTTACAAAATCAAAGTTGTTAAATACATTTACACAGGCTGCTTGGACAGCGGAACCAAACCCAGAATAATCTACAAAATAGAAGGAGTTCATTTAAGTTAGTTGTTAAAAGTGTTACTAATCAGATACTTCTTAAATCTAATCTGTAATTTCACAATGCAGTCTACTCTTGTGGATGGGTTCGGTATTCGATATGACCCCCCACGCCATTCACTCCCTGTACACTTCTGGTGCCTTCTATGAGAAGCATTACAGAGGTCCTCAAAGTGACTTCCTTTTGCACCTTAACATGTCTTGTAGGTACCCGTGAGCAGAAGCTGATTTGCCTGATTTCAACACTATGAGCTCATGTAGATATTTCTTAATAGAGAGAACATACCTGCCAGGTAAGTAGGCAAGCATAATTTCATACTGATTTGCTTCTCAGATTTCTTTGAGCCAGGGACAATAAAGCAAACATAACTTGCATTACTGGTCCCTAAAAAATATTAATTAGTTGTTTTGCATGTGTGTAACTGGTCAAGCATGGGTACCTCAATGAACCCAGCACAAGACAAGTTATTACAATAAATTGCTTCTCATGAAGCTAATTACCTGTCATCATCAAGATCAGAAGAGGCATCTAAGTATGCAGATATGTGTTTCTCCAGGTAGAGGTCAATCTTCTCATGTGTGGTTGGTGCTGTGAAGATGTCCTGCACACGTGGACTGAGAAGAATACTTCCATAATTGCCTTCAAACAGCTGCTGCAGCAGGGAGCTGATTTCTGTCAATACAAGACATTTCACATTTAAGTTTCCTGTAAAAAAACTTATCGCAATTATAGTGAAGTTACACATTCTCGATGAATCTTTAGATAAATAACTTAGCCTGTTAGAAATAACACTTTACTCTCATTTATCATGTGTTTATATTAGCACTCTACTGCACATTGAAGAACCTTATATTTACTATCAAAGTACAAAGCTCATGGCTATTTCTATTATATGGCATACCCTAGAGGTTTCCTCTGACATTTAGAGTCCCCTAAGTTTGCATAGGCCTTTCAAAAAAAATAAAAACAATCCCATCATCTGTACGTCAAAGGAACCTGCTGAAAGACAAGGTCCTATGTTTGGTATGACTGCACTACCTATATGTATAGTGTCATGAAATACAACAGAGGTACGCCCCAGTCACTGCCTTGGCCAAAACACCACCTGAACTTAATCGTCACAAATCCCTTTAAATCAATACAGATTAATCCTTCTGAGCCTCCTTGGTTCCAAGCCAAGGTGCGGCACTAATCATTCCACTTACTCTTCTGGTAAAAGACACATTATTATTACAATATGAAGGTCTCAAGGACCGACGGGACAGATATAACATTATGACAGGTTCACGGAGTCCAAGAATAATGTCAGAAGAAAGCTGCCATATGCAGTCCCAATACAGGACAGCTTGGTTTGAAAAATGCGACTATAAAGGAATGCCTTGAAGCAAGTGCAGATAATCCCTGGCGTTATAATAGATCACAGCTTTCCTTTAGATGTGAGCAGTTACGAACCGCTGTCAATGTGATTTCTCCTTTCATTTCTTTTATAATTCAATTGATTCAATAAGGTTAATTGCTAAAATCAAAGAAAGGAACAGATAATATACATCATTGTAAAGATAAAGGCTTGATTATGAACGCATTGAGTACCAAGCAAACAGTGGTCAATACAGAAGCTAAAATGCAAAATGATACACATAAATCTAAAGCTTCAGAGTCTGAAGCTAAATTTCATTTTAGTGGCTATTTAAGGAAAAACAGAAAAAAAGGAATGCGTACTCCACGTTTGGGGTCTTCTACCAAATGCACAGGAAAACAGCTAAGTAATTAAATATAAACAGGAAAAAACGCTTCTGTTCTGTGCTGATCTAGCTTTTTTCTACAGATGTAGTTTGAGATATTTCTCCATTTACCAAGGGACTTATTAAATCTAAAGTAAATGTTATTTCATAAAGAAAAAACATTGGATGTAGCTTTTTTTCTCTCTCAAGGTCACTGCGATAAACTGCTTATTCTACAATGAAACTGCAAGTTAAGGCAAAATTGAAGTTATTCCACAAAGAACACAAAGTTGGCAATGTACGTAGACTCTTCCACAATGCTTCTTGGACCAGCATGAAGGAGGAGAAGAAAGATATGTCCTGACCAAAAAAGATATACAACGGGGCTCCTTACACCTTAATGTGAACTAAGTAGACTAGCAGTGGCTATTCTGGTACACCTGCCTTTAGTTACACCTATGAGAAGTGTCCCAGACACTGTAGCTTAGAAGAATGAAACTCGAAAGGATGACAACAAATCAAAGTCAGACTGGAGACAATCTAAAAAGACTCAATCAGAAATAGGAACCATGAGGGTCAGGAAAAAACATATGAAAGCTTGCCATGTTGTAAGTGTTATGAATCTAGAATGTAGGATGAATGCTGCCCTTTAAAGGTTACCTAAAAAGGTATGTCATAACCTATACCATGAATGGATATCTTTCTTAGCTGTAAATTTACTGTAAATTACTTGGTCTCAAGTAATTAAATAAATGCTGAATGGGCAAATGGGTAATTATCAACAGTATGCTTACCTAGATGAGATACCACTCTCTAGTGAGAAAAACCCTAGCACAAACAAATCCAATGAATTTTAGAAAGTCTTTTAAAGAAACAGGTTACAATGTATTTCAGAAAAATCAGTACACTTGATTCCTTAAGTCTGTATCTCCATTGGTATAGTATCTGAGAATCTTTATAGTCTTTATAGTCTAGACTTTGCAGGGGATATCCTGTCCTCTGATGACCTTCCGAGGGAATGCCCGATCGCACATTTAAAACTAACACTTTTTCGGCATTCGCGCCGGCAGCTGTTCTGCGACAGCCTGATCTCCCGTGTAGCGGCAGGGATGAGTCCCTGTCACTACAAGAAGGTCAAGATGTCCCGGGAAGGCCATAGGTGTTTCTTGAGATGCGTTTATGGATGTATCGGTATGTCTGTAGGGGACTGCAGTGGATAATATGCATTATTCCAAAATAAAACAAAGCTCTTACCTGACACTAAAGCCGTTGCTCTCATCCTCCATGGTACAACATATCCGTGGCAGGAAAGTGCCCCCCCATTGAAATCAAAACAGAGCCCTGCCTGCAGTTTTCCCTGAGCCGGTGCTAGAGCCGATTGAAGTTTAGTACATCACTTGCAGAGAGGTGTGCTTCCTGATTTCTCAAAGTACAGCTTTTAGCATAACTAAACTCATTTTACTGATCTCTTTCCTCTCTTTCTCCTTATAAAGGCTACCTACACCAATCAACAATAAGCTACTTAACAATAAGGCAGAGATGACTTAAAAGTACACTTTATTGTCACTTACAGCTTCACCAAAGAATACTGCATATTAAAGTACTTTGTAGGTATGTCAATATGCAGAGAAAAACTAAAAGACTTACTTTTGGGAGAAGCTCCAGTTACAGAGCAGCAGCTCCTTGTCTCCCCAGTGGTGCTTGAAGAAGGCAAGGAAAGCAGATTGCATATGCAATGGGAATACCACACAAATTTAAAGGGATCTCTCAGATATCATATGCATTAAAGTGCATATAATGGCTGGTATGACCTTAATTATGGAGGGATAATCATGCAGAACCAGAGAACAGAAGTTAAGATACCTTTCTCAATGGTATACTCATGTGTAATATTTTTTAAACCACCATTACATGGATTCATTTAGGGTACAATAGAATAAAATTTAAGATTATGAAGAAGTGACTTCTGGTTTACATCAAAACTCTAGAAGGGAGGTGTCAATAAAAACACAACTACAGGAACTTTTTTCAATGCCTGTATTTGACATTTAAGACTGATCTCAGCACCAAGACAATTTACAAAAATGCCGACACTGGTATATTTTTATCTTCCTACATAAAACCTCTGTTCCCATTTGGTACAAGGAGGTGACTCCAGGACTCAGTGTTGGTCTCCTTGTCTCTTTGAAGCTTTATACGCTTCACATCCTTTGATGTGCACTCATGCATTACCCCGCTACATCAGAGAACCTGGAAAAACTCTGAGACTGTTCTAGAGCTGGCTGTTAAAATTGTGCAGAAAGAATCAGTGGCCTCCTGGTACATGTTGTATCTCCCCTGTCAATGTAAATCCCATATAATTACTGGTTTACATTATATCAATATACAATATACCAACTGGTTAAATTATGTATGTCATTCACAAATATTTGTACGGTAAAGTCAACTTCAGATAGTGTAGCATTTTCTGTATAATTCCTGCTAACAAAATTAATAAGAAATATACAATAAAAAAGATGTAACTAAATAGAGCATGACAAATCTGCATCACTCACAGGAGACAGTCAAAGTCCAGGAGTTTCCACACAACAACTGCAGGGTTATGTGACATTGCGTTTAGGTACCCAGCTGAGCTCCTGCCTCCTAGCAGATCTTACCAAGGAAAGGTGGGACTGTAGTCCATTCACCAGCTGGACACATAATCTGGCTCCTTATAATGGTCAGGGTAAAACTCTTATAATGGTCAGGGTAAAACTCTTACTTCCAAGCAAGTTGTATATTGGGTATGGCTAAAAAGTGGTCAAGAAATAGATAGTGTACATAAGTGTATTATTAATAGGGGTGGGCATTCATGAAAATAGGTAAAGTTAGAAAGCTGCTTACACCTACATTCATGAGGCATCCAAAAAATCCTGCAACCTGCATGTATCTGTGCCAACTGTATCTTAAGGTATAGTGGTTTCACTATGAAAATATTATCCCAATGGTTAAGGTTATGGTGGAAGGAGCATCATGATTTAGGGCTGCTTTGCTGCCTCAGGGCCTGGACAGCTTGCCATCATCAAGGGGACAATGAATAGTTGTCAATAAATGATAATTTATAAATGATAAAGAAATCAAGCAGAACAATATCATGGTGGCTGTCCGCCAGCTGAGGTGCAATAGAAGCTGTGTAATGTAGCAGGACAATGACCATAAATGGCAAAGTAAATCTGCTACAGAAAAAAATCTGCCTTTTGAAGTGGCCCTGGCAGACCTCAGACCTTAACCCATTAGAGAATGTGGAATGACCTCAAGAGAGCTGTTTACACCAGGCATCCTTGGTATATCGCTGAGCTCCAGCAGTTCTGTAAGGAGGAATGGTCTAAAATGCCTGCTGAACGTTGTGTAGGTCTGAAGCTACCGGAAGCGCTTGTTAGAGGTTATAGCTGCCAAAGGAGGTTTCAACCAGTTATAAAATCCAAGGGTTCACGTACTGTGACTTTTGGTGTGTTAATATAATCATTGTTTATGTGTTATTAACTTAAGCACATTGTGTTTGCCTATACTTGTGACTTATAGATCAAAAAGGATGAGAGACAATTGGCTCTTGTACATGACATACAGCAGATTCTTCATTTGCTTGGTGTGTGACCTGCACCCATGACAATGCAATATCTCACCTGCATTCACTGGGTATTCAGATTGCGATGTCACTGAGAAGCCCCTCAGCACATCTTTCTCCAGAGAAGTCCACATTCAGACCAATTAGGTAGGGACTGACGCGGATTTAAAATATAGCAGACGTGTGTTGGTAAGAAGATTTAAGACAGATGCCACTTGATATATTAAGGATGATCCACTAAAATAAAACACAAAAAATACTGTCATCTAGAGAAATATGCATGATCTAAAAGGACATCATAAACAAATAAACATGCAGGTTATATTCAATGACAATTTGATTTATTCACTAAACATTGAGTTGAAGCCAGGTTTCCTCTGAGAGAGTCAGAAAAATACACATTTATAGTCTGAGGGGTTTCACTTTTTCACTTCACTGAGTACGGCCAATGTGGTCTTTTTATGCAGGGGCAATGACAGAATTGGCACTTAACCATGTATAGTTAAACTGACGAGGCTATATTTTTAATCTCACATCAATTTATCTACAACTTGTTATTCAACAAACCTCTTTGCATCATACACGCCAACAATTACAGGTAAGCCAAGATATTAAATTAATTCTGTTACAAAGTGTCTGATCACAACAGCAACCTATGCCTCTAATGAAACCCAATGGTTGGCTTTGATGTCAGGATCCCTTCTTAAAAATGTGCTTAAAAATATTGGGACCATCTTTAGAGGTTTTTTTTGTCTTTGTGTGTTTTGTTAGAGCAGCTATTAGGTTGTCTAGATAAAGATTTCCTTTATGTAGAACATGAACGGATCTAGTGGTGTTGGGCAGGAATGGACTGTTGTCAGCTAAATGTATTATGGGCAGTTACGTTACTGGGCTAACTGTTATAGCTTGTCACTCAGGCTGACCCGAAATTACCAGTCTTGCCCTACAAACCCCCATGTATTTATTAACATAAAATTGTCTTCGCAATGGTCAATCGACTTTATAATGCCGCCCCTGAAAGGGTTAGTCATCCATTCGCTCCTTCTTGACCACTTTTCTATGAGGATCACTGGGTGTCTGTGTTCCTAACACCTACCTCCTTAAGGGTGGGGTATAATAATAAATTAATAAAAATGATAGATTCCACCGGAACAGAAGCACCCGTGAAAGGTAAGGGCCAAACTGAATTTCAGACATTTTTCCGCAGAAGCACGATATGCTGAGGGCTTTTATAATTTTTTTTCTTTTTAATTAATCTCTGGTTTACTAAAGCTTTAAAGATGCTGTTTGAATTCAAACACATATAGTTTGCACTTTACATTATGGTAAGCAAATAAACCTTAGCGCATCTTCCATTTTATTTGTTCAGCTGAAGGTTTTTATTGTGTGTGTGTATATATATATATATATATATATTATATTTTTTTATTTTTATTACTTTTTTTTTGTTCTGGCAAAAAACTCCATTCGGTTACCACCCTTTCCACAATCTGGACACACTTGTTCCCATTCCATCAGGAAGGTTTTATCACCATAGCAACCAATAGGGCTTACTGACTAGACCACTACAGTGGTTGATATGTTGATAACACCTTTAACTTTCTACCAGAATTGTTTTAATACATTACCCCCGATGAATAGCTTTCTATAATCAAAAACCATACTGGAGGAGTGTACATTTTCAAAGATAATATACGCTTATTATATTTCAGTCATGAAATCATTCTGTGCTTACCGATGATGACACGATTCCCACTATATTACTCCCACTGACATGTACGTTATGTACATAAGACAACTATCTACCGTCAAACAACACAGCAAATACGAGCAGCAAGTAAAAGCACTACCTTTTACAGTGCAAGCGCGTTAATAAACACGAACGCTAACATAACGCATCCACGCAACGAAACGGTAAGAGGGTGCTCTTACCTTTACACATGTGCTATTTTACAGCCTCAGTAAGCCGCCATGACACCACCGCGCTGCACGCTGGGAGTGCGGTCATGTGACACTACAGAGAGGCGGGATGTTGGGATACGGGAGCTGTGTTTTGTTTGAGCTACGTGTGTATTGTGTGCATGTATATTGGGTGTGTGTATTATATGTATTGTATGTATGTTTGGGTATTGCCTGGATGGCTATAGTCTGCAGGATGTAAAGAACACTATAATGTTGTTCTTTACATTATACACAGTTTATTACTTCATAGTCAGTTGATATGATGATGATGCTGACTGACTGATTATGAATTTGAAACCGTTCAGTTCGCTTATTGGATAACTTCAGTTTCTTTATTGAAACAGAAGTCCGTAATAATGTTTTTTTTATGTTTCCCTATAAAACACATTGCTCTTAGATGTACTGAATATATGATGTAGGTTCCTGCTGCCATTGGCTGTTATCCCTTGTTTGTTTAAGTAGTCTGATGACTGCCAAATAGTTGGCAGGCAGAAGTAGGCAAGCGGATGCCAACATTTTGTGTCCCCTGTTCACATGATGGCAACCTGTCACGCCTAGGGCCGACCAACATTATCTCAGGATATTCTGCTTTCAATGTCGGCCAGAGAATCAGAACAATTGCTATATAATCTGGTTCTTCGGATAGGTCTACTATGTAGGGTAGCTACATTTTCTCAAAAAAATACCGGCCATAGTTGTCAGTCACTGGGCCGCTCTCTGTGACTGGACTGGTGGGGGGTCCGCTCTCTGTGATTGGACTGGCGGGGGGGCCCGCTCTCTGTGACTGGACTGGCGGGGGGTCCGCTCTCTGTGACTGGACTGGCGGGGGCCCCCTCAGAAAACTAGCAAGTATCAGAGTTCAAGCAGGGTCAAGCTGGGTGAATAACCTTCAAACAGGGTGCTGGCACGGGCGTAGGAACCGGGGGGGACGGGGGGGATGGATCCCCCCCAGGAAATCATGCGGGGGGGACCGATAATTGAGAAATCCCCCCCAGGGCTGCGTGTGGCGAGTGCCCTCGGTGCACAGCTGCCTGATCAGCAGCTGCAGCGTGCAGGACTGGTTGGGGAGATCACGGATCTCCCTAACCAGTCCAACATTAAGGGCACACTTACCATCGTGCTGTCTGTCACTGAGCGCCGGGCGATGGGAGTAGTGATGTCCGGATCATGAACGAATCGTTCATTTGATCCGGTTCTTTTTAGTGATCCGGATGAATCGGTTCAGTAGACTGAACGATTCATTTGTAGCGGTTCAGTCTGGGACTCTGTGAATCATTCAGCTGTAACCTGATCCTAGAGCTGTGAGTCATCTGCAGAGCACTCAGACACAGACTCTGGGGTCAGGTTACAGCTCATTAATTCACACAGGAACGATGACTCATAGAGTCAGAGACTCGTTCAATGAGTCGAATGATCCGAAGAGTCGAATGATCCGAAGAGTCGAATGATCCGAAGAGTCGAATGATTCAATGATTCAAATGATTCGAATCTTACAGGGATCCGGATCTTACAAGGATCCGAATCTTACAGAGATTCGAATCATTCAGACAATATTACTGATACCATACTTTTATAAATAAATACATTAATAATATTCACACTGCCCCCAGGATTTAGATTCCCCTGAGTTTGCCCCCCTTTACCTATAACTGCACCTACAGTTAACTTTATTAAATTAATTAAATTAACCCTCAGTCATCAGCATAAAATTAACCCTTATACCCCATCAACCATAACTGCCCCTGAAATTAACCCTAAAGACCCAATTAACCATAACGGCCCCTGAAATTAACCCTAAATACTCCATTAACCCTAACTGCCCCTAAATTAATTGCATGTACTCCAGATAAATTACCTAATAAATTGGTATGGTTGATAGGGTCTTTAGTGTTAATTTAGGGGCAGTTATGCTTAA
>VKOC01000005.1:19755475-19769753 GCA_009364415.1 Spea multiplicata | reverse complement strand
GGTTTGTGGTGTGGGTATGGAGGGACAGTAGAAGGTAGAAAAAAGGCGCCGCAGGTTGGAAGGAAAGGAGAGAAAAGACGGATCGTGTGACCCTCAAAGGAACAGAATGAGAGGAAGGGAGGGCTTGTTATATGCTGGAAGGTAGAGCCCTGCGTGGAACTGCTTTTTTTGGGGGGGTCTTTTTTTTTTTTAAACAATTTATTCAAAAGAGGATATTGCACATATAAGGTACAAAACACAAATGGAAATAAGGGCAAACCAAATCATAGCATACAAAGACAATAAGTATGCATTAGTAACATAGGATTCCTGAGATGTACATACTGATAGTAAGGACGACATATTTAACGCAGGCATAAGAAAAACCCATGTAAGAGGAGCCAATATGAAAGGTACAGGAGACCGGTAGCCCTTAAGACAGCAATGGAGCATAAATTAGAAGTGGTGTCGATACAGAAGAAAAACAAGCAGACATATGATAATCCAGTCATATCACACCTCCGGAGACTCTCACGCAACCATCGCCCGAACACAAGGAAGCCCTGGAATCGGGGAGGACCCCTTTAGTGTTTGAAGGCAGAACCAACTAGTGGAGCGGAATGTATTGTGGAGGGATAGTTTGACAGAGTCGTCCATAACAGCAATAAAGGAAGACCATTTTTGGAAGAAGGACTTAGCCTTTACTTCTCTATGCATAGGCCTAGTGTCAGAAGGTGGCAAGATACCAAAAAGGGCCCATTCCACTGTCAAGTGGAAAGTAATTTTTCAAAACTGTAACTACATATCGATGAATGTCCTTCCAGAAAGTGGCAATGTGGGGGCAGGTCCAAAGGTTATGGTAAAGATCAGCATCAGGCGTCGCACATTTAAAACAATTAGAACTATCACCTAACCGGGGACTGCTTTTTTAATCCCGCTCCCGCTGATTTTTTGACCAATCCCGCCCGCTCCCGCAATGTGGGTGTTCCACTCCCGCCACATTTGTGGCCAATTAAATCCACCTCCTTACCTGAACTGCAGATTTCCCGCACAATCCCGCAAGGCTGCCCTCGAGTTGCTCCCTCATAGCGCTCTGTTATCTTGCTCTGCCCAGAAAAAAGGCGGAGTCATGGGAAGTGATGTCACATCACGTGACTCTGTTTTGTTCCTGGGTGGAGCAAGAGAGGAGACACTGTAACGGAGCAGCGAGAAGGCAGCCTTGCGGGACTGCGCAGGATTACCGAGACCCCCAGGTACAGTGCCTGACCGCCTGGTCCTGCCCGCGGGACCCACCTCCCAATGCAGTCGTCTACTGGAGGGTGCAGTGAGGTGAGAGAAGGATGCCTACACCACCACCCTTTTTGCCATCAGGCCTAGGAGTGTGGCTGAAGTGTAGTCCTATGACTCAACATAGGTCATTGCCTTGCTGCCATTCTAAAGCCATACTTTACTTGGGGCCACAGTAGGGAGTCGCACCCAGCCTTTCTTACCTTATTAACTTGTTTACTTTCCACTTGATTTTTGTGACTGTGATTTTATGTGCTTATTGCATTTTTTTGGCACTTATGATTGATGACGCCCACATTGTGCCTGACCTCGGGAGTTTTTCACCCACGTACTTGATCTCCATGCATAACATCACTGTTTATGAGATGTCCGCAGCAACCTTCCATTGGGACGGTTCCTCTGTTCTTTGGTTCATGATTTTTTCTTTCTGTATTGCATTATTACCTACATGCATATGGACTCATATTTGCATATGCTTCTTCGACATCAATGTGTATTTTCTCTGTACGCATACTTATTGTTTGGCTCCTACACATTTTAACCACTGTTTCTGTATGGGAGTTTTGTGCAACAAATGAGACAACATAAATGCATGTAAACTAAAATATAAAAAAATTTAAGGTAAAAACAAAAAAAGCATAGTCCTCCGAAGTGCAGCAGAGGCGGTAGTTATGTGAGGGGATCCAGGAGGTTAAAAGCATGGGAGAGAAAAAGTTCATGTATACAAGCGAGTGCATTCCATAGGGCACAGTTAAATTCGGGAGGGAGTTTATGGTTGGAGATGATAGGGATACGATTGTTTAGGTTGTGCATGTTGGTTGAGTTTAGTGGTTGACGGTGTCATGATTAACTTAAATGTAGTGGATGCATGAAAGGGTAACCCAGCAGAGGTTGTTAGTTTCTTTGTTTAAGCATTCAATGAGTTAATCTAAGGTTGAATTAAATGTGTTTCTTTGTGCATGTCCTCTGTATATGTTCTTGCTAGAGGTGTCATCTTCCCAAAGGACCCCTGTGGAGATTCATGACCTAACAGATAAGGACCGTGAGTTATAGGAATTCCATTCCTATCTTAAGTGGAGGGGTTTCCATCACCTTTACCCCCACCATAACTTATTGGCACATCAAAGATGGGAACCAATTCTTGGAAAAGGTGTCATATAATTGGTCATGTGGTCAGAGGGGTGTTTTCTTGCAAAAGAGTCTTATTTAGGGACAATGCAGTGACCTCCAAGCAGAACTCCATGATATTCTCTGATCAGAACAACATCATAAAAAACCATCTGGACTTAAGGAGTTCCCACAGGCGGGCTTATTGAAGATACTCGTAGGTGAGGGTCCTGTGCTTAAACTGTGTTTATTGTTTTTAAGAACTGTTTGCTGTTTTATTTTTATTTTGTATGTCTTGTTTTTTGTAATTGTGGCACTGTGACAGCAATCACACTCCTATCATGCCTAGGTTCCAGCACTTACACATCCATGCTATCACACACACACTCATTCATTCATATAATCATTCATTCACAGATTCATTCTCTCAATCACACACACTCATTCAAACACCCTCCCCATCCCCTTACCTGCACTGCAGCTCCTCGATGCCGCTCACAGACTTCAGCAGGGGGCGCGGCCTCCCTCTGCCTTCTCTGCTAAAGCACAGAGGAAGTAGGATGTCACGTGAACTCCGCTTCCTCTGTGCAGTCCAGAAGACCCTCCCACAAGTAAGTAGCAGGGCTTGAGGTGCGGCTCGCATAAGATCGGTTGCCCTGGCTGCCGATCTTATGTGGGCCGCACCTCGAGGTTTGGCGGGCCGCATGTTGGACGCCCCTGCTCTAAGGGTTTCACCAAGGCCATCGAAGGTCTCCTGTAGCAAGAAGAACTAGTAATTGTGCAAGTGAAACGAGTTACTGCCAGGAAACAATAGTACCTCTTTCAGATACTGTGCTTCACCTGGCAGAAAATGTAGGTGTAATATTATAAATGTATATAGTTCATCATAACGGTTCAACTTTTCTTAAACGAATGGTCCCTAAATTAGAGTTTAGTTTATAGTGATAGGAGTTGTAGATCCACAGGAGTTAGTGTCATTGTTGACATTTTTAAATTCATTTTGAAAGTTGAGAATAGAGTGTGTGTAATGTATGTATAATATATATATATATATATATATATAATCACCACAAATAATTGCAAATAATTACACACACAAGGCAGACATTCTGTTTACTACAGCGTAGCTACATAATCTTGGCATGTTTTTCTGCCAAACCGTGATAATTATACGTTAGTCAGAGATGCACCAAAATTAGCTAACCAGGCATAAATATTAAGCACTTATGTTGTCGCTGCATATATTATTTAATTTTTTACCTATTTATGTTGGATTCCTATAATGGTTAAATGTCCATACTGAGTGATCCTCTATAATGGAAGCTGTTGGACACTATCAGTAACATATAACGTGTCATGTTTCACTATTTTTAATCCAAAATCCTTGCGTAGCAATGAATCAGCTGAGGTACTACATCATATAGTAGAAATATAAATGATACCTTGGCAGTGCACATAAAACATGAACTTAAGCTGATTCAAATGGAAAGCGTCTGCCCGGATCGGTAATTTAAGAAGTGCGAAAATGCATTATATATCATAATTCAAATCTTTTTATTCAGCATTTTCTCAGAGAGAGAACTTTTGAGTATTTAAATTATTGACCTGTATGTATCCTGGTTTTCCCTAAAAAAAAAATAAAAAATAAAAAAAAAAAATAAAAAAAACCACAAAACAAAAAAAGCTATGTGTTAATATATATGTGTTGTAGAAGATAGAATTGGAGTTTTAGACCCTTTGCAAGATTTGCTGTTTGACAACCTATCAAAATGCTTTGTTTCAAAAATGTTTTAATTTGTCTTAAACGGTTTTTTCTTTTTCTAGTGGGCGACTGTTACTTTTCATCTTCCTCATCACGTGTTAAAGTCTGTGACGTGTGCGATTGTGAATGAGCTGAAGAAGATAAATCAGAATATAGCGGCATTGCCTGTAGCCTCCTCTGTAATGGACAGATTATCTTATCTGTTATCCAGTGCCCGGCCGGAGCTTGGTGTGGGGCCTGGCCGATCAGTAGATAGGTACGTCCTACTTGTGTTGGCTTGCCGGTTTTATATGTAATAGAAACTACGTTCTTCGTTTGTTGGACACCTGCATGGAAAACATGCCAATTCTTTTCTATGTACCCACTCTTCAGTTACTTCCTAATATTCCTAATAAACGATTAGTATTGTATGTGACAATTATCTCACACTAGTTTTGATGTCTAAGTAACTTGTGTATATGTTTATACATTTTAAATGACAGTGGATTATCCTTTAATAGGCTACACCTCAGTTAAGACAGATGGGACTAGATAAAAGGCCATGGGTTTATGAGCACACTCACACCAGAAGGTGGTTCTTCATGCAATAATCCGATTGGCATCTTAAATGGATCTTCTGACACCTCCTGCTGTGTGACGTCTGTCTGTCTGTTGTGCCTGTAGCATTATGTAGTACATGGGAGGGCGATTGGGGTACAAGTGGTGTAAGTTTGCAGATTGGGTTACTTATGTCAGGGGATTGATTAGTGAAGGTTTCCAAATAATTAACTAACTACTATAAAGCACAATCCTACATTTTACAATTCTGTGCTCAAGCAATATGTATGTGAAACATGCCTTATGTGTATACCATGGGGGATGGTATTATGACTGTTCTTCTCCATCATGCTATCTCCATGATTGTTTCTAGCAGCCTTTGTGAGAAGAATGGTGAGAAGATCAGGATTAGTTGATTAGTAGGTGCGGAGCACAGATTAAACTAAATTTCTCCAAAACAAAATTAATAATTAGAAAAGCATAATTATACCTAGTTTTATTTAAGGGACTAGCTGTGATGGCAACAGTCCCCCTTTTTAATAGACTGTTCAAATGGCACTCTAGTTTAGAGGAGAGGTAGCCTTTAAACTTTCTGCTACTTGAGGGTAGACCACCATAATCTTTCTCTTGACTCGACTTGTAGGTTGACGAAAAGAAATGCTAACCCCATATAAACCAATTTGCGTATGCAAAGTGAAGGGTTTCGCCAAAGCTTAGGCGCCAGGTTACCATGGAGACTGTGAACTTCATCACTGTGCCTAGGGGTTTACCTGCTCGGCACACAATCCGGCTCTATACAGAGCAAATTCATATGTCTAGCAACCAGTTATATATGAAAACTATGGAAGAACCATGGCATGCGTTGTTGCGTGACCCTGCCATAGTCGGTTTGTCGAGCCCTGCTATAGTATAATGTATGCAGTGTTTGTTCCTGTTGACCAGTGGGTGAGCAGGCTATAATTATTGTTAAGTGCAACATTAATACACAGTGCAAATGTACTTTGTTAGCTTCTGCTGGTTGTCATGTCCTTCCCATCTTTTACTTTTATATTTAAGGTCCTTAATGTATAGTGAAGCAAACAGAAGGGAGACCTTCACGTCATGGCCTCACGTAGGCTACAGGTGGGCACAGCCAGACCCTATGGCTCAAGCTGGGTTTTATCATCAGGTGAGGCCTCATCCGTTTAAAGCTTCCTCCTTGCGGCGCTGTATATATACGTCACGTGTGCTAGACTGTTAATCGTTACGCTAACTGACATAGTTCTATGTTTTCCAGGCACTACATGTAGACTGTAGTAAGCCGTATACGTCTTTTATATTTATTATCGATGATATTTTCTATATATTTTTCAGTATGTGAAAGCTCTTTTTATTGACAATTATTCTGTCTTTCCAAAAAGAAGCAGAGCGTTTAAGTGACTTTTGCTCTTTAGGTTATTTTTTGGCTATGAGTTGAAGCATAAGAGATTTTCAGCAATGCCCCCTTAAAATTATTGAATTATTCGTTGAAGACAAAAAGAAAACTTAATGTATATGAATACATATACAGTACTGTGCAAAAGTTTGGGCAGGTGTGAACGATACTTTAAGAAATACACAAGTTACTAGTTTACTTGTCATGAAACAAAATGCAAAGTGAGTGAACAGAAGAAAACTCTAAATCGAATCAATATTTGCCTTCAAAACCGCATCAATTCTTCTACATACCCTTTCAAAGTCAGGGATTTTATAAGCATATAGCTAAGCCGTATGATTAAACGATTATACCAGAGAGGTGCTAATGATCACAAATGTAATATTTAGGTTAAAACGCAATCATTAACTGAGACAGTTGTGTAGGAGGAATCAAACTGGGCAAGGCACAGTCAGCCTTACTGTTGCTGAAGAAAAAGTCATGCATTGTGGCAAGACGGAGCACAGCAACAAGACATTTTGTCTATTTTCGAAAGCATTTTTACTTTGCGGCGTTTTCACGCCTGCCTAAAACTTTTGCACAGTTTTGCTGTGTGTACAGTATATGTGTGTGTGTGTGTGTGTGTGTATATATATATATATATATATTATATATATATATATACACATATATATACATATACATAGAATATATATATATATATGTTTCTTGCTAGTTTTGCCTTTACATGTGATGGTGAAAATGTAAGTACTTTGCTAAACTAACAACTTTGTTTTTATTGATAGCCGGCTTCCTCGGGAGATGACCGGGCCATGTGCTTCACGTGTAGTGTGTGTTTAGTGTGCTGGGAGCCTACTGATGAACCATGGTGAGTTATGCAAGTGGGGTGGCAGAGAGGTTGCCTCCCAGGTCAGAAAACACCACTGGGTATTGTATTTTTGTAAAGGGTAACATATCATTGAAATGTTTCAGCATCAAAGAGGGTGCACCGCTTAAACTCTTCCCTCTTTATGGCTTTTGTATTGCGTTTTTTCAAATCTGCATGAAGAATTGCAGTGTGACGTACCGCCGTGAGATAAGTGTATAATCCTTCAATGAATCCTTACAGGTCGGAACACGAGAGACATTCCCCAAACTGCCCCTTTGTAAAAGGCGAACACACACAAAATGTACCCCTGTCAGTCACGCTTGCAACTTGTCCGGCACAGTTTCCCTGTACTGATGGCACAGACAGGATATCCTGCTTTGGAGTCGGTAACTGTCCTCATTTCCTAGCTGCTGCAACGAAGAGAGGGAAGATTTGCGTCTGGGATGTGTCCAAACTCATGAAGGTACTTCTGTCATTGCCTTGGGGCTTCTAGGAAGTCGTGTATAGTGTTACATTTCCCAATACATGGATTCCTTATCATCCTTTCTTTTCTCAAGGTGCACTTAAAGTTCGAGGTGAATGCTTACGACCCTGCAATAGGTCAGCTTTTAGTTCTTACAGGAGACTCCGGATCTGCTGTTGAGGCAAGGAGACCTACGTTGGCTTGGTTAGAAGATTCATCCAGTTGTTCTGATATCCCCAAATTAGAAGGAGACAGGTCAGTGAGTCTTTTTTGTCCAACATAGTCGAGAGCGCTGTCATCTGTGGAATGCTTGTATAGTAGGGCTGCAACAACTAATCGATAAAATCGACAATGAAAATCGTTGCCAACAAATTTCATCATCTATTAGTTGAGTCGATTTTTATCGATTATAAAATTAGGGTTTTTTCAGAGCAAATGCTCTGAAAAATACCCCTTGTTTTAAGTGTAACTCACAGCAGCAGTTCCTACTTACCAGTCCCTCCCTGCAGTCACTGCCGAGTGGCTGCAAGATGGGACGGAGCCAATCGGCAGTGACTGCAGGAAGAAGGAATCAGCACTTTGGCCCATTTCCTGTAGCGTCCACATGGCTCAAGAACTCATCTGAGTATAAAATTAATATTTGGGCTGCTGAAAGTTAATGGCGTGTTTAGGGTTAATTTTGGAGCAGTTATAGTTAGTGGGGTGTTTAGGGTTAATTTGGGGGCAGTTGTGGTTGATGGGGTCTTCAGGGGTTAAATTTAGGGCAGTTTGTGGTTGATGGGTCTTCAGGGTTAATTTAGGGGCAGTTATGGTTAATGGGGTCTTCTCTTCAGGGTTAATTTAATGCTGAGTACTGAGGGTTAATTAAATAAAGTTAACCGAAGGTGCAGTTAGAGGTAAAGGGGGCAAACCGAGGGGAATCTAAATCCTGGGGGCAGTGAAGAATTAACCCTGTATTTATAAAAGTATTGTCTGAACGTGTCTGCAAATCCTGTGAAGGTGCACTATGGCATATCAAGGGGGAATACGGCATACCTTGGGAGGACTGGGTGACATATCTGGGGGTATAAGGCATATAGGGTATATAAGGCATATGTGGGGAGGACAGAGTGACATATCTGGGGATATAAGGCATATATGGGGAGGACGGAGGGAAATATCTGGGGGTATAAGGCATGTGTGGGGAGGATGGAGTGATATATTGGGGGTATAAGGCATATAGGGTATTTAAGGCATATGTGGGGAGGGCAATGTGGCATATCTGGGAGGCTGTGTTGCAAGCCTGGGCTCAAATGTGCATAACTGGGGGAGGGTGCAGTTTGGGAAATAAAAACAAGAAATGCATTTTTATCAAGGTTTTTTTTTTATTCTGCTGTTTGATTTTAACTTCCTACATTACTTTTAAATTATTTTCAATGAAAAATTTAAATTTTTTTATCGGATTAATGGAAAAAAATAATCGGCCAACTAATCGATTATGAAAATAATAGTTAGTTGCAGCCCTATTGTATAGCTATATCTAATTACAATTATTGCCTCAAATCAAGGATTTTTTTTCCATTTTTTAATTCTGCATCATTTTTTACATTTTTAGGATAAAGGGTTACTATGCCTTTGGGTAGGTTTATGATGTGCTATGATGACTTGAATGTCTCTGGCCATTGATAATAGATGATTGATAAATTGGGCTGTTGATGCACACCTCGTCGAGACACATTACAAAGCATTGTTGATGTATTTTGATGTTTATTAGTAAATTGAACCTTCAATGTCTGCATTTCCAGTGATGACCTTCTAGATGATTCTGATAGTGAAGAACGTTCTAGGTCGGATTCTATTACTGGTAAGTGGTTGTTTATCCCCCTCCCCCATTCTTTATTTGTTTAATATAAACTTTAAAAATTATTTTATATAGCATTGTTGGATGCAGATATTTTTATTTATATCTGCCCAGGTATGCAAAAAAAACTGTTGGGCGGAGAAGGGTGACTGATCACAACATCTGCTGTAGTATCAAGACTTATTAGAAAATAATGCATTCTTTGCTTTTACATTTAGGTCACCCATCACAAAAGGAAACACTGGAAATGAGCTTGGATATCACAGCCCTTAGTATACTCCAGCAGCCAGAGAAGCTTCAGTGGGAGATTGTAGCAAATGTACTAGAAGACACAGTGAAGGACTTAGAGGAGCTCGGGGCAAACCCTTCTTTAGTTGGATGCAAAAGCGAAAAGGCCAAGGAGAAGCATATAGAACAGCACAACATTCCCTTTCCTTGTTTATTAACTGGTGGCTTGTTAACATACAGGTCTCCTGCTTCCTCCCCATCTAGTAGCAATTGCCGCAGGTCGCTTGATGCTTTAAACAGGACTCCAGGCGAAGGCTCGTCCGAGCAGGGGTCAACGGACAATGAATCGGGCACTAATTCTGAGCTTAATTCTCCTTTGGTGAAAAGGACTTTACCTGTGTTGCTACTGTACAGCATCAAGGAGTCTGATGAAAGAACAGGGAAACTCTTTTCTCAGATGAACAATATTATGAGCAAAAGTTTACATGATGATGGGTTTACTGTTCCACAGATCATTGAAATGGAACTGGATAATCAAGAGCAGTTGCTTTTGCAGGATCCTCCTGTTACTTATATACAGCAGTTTGCTGAGGCTACTGCCAATCTTGCATCTCCAGACTCAGACAAATGGACTTCCATGGTTCCTAAGCCTGGAACATTGGTGCAGTGTATGAGACTGCCTAAGTTTGCCGAGGAGGAGAACCTTTGTGTAGATTCAATCATCCCTTGTTCTGATGGACTTCATCTTTTAGTAGGGCTGCAGAAATGCCCTGCAGAGTCCTTGAGTGCAATAAATCAAGTAGAGGCCTTGAATAATTTAAACAAATTAAACTCTGCACTTTGTAGTAGGAGGAAAGCAGAAGCAGAATCAAATCTTGGTGCTGTGAATGGTACCAGTGTTAATGTTATCCCTTGTGAATCATCAGCTGACGTTCACGACCCTTTGATTATTCAACCAGACCAGAGACGAGTCAGTGGTGGCTATTTATTAATTTACAAAATGAATTATACAACCAGGATAGTGACTTTGGAAGAGGAGCCTGTAAAAATTCTCCACATTAAAGACCCCCAGGATGCAGTTACCTCGCTCATCTTGCTACAGCCTGACATTTTGGATAACCGAGAGGATGACTGCGAGGAGTCCCCAGAAGAAGTCCCTTTAGCTCCAAAACATGTCAGTGGGAAGGAGAAGAAATCTGACTTGCAGAGTTTGGGCCTCCTTGTAGTAACCACTCAAGGTGGATATGTGAAAATCTTAGATCTCTCAACATTTGAAGTGATGGGCAAAGTGGAACCACCTAAAAAGGAGGGGACGGAGGAAGTAGATCCTTTTGTGTCGGTTGTTTACTGCTCAGGGACAGACAGACTGTGTGCATGCACAAAAGGTAAGCATTTATACTGTTGCTAAGTCCCAATATGCATTTTTATAACCACTCTTTGACATCTTACGCTAAATAGCTTCACAGTATGTAAAGGAAGATTATCAACTGTATTAAATTTGTGTTTCAAAGAACGGTCTAGACCCCAGCATTGTATCTTGTTTATAATGCATGGACTCCAATGCATTTTAGATTTAAAGCTTAGTTATTAAAGTTGGGAAAATAAGACTTCTGCCTCTTCCGGAAGTGGTTATCATTTGTATGCATAGTTCTTACACAAGGTCAGAAGCTGCCGCATTAAACTCGGCGAAGCAGCAGGCGTCAATCGCATGTATGCTATCAAAACGTCATTCAGATATCCTACATCTGATTGGATGATGTTGCTGCTACTCCTGTCGAGTAGAACGGGACTTGTACCGAGCTTCCTGCTTTCAGTAGAGGCAGAGGAGTCTAATAAATCCAGTAACTATTGAATGCCAGCACCAATTGTGTACGCAGTAAAATGCAAAGTAGAAATGGGGAGTTTCGCGTTGAGGAGAAACGTCCTGAACTTTGTTTGAGATGAAAAATAAATTTCCAGGCAATCCATGTGCCCAGATTTACTGTTAAAGCGCTCTAGATCTATGTGCTAACTGGTTTTGATGTCTCAACTATAATGGGGTTTAGTCACTTAAGCAGGAGTTTGCAGGACAGTTTTGGCTTCTACTTTCAGAAGTCACCATGCTTCTACTTTCAGAAGTCAGCTGTCGAAGCGGGTACACAATGGGGTATTTTCTATGAAAGCATAATAGCCAGTAAGCCATTACCCTATACCTGACTTAACATGACGTTTATCCATGTGTAACCCGTGCTATTCTGTCATATAACGGGGCACCCCAGCCGACCGCCCGCCCCTCATGCAAGCCAAGGAACTAGGGAACCAGTACAAATGCATAGAGGGGATTCTGATGAATCCTGTGTTTGTACATCCAAAAAGAATGTAGCTTATACGGTGGCGCTCGGCTGTCGTATGCATTAATGTGCGTATGGTGGCTGGCGTGTCCTGCAAATGATTTTAGTCTTGCTGAGGTTTGTATTCTAGGTATTCGTTTCAGTGGAACGGCATCTTGTAAACTTTTTCTATGCTCTTCTATGCTCTTCTCACAAATATTGAGTATTGGAGATAATGTCATAATAAGTTAAAGTATAATCAAATGAGGACATTTTGTGTGTGTGTGTATTTACAAGAAGGACCCCCAAAGCTGTTGAAACATTCTATATATTACGTGTTTGCAACAGCAAACTTGTTGTACGTGCTGAGCTCTGATAACTTGGCACAATCTACTAGACCAATACTTTGAATGTCCCAGTCCTGATCACCCAGGGGAACTTTATTAGCTTAATTAGGACATTACTAGCATAGCCATTAGGAATCGGCTTATTGGGTGCTTTGTGGGCCGCCTTGACTTTTCATTCTTTCCGAATTGTTACGTTATGCACTATTTGTTGTTCTGTTTGCCCATTGTACGTATCTGCTGACTCTGGTGGCGCTGTATTAGTCAATAAATAATGATGAACTACAACGATGCCTTCCGTATAAGCAAATAATGCTTATTGGAACTATAACCCAGGTCTTGTCAGCACCACGTTGCTTTGTAGAATACTAATCATGTTCAATGTGTACATTTTTTTTTTACTTGTTAGGAGGAGAACTTCATTTTCTCCAGATTGGTGGCACTTGTGATGACCTTGATGAAACGGACATACTTGTTGATGCATCTCTATCAAAGGGTGTGGAGCAGTTGGTGGAGGGAATCAAGCCTCTGTCAAATCCCAGCAGCCCAGGCATCACAGGTAATTCATAATAATTGAATAAAAGTACAATTGTTATAATCACCATCATATAGTGTTACTGGGACAAAAATAAACCTATTGTGCGGCGGCAGAAGCTAACGGATGGTTTCTGTTTAGGCGTTGACCTTTTGGCGGAACAACCCTTTTCCCTGGAAATGTTGACGTGTTTAGTGGAACTTACACGTTTCGAGACTTTGATACCAAGGTTTTCCGCCACTGTCCCACCGTGCTGGGTGGAAGTTCAGCAGGAGCAGCAGCAGAGGCGCCATCCGCAGCACCTGCATCAGCAGCACCACGGAGATGCAGCACAGCATACCCGCACATGGAAGCTACAGAACGACAGGTACAAACCACCTCGTATAGAGCCAAGTAACATATATACAGCATCTGCTGGTTTTCTATTAGATTTTATTCAATTTAGTTTTTTATATGCACGTATGCGAGTCATTTGTTTCTTCCACTTTTTCATTCATCAATCTTATTACCTTCATTCATCAATCTTATTACCTACAAAACGGATAAGTAGAATGGGATGATTTTGTATAATAGTATAATGAGCATGTAGCTAAATTGGATTTACTCAAGGTGCTTAAGAAGTAAATTTGTCGTACAGATACCCGTTCATTTTTTTCTTTTAATGAGCCTTGTAATTATTTAAATTTATTTCCTGTATTTTTGTGCTTTCTCCTTAGCGCTAGTTGGGATGAACATGTGTTTGAACTGGTCCTGCCTAAAGCCTGCATGGTGGGTCATGTGGATTTCAAATTCTTATTGAATTCTAACATCACAAACATTCCACAAATCCAAGTGACGTTACTGAAGAACAAGGCCCCAGGCTTGGCTAAAGTTAACGGTAAGAATGAAGGTTTCTTCAGCGCCACGGAAATTATGTATATTTACGTTGTAGAGAAATAGGCCAACTCCTAACCTGAATTTAATATATGCCATCTGGTGAGAAATGTCTTTATCTTATGTGTTGCATAAAGTGTGAGTCAGGAGGAAAAAAGGAAAACATTTTGTAACTTCATACACCGAGTATTGTCATGGAATTGTGTTTGCAGATTAAAATAAGCAATATTATCTTAAAAGCTGCGTGATTATTCATCCCTATGATGTTGCTGGCTTCCAGTGATTGGTTGAAGTAGCCATTGTATGGGAAGGGGTGTAGAGATGACAAGATCTCTGCTTCGATGGCGTTACATGCTACTTACTGATGAACAAAATTCCTTTCTGGGATGTCTCCCTTTGTAGAGGCGCCTGTGGACAGACACATACCATTCCCTCTGTCTCCGGCCTTCAATGTTGATATGCAGAGGAACGGCAAACCTGCTCTTGTGGATTTAAGTGAAGATATGCAGAACATGGAAGTTGAAGATTCTCAGTGTAAGTTTTATCCTCCTTTTTTTTTTCCTCACTTTTTTTTTTTGTTGTTCATGTCTCTCTTAACCCCTTCGTTCCCCTATAGACGTACCGGGACGTAAAAAAAAAGCCCACAAAGAAACCCCTATGGACGTCCCGGTACGTCCAGCCCTTCGTGCAGCGTCAGGGACACATCCCTGCCGCTGCACGGGAGACCAGGCT
>VKOC01000005.1:19738217-19755375 GCA_009364415.1 Spea multiplicata | reverse complement strand
CCCCCCCCGGCTTGCCACTCTGCCCCAGAAATGCCTTTTAACTCTCTAAATGCCACTGTGTCCCATGATATGCCTTTTGACCCCCTATGTGCCACTCTGCCTCTAGAAATGCCTTATACCCCTATATGCCACTCTGGCATTTAGGGGTTAAAAGGCATATTATGGCGCAGAGTTGCATATAGGGGGGGAGGTATAAGGCATTTCAGGAGGCAGAATGGCGTATAGAGGATTAAAAGGCGTTTTTGGAGGCAGAGGGGCATTAAGGGGGTTAAAAGGCATATCATAGAGCACTATGCCAACAGAAATGCCTTATGCCCCCCAATTAACCCCCCCAAAAAAACTTACCGGTGCTTCTGACTCCCTGGTGTGTATTCAAGGCAGCGGGTAGACGGCTACGCGATTCGCGTAGGCAACTATCGTTACAGCTGGAAGGAGGTGCCGTTAGCAGCAGTGAACTCTCCTCTCTGACAGCCAGGGAAGGTCTGCGCGACGGACGCAGATAACCCCCGCTGCTAGTGGCACCTCCTTCCGGCTGCAGCGGAAGTTGCCTACGCCAATAGAGGTCTGACTAAGATCCAGATCCCCTGCAGCGCTGCAGGGGACCTGGATCCTCCTGTCTGGTAACCTCTGCTGCTGGTGCTTCTGACTCACTCGTGTGTAGACGGGTCGCGTAGACAACTTCTGCTGCAGCCGGAAGGAGGTGCTAGCCTCCTTCCAGCTGCAGCGGAAGTTGCCTATGGGAATCGCGTAGACGTCTATTTGAGGTCTGATTATAACGACTCGTCTTATAAGAGTCTTTTAATAGAGCAAATACGGTATTTATTACTCATAGTGTGCTTTGGTTTTATTTTAGATCACAGGCATGTATTAATGTTGGGGTTGGCTGTTCATTATCATTGTTCCACCCTATAAAGTAATTATAAGTGACACAGCCATGTGATGAAGTATAGTAGCGAACCTTTTAGAGTAAATAATCTCAACAAATTACTTTAGGAAATGTTTTCTAGAAATGAAATATATTTAGATTTGATATTTTTGGCACAGGTGCATTCTGAAGGCTGCATGCTTTTCCTCTGGAGTACCTTACTACCAACGTGAGCTGATGCAACAAGCATAGGGCAGGAGGATATCAAATAATATATACACTTATTTTTTTCATCAAATTTGGATGTCTTCTAGAAGCTTTTTAGACTTTACGTTAATGACCTGCCTCGGAAAAGTAGATAATGTGCATTTAGAAAAACAAACATAGAAACAATTTGACTTATCTTCCACCCTTCCAATAAAGTAACATTTCCTTACATTATATCTAAACCTCTGACCCTCTAGGTCTAGATTATGACCTCTTGTCCTGCCATTTTTCCTCATTTTAAATAAGCTTGCCATCTGTACTTTGTTAAATCCCATTAAGTATTTAAATGTTTTTCACATCTCCCTCTCTTCTTTCCACCAAGCTATACGTATTGAGTCTTTTATGATATTTTTATCCTGCAAGCCATTCACCAGTTTGGTAGCTCTCCTCTGAACTCGCTCCAAAATGTCAATATCCTTCTGGAGATGAGGTGTTCACAACCGTTCTCCACTTTAGGTGAGGCCTGAGGGATCTGTAAAGCGGCAGAACCACCTCCTTCTTCCTGCTATTAACGTCGCCCGCCATACAACCCAGCACCCTACTCCCTTTTCTGACATTTTATTGCATTTCTTGCTTACCTCAGAAATAATGGCATTTCTTTGTTAATCCTACCAGTGTATTCATCTAAAGTGATTTTCTTTGATAGCTGCATGAACTGCATAGCAATTTAGGGTAAGTGGCTTTTGGCCAGCTAAACATCTAATTAGTATGTGTGCGAGAGATGCTATACTCCATGAAGTCAAACATATTTCCTGCAAAGGCAGCCCTCGGGGGGGAGGGAATGGGATCCTTCTTTTTGTTTTAAATGCTGTGGACTCCTAAGCATTTGAAAAGGCATTGCCTTCCAGCAGACAAGAAAACAAAAAATAATAAAAATATACTTTATAGTGAAGGAACCATTCTAGTTCTTAAAGATTAATATATTTACTGGTCTGCTTAATAGTATAGCAATTATTATTTTGGCACAAAAAAACCTAAAAATCATAAGAGGCGTACATTCAGATTCCCAAGTTGCTGCTAGAATAAGTACAAAACAAAGCAATAATTCAGCGCCTACTTAGTGAATACTATTCAAAAACACCTCCATAAGGCATACATATTGGGGTTTCCATCACATTGTATGGCCGTATGACGCTTAGCCCTCCACTGTGTCAAACTACCTCAAGTTTGGGGATTCATGTCTTTTTATCTAAGTCTAAAAGTAAAAATGCTGTAACAGAATGTTGAAAAGTTATTGAATACAAAGTTCTGTTTTGGAGCATTTTACATTTAAGACTGTACTGTGTTATCCAAGTAATGGCAAAAACAAGAATTCATCCAGTTTAAGTGAAGACGGGGATTTTTTTAAATTATTATTATTGTAGTAGTTTGTCAAGGCATAGTAACAAGAATAGTGTTAGTGATCTATCTTGTCCAATAAGACAAACAAATAAAATCAGGTCTGCCAAAAATCTGCCCTCCATTGAGGTTTATGATGGGAATAATAATTCTGTATGAAAACCCATCACAAAAATGGAGACATTGTTGAACATGACTAGTTAAGATCAGCTGCTTATTTTGGATCTGGCCAGGTTGAAGGTCCTCATAAGAGCTGTTGGCAACATTCATGAAGTAACCTGCTGGCTCTTCCCATGCGGGAAAATCTTGTAGATGCAAAGGTACAGATCAAATTTTTTTTGCGCATAAAGACCTGAGAGAAACTGCATCAAACTTTGAGCACTCAACCTGTTTATTTGTAGCGTACTGACCTGTTAATGTTTAATACAATGTTTCTCAGACTGAGGAAAGAGAAAGTGGCATTGAGCAGATAACACTGACCTTAACGAAAGCTAATGTCATCCATTCTTTCGTCCATCACGATATGTTGTCTTCTGTTAACCGCGTTGTCTTCTGTTAACCGCGTTGTCTTCTGTTAACCCGCTTCTGTTAACGCGTGTTCTGTTAACCGCGTTGTCTTCTGTTACCGCGTTGTCTTCTGTTAACCGCGTTGTCTTCTGTTAACCGCGTTGTGGGTTTTACATTTTATGCAGAGCTTTGCTAATACATTAATTATCGAGGCAGGGTGTGAATTGCTGTGAGCAGCAAAGGGTGAACCTATTGAGTACATTGCGAGGAGTATGTGGAGTTACTGCCAATATTTTGATGTGCGTTGCCCGGTATGGTTGTGTATAGGGCTGTGTTTAAGGAAACTTGGAGGACTGTATATAACAATATGTTAACTAGTAACTGTTTTCTTTTTCCTAATACTTAGGACAGGGGCGTCCAACCTGCGGCCCTCCAGCTGCTGCTGGACTACATCTCCTACAATGCTCTTGACTACATCTCCTATAATGCTCTTTCAGCTAAGGGGCTGGCTGTGGAGGATGGGAGATGTAGTTGTTGGATGCCCCTGACCTAGGAGAACCACAATGAGTCCAGCTCTAAAAATTTTCTCCCGCCAGTGGTGGTATTCTTAATTTCTTGTATTTATATCTTTAATGTCAGCTTATATCTAGCCCATCTCGTGTTAGTTTGAGTCAGGCTTGTATAGAGAAGAGGGGTACAGGCAGAAGGAAGGAGTCTAATACCAAGGTATGGATCAAAAAGCCAAACGTTGGTTCTAGCTTAGCCCCTGCTCATTCACTTCCACTGGCCATAACTGTAACAATTTTAGCTGCTTATAAAAATGTCTTTTTCCTTCATCAAAATAGCACACTTATGCTGCTTTAGTGTTTCCCCCCCCAGTAAAAACATACGTCAGACATTATCAGATTGTTAAATTGTGCAACTCAGTGTAACTTAAATATATTGTGAGCTTTGTCTTTTACTGAACTGGGACACATAGCTTATCCCTAGAGCACTCAAATTACTTTCAGATGACTCTGAAACATGCTTCAGCCATCAGCACTGTCCTTATGTGCCACCTCATTCTTGATTTGACTGTTGGCCAAGCTCACAATGTCCTGCTTAGCTAATCATCACAGAAATATTTAACTGGAACCAGGTCTACAGAGGAAGGAGTTGCAATACTCAGATCCCATGAAGCAGATGCTGATGTTAATGCAGTCACGATATGAAAATAAAATCCTGTTATTATTTCTAGTGTAGCTTTACTTCTCAACTTCCCTGATCCTGTATTTGGAAGAAGCAAAGCCCTATGGCTCTCTGTCCTTTGAATTGCCAGGTAATATGTGGCAAATCTGAATAGTAGCACGTAGGGTGATCCATCGCCTTCACGCAAGCAGAGTGTTAGCTTGTCAAACAGGTTAGCAGTCCATTGGCACAAATGCATACAGCAAAGAGCTGGCAGCTACTGCACATAAATATGGTCTTGTGCATTTTCGGGAACTCTGCTTGCGTCCTTACCTGCTTAGTCTGCCAAACTCCCTGTTTACGCGAGTGACTTCCTCCAAATGCATGATCGGGATTTGTTTAGGAAGCGTGTGACAATTCTGTCAGATTTAGTGATCAAAGGGTAATGTGGAAAGAGTGTCAAACTACCAGCAAAAGGAGAATTTAGCGGCTGCTATTGTAAGAGCACCGCAGGAAAGCTGTTGATTATCCTCTTAATATTGCTGACCCGGAAATGCATGTTGGGTTTGTATCTAGATTGTTTACTGTAGATATATTGACTAGTAGTAATATGTGTGTGTATATGTGTGTGTATATATATATATATATATATATATATATATATATATATAATATAATTTTTTTTTGCTCAATAGTTTGGGGTAGCCATATTAGTCCAGTGTATAAGAATGCAAAAAAAACCCCCAAAATGTTGCAGAATCTCGTAATACCTTTTTTTATTGGACTAACAGTATTTCGGGAGTCCTCCCTTTATCAAGTCAAAAGCATTTCTGACCATGCGAGTGAAAAACACAGTTTAGCTCAATGAATCGTTTCACTTACAGCAATTTGACGGTAGTGGTTTTATTAAAGCTTCCTCCTGTTTAGCACGTTACGGCCCGTTATGCCGGTGTAAGGCAGGCTGGGGCCATGCTGAGGATCTTTTTACAGCAGGAGAAGTGGTCAGACTAGATGGGCCACACGGTTCTTATCTACTGTCATGGAGCAGCTTTGGCCAATTTTATATGTTAAAGGGAATAATTTCCCTGGTAACAGTAATATTAAGGGACCTCCTGTCTAACATGTCACCAGTGTTGGTAAAAGCCCTGGGGTCAGCTTACACAAGCATTATTTCGGACTTTTTTTAAATTTTTTTACCTTTTCTTTTAAGTGTTTCTGAAAAATCAAACTGGCTTGTTTCTTAAGACCCATCTAATGGCACACAATGTCAAAAAGTAAAAACTCACAGTAATATGCAAAATGTAAAGTTCTATGAAGCATCTTATGTCATGTTTTTTGTATGAGAGTTAAGGTTGTCTGTGTACACACACACACACCACACACACCATACACCCCCCCCACGTGCGCACACTTGTATAGCCTTGTGTCTTCAGTATTAATATATATATTTTTTTTTATTTAACAGCAAAACCAGGTGGGCGTGTGAGGTGTCAGTATTTCCCAACAGTGGATAAAGTAATCTTTGTAGATGATTATGCAGTGGGTTGTAGGAAAGACCTGAATGGAATTTTGTTGCTAGACACGGCTCTTCAAACACCAGTTTCCAAACCTGATGACATTGTCCATCTTGAGTTGCCGGTCACAGAGGTAGGTTGCCATAACCATGCTATCTTCTCATTTTCTAGATGATTACTGCATAGCCATGACATATACCTGTGTAATCTCTTCTCCTCTGAACAATATATGTTATTATTTTTTTGTCATTGTAAGCTTTTTTGAGCAAGGCTTTAAAGTCTAATGGGATTCTCTAGTTATGTCATGCTTACCTATTGTACAACACAATGAAGTATAAATTGATGCATTCAATTCCTTAAACAGTAATATATACAGTATTAGGGTTGTTTAAGGATTTTGATTGGTATAACACTTTAATATGCATTCTTAATGATAGTGTTGGGGACATTAAACTGTCCTTTTAAGTAGCTCAGACCTTTTGAAGGGCTACCTGTCCTGTTAGCGGTCCATTATATTTTCAGGCTTGTGACTTTTTTTTGTTTGTTGAAGGAAGCATGTGTTCTCTGACTTGTTCTGCGCTTCTTGGTCAAGTGACATTGTGCCTCTTTGCTTTGTAGGCGCAGCAGTTGTTATCTGCTTGCCTGGAAAAGATCGACGTGTCTAGTGCTGAAGGGTATGATTCATTTATTGTGCAGCTGAAAGATGGCTTCAAAAATACCTCACACGAGACTGCAGGAAATCATAAAGTTGCCAAGGTAAGATACTCACTTGTTTTGTTCATTTGGTTGTACAGGAACCCAATCGCTTCTACAATATGCGAGTATCTCCATCCTTTCCTAGATGTTTGGCCTAGACATCTGATAAATCCATCACCCACATAAGCAAGTCTTGGTGTGTACTGAATGGCAAACCTAGTTCCAACAGTTTATATCCGGTTTCGGTTTGTGTAATGGGAATCTCTCATGATCTCTAAACAGACGTACGTTAAAAATTGCGCTTACCTTTTCTGCCATTTAGTGCATGGCGTCTGAGAAAGGTTACCCTCCCAAATACTTTTTGCGTATGTTCTCTTGCAACGGGAGAGTGCCTGCGGCCTTGTACAAGGAAGAGGTCTTTGCATTTCCTACATCTGGCGATCGGCTTCCTCTAAGGCAGGGGTGTCCAAGTTTTTTCTGCAGTGGGCCACTTCATCAGAATTGTATACGTGCGCGGGCCGCACTCATTTATCACTGTGACAAAAAATATGGCCTTTAATAAAATATGCAGATTAAAATAAAGTAAAATGACACAAAACCTTTACTCTTCCTCTCACTGATTTCTGGGCCTAGAAAGTTTTGCGACTACAAATTCAGGATTCCCTAGATTTATTCTAGGGATGAACTAAAATGAAAATTCTGGACCAAAACATTCAGGGTTCACTTAGCCAAAACCGAAAATGACCCCCACCTTTAAAAATAATAATAAAAACTCACATTTTTAATAAAAGTAGGTAACACACAATTGGACAAAATTAGCAATATGACTTGGCATGATAGGAGTGCGATTGCTAACAGCAATCACACTCCTATCATACCCAGGCAACCAGTAAATGCTGGTACCTAGGCATGATGGGACTGTGCTCGCTGTGATTGCTGTTAGCAATCACACTCCTATCATGCCAAGTCAGCCAATACACGCTGGTACAGGGTGGCTGTAAGTGATGTGCAGACCCCATACTGCTGGTAGCATCAATACACGGGGGGCAGCTAGCTAGGTTTCAGCATGTACTGGCTGACTTGGCATGATAGGAGTGTGATTGCTAACAGCAATCAAAGTCCCATCATGCCTAGGTTCCAGCACTTACACATCCAACCATTAAATGCTGTAACCTAGGCATGATGGGACTGTGATTGCTGTTACCAAGGAACAGCAAGGAACAGAGATAACAATCCACTGGCCGAAATGGAAAAAAGGGAGGGAGGGAAATACTTGCTGCCTAAAATTCCAGTTATTAAGGCACCAAAGCTAGATTAGTTCCTAATTTTAGGGCAACAGTCTCGTATTTGCAATTTTTTTTTTTTTTTTTTTTATTATGAAAGTACAAAATATACAAACATTTAGACAAACATATAAAAAAGATTGCATATTTGCAGATTTATCTAGATTGAGGCAAATTCATCTAGCTGTAGTTACAAATAACTTTGAGAGAATCTCTGATCAAAATATACAACCGTTTAGACTTAACGTATAAGAGGATTACATACAGAAATAGATATTATGATGATACGTTCAAATTTATCTTATTTGAGGCTAGTACCGTCCGCCAATATTTCGAACAAATAATCTCTGGACTGTCCATTTATAACGTACAAAAAAACAAACAAAAAAAAAACAAACAAAAACAAACATGGCGTGGTGAGGAAGGGGGAAAATGTAGTTAGAATAAGAGAGCTTTATAAAATTGTTATATGCACTTATAGGGATGATACTAATTCATCAAATATTTTAAACCAAGAGTCCCAACAGTTATAGGATTTCCATGAGTTTAGGAAAGGCCAGCTAATTGATCTTTCCATTTTTATCTGGAAAAATAACTGATTGATAAAGTGATTCCAAGTAGGAGAACCAGAGGCTTTCCAGTTTCTGGCTATTATAATTTTCATTGCTACTAAGCAATGTGTAAGTAATAATTTATCTTTTTTTTGTAGGGGCGGCCAATTTAGATGTAGTAGGGCTACCTCTGGTGATCTTTTAATCTTTATTTTAAGTAAAGTATCCAATAGATCATACATCTTGTTCCAAATAGGTCTAATTCGTCCGCATTCCCACCAGATATGTAAGTATGTTCCATCGTCCTTATTGCATCTCCAGCAGGTAGAGGAACTGTTGGGGTGCATACGTTTTTAGCTTAGATGGGACGAGGTACCATCTATTGGTTACTTTATATTGGGTCTCCAATAGGGTTATAGAGTGTATAGATTTCGAGGTATTTAATTGAGCTTGGAACCAATCTGTAGCATGAATTTTACAGTGCAGATCTTTTTCCCAAGTTTTTATATAGGGAGATGTCTGAACCTCTTCCCATTCACGCACCAACTTCATAATCTTAGAGGTCACCCGAGGGACTCTCTCAGTGCTAAATATTTCACCAAGGAGATTAATCTGAGGGGTGGAGTGCAAAAAAGACTGTCTGAGGGCACTTTTTATTCTTAGATATTTAAAAATTTCTGTTGATGACAATTGGTAATCTATTTGTAAGTCTGGAAAAGTTCTTAATTTGCCATCAGAGAATAAATTGTTGATTCGAATTAAGCCTTTATGTTTCCAAGATGTTAAATTGAGTTCTTCTATATTGGTAGCCAGAATTTCGATTTGATGGAAATTAAGAAACTTCTTGTCTATTTTCCATTGACGTTTTTGGTTCTCCCATATAGGGATGAGATGTTCAAGAATTATGCTACCTTTAATATTTTCTTTTATATGTTTTAAGCCATGAATATTCCATATAAGGCTATCTAACTCTAGATTGCCACTTAATTCTTTCTCTATTTCCACCCATCCCTCTTTTTTGTCTAGCACTAATTGCATCCTATATATATGTAGAATCCTCGTAGTTATGTAGAGGTTTTTTATGCTTGGGAACGTGATACCTCCTCGTTGGGGTTTCTGAATTAGTATGTTTTGTTTGAGTCTTGGTTTTTTCCTCTCCATATGAAATTTGAAAAGCTAGATTGTATCAGTGAGAGCCATTGGTCTGAGGCTTTTAGGGGTAGCATCTGAAAGAGATATAGCCACTTAGGAATAATATATGAATTTATGGAGTTTATTCTTCCCCACCATGATAGCTCCTTACATTGCCATTCTTTTAGTTTACGATTCAAAAAATTTACTTCCATTATTCTCTTAGGATCTGCAGAGATGAGGATACCAAGGTAACTAAAGTCTCGTATCGCCCAGGTAAAGCCGTAATTTAGCATTATTATTTCTTTTGAACTATTATCAATGTTTTTACCTAAGAGAACTGTCTTTGTTGTATTTAGCTTATAGTTTGAGACTTTACTATAGTCTCTTATTTCGGTCATCAGATGTTTCAAGGATTCGACCGGGTCAGTGAGAGTAATTAGTACATCGTCTGCGTAAAGGTTCATTTTTAAATGGTTTGTGTTGGTTTGATATCCTTTAATCATATTATTGCATCTAATGTTTATGGCTAAGGGCTCCATAGAAATTATATATAATAAGGGCGATAGTGGGCAACCATTTTTTAGTTGAAACCAAGAAGAACATAAATTTGGGCCCACTATCCTAGCTGTTGGATCTGCATATAAAGAAAAAATTGCCCTATGCATCCAGCCGGAGATACCGTTTTTTTGTAATACGCAACTTAAAAAATTCCAACTGACCCGGTCGAAAGCCTTTTCCGCATCTAGCGCCATCAGTAACAGAGGAGTTTTAGATCTGGAGCAGGCGTCTATAATGTCTATGGTTCTTCTAACGTTGTAGCTGGAGGATCTGCCCGAGACAAAGCCTATCTGATCTCTGTGAATTATTTTATCTAATACCGAATTCATTCTACCTGCCAGTATTGACGAAAATAATTTTACATCGACATTAATTAGGGATATCGGACGATAGTTTGTGATGGTCGAAGAGGGTTTGCCTTCTTTCAGAATTGGCATAACGTTTGCTCTCAACATTTCTGATGGGAATCTGCCTAACTCTACTGTATCGTTAAATAGAATTGTTAAATGTGGGGCTATTTGGGTATTAAACGTTTTATAAAACAAATTACTAAAACCATCTGGGCCCGGCGTCTTGTAGTTAACGAGTTTTAAGATTTCATTGTTTACTTCTATTTCAGTTATGGGTCTATTAAGTGCATCTTTTTGAGCTTTAGAAATATGAGGTAATTTTGTTTGTGCTAAATAATTATTTAGATCTTTATCTGTACTTGATGTTGAAAGATTATATAATTCTCCATAATATCTATTAAAGTATTTACCAATATCTTCTGGAGTGGTTAGTATCTGGTTACCATCAATTAGCTTCGTAATTCTATTATTGGCTCTCTGTTTCTTTAGCTTGTTAGTCAGCAACTTATCTGTCCTGTTACCTCTAGCATAAAATGTTATTTTTAGTTTTTCCATATTTCTAGAGTCTCTTTCAATAAGCCGATGATTGATTTGTTCTTGAATATCTTTTATTTTTTGTGTTAATAATTGTGATGGTGCTGACTTATTCTTTCTAGATGTTGTGGTTAGCTGGCAATAGAGTTCGGGTAGACTATTATTCTGGGCTTTTTTTTGGTTAATATTTATTTTGATTAAGTGTCCTCTAATAACAGCATTGAAAGCGCACCAATTGTTTCCTGAGGAGGTGTCACTTGGGATATTTTCTTTAAAGTAGTTTAATATCGTATTTTGAAGAACTAGTTTTTCTTTCTGACTTTTCAAGATATAATCATTCATTCTCCAAGTGGCTTTTGATTTAGGAGATGCTTCATCTTTAAGTTCTAAAGATATAATATTATGATCTGACCACGTATTTTCTATTATATTAATATTTTTAGTGTCTTTAATAAGTTCAGCATCTCCCCACATCATGTCGATCCTGGAGTAGGAGAGGTGTACTCTTGAGAAATGAGTGTATTCTCTTACTTGGGGGTTCAGCGTCCTCCAAATATCGAATAAGTTGTTATAATTTAAGGTCTTATTTAAAGCTTTCGCTTGTTTTATCACCTGAGGATGAATAGTGCGACCTGTGGGTAAGTTTTTATCTGTATAGGGGTCCAAAACACAGTTAAAATCGCCTGCGATCAGACATCTACCCATTCTAATATTCTCTACTTCTCCTAAAATTTTATTTAAAAAAGTTACTGGAGAAATATTAGGGAGATATATATTGATAAGAGTATATTTTTCATTATTGATTTCACAAATCAAGATTATATATCTTCCTTCTTCATCCGTTATTTGATAGTCGATTTGAACTTGTATATTATTTGAAAAGATTATAGCAACCCCCTTTTTTTTTTTAGTACGATCTGAAGAAGAGAATATATTAAAGAAAGAACTTCCTATGTTTTTAGTTTTTTCAATTTGTCTCCAATGGGTTTCTTGTAGGAAGCAGATATCCACTCGTTCTTTTTTTAAATAATTATGAAGGATTGATCTCTTAAAAGTTGTATTCAGCCCTTGTGCATTAACTGAAATGATTTTAACCATTATATCTAATACATAATTCCCGATTTCCTTCCCACGCCATGACATAAAAAACATACAACAACATGGTCACATTGATTTGTGGCCAATAAACCCGGCCACGCTCTGTGGGAGGGTTCCAATGACCCTTTACAGCAGGGATCCCCAAACTCGGCCCTCCAGCTGCTGCAGGACTACATCTCCCATACTCCTCAGCCAGCCCCTTAGCTGAAGGAGCATTATGGGAGATGTAGTCCTGCAGCAGCTGGAGGGCCGAGTTTGGGGATCCCTGCTTTACAGGGCCTACCATCGCAGCGAAGGGGGGAATAATACCACCCTTAATTGCAAAGATTATGTCAATTTAACATAAGGCAGGAGGCTATGCCTCGTCGCAGTAGCGTCGGATATGAAAGAAAACCCACGAGGTTATACGCAGAGAAAAAGGAAAAAAAAACAAAAAAAACAAGCTATCATTTATGAAGAAAAGATCGAATATATGTAATATATGTATGTACAATAAGATTTTCCTAATAGTATATATGGGGCTAATTTATATCATATTTATAGTGAAGGTTATAATATTCCCAGATTTCTGAATATTTCATCGAGATGAGATTATGGAATCTCTTGATAATTTCCAAGAGATTATCTTTATAATTGATTTAGACGTTATTGCTAGTGCATACATGTATGAAGTGTTGTACTATATGTAAAGACAATAGGCCCATATAACCCTAAGAATCACTTACGTATCAGTCCTAGGTTTAAGTTAGACAATTTTCCGTTTAAATATCGCATATAATAAAAGAGAGAAAAAAAAATAAAAAAATAAAAAAAAGAAAAAAAAAATATTGCATTAAATAAAAAAAAAATTGTAAGATCTCTTGATTGTGTCTACAAATTATTTTTTTAAATTTACTTGATTGTGTATAAATTCTGGTACTTATATATGTGGGTTTCGTGCTGTAAGTTATTTGGGGTGAAAAAAGAAAATAAAAAGTATATAAGTGGTAAAAAAAAAAAAAAAAAAAAATTAAAACAGTGTAGGTGTGACGTTTTGTTATGTGCTAAAATAGTTCCTAAGTTTAATTTGGGAAGATTTGGAGTGTATAAGTAAAGAATTTCTCGCACGTGGTGAATAATAGTAGCTGAGAAAAAAAAACAAAAAAACAAGAGGTGTGTATGTGCTCAATTTTCCTGCATTATCATGCTATCTATCATACGTGTTTCAATATAAACTTTTGCAATATTTGTAATAAGAAGAAAAAAGAAAAATAAAAAAAAAATAAAAAAAAATAGGGTAACAACGTACTCCTAATTATTACATTAAGTCAATAAGGTTGTAAGATCTCTTGATTGTGTCTACAAATTGTTTTGAATTTACTTGATTGTGTATAGATTCTAGTACGTATATGTGTATGTGGGTTTCGTGCTGTAAGTTGTTAGGGGTGAGAAAGAAAATATAAAGTATATAGGTGGTAAAAACATTGAAACGATATAAATGTGACATTTTGTTATGTGCTAAAAGAATTCCTAAATTTAATTTGGAAAAATTTCGAGTGAATAAGTAAGGGATTTCTCACATGTGGTGAATAATAATAAAAAAAAAAACAAAAACAAAAAAAACAAACAAAAAAAAAAGAAGCCTTTTCTCCATTTTCTTGTGGAATACGACAGGTCTTGAAGGGCCAAAATGTTCTTAAATTTTTCTACTGTACAATTTTCACCTCTAACAGCTCTTATCAAGTTAGATGTTATTTGTGTCGAATAAAATTTTATTATGACTTCTCTTGGGTAGTTCTCTGGAGACTCCTTTGCTCTTGGGATACGGTGATATCTCTCAATAACAGTATCTAAGGATTTTGTGTGGATTCCAAGGTCTATAAGGAATTCCAATAGAAAGGCACCGAGAGCCTCTTGTGATATTTCTTCTGGAACTGTCTTCTAAATCTCTCAGTTTTAATTCCAGTTGATCTATTCTGTTAGAGGTTTCCTTTTGTTTGTCTTCCAAACTCAAACAGCGCAAGTCCGTTTCTGAATTTTTTTTTTCTATGTTTACAATTTTTAGGTAAATCACTGTTTATTGATTTTTCAACAGAGCAAGGGTAAGAGGAAACCTGGGAAAGGGGAGGGGAAGGTAGCCAAAAAGGAGAAAGGGAAAGGGACATGTAATCATTCAAAGTTGAACCATGGCGGTCTAACATATGCGCGAAATTCGCGAGTGCTACAAATCTGATACAAAAGTAGAGAAAAGATAAAAAAAAGGCAAAACGAGAATGCGATGGAGCATCGCATACCTGGCAACATCGAAGGAGACCAGTAGCTGGAAATCCAATCCCCAGCGACGGAGCTGCGTAACCCCGCGGAATATAAAGAAGAGGAGGAGGAAGAAGAGGTGGGAAAAAAAAAAAAAGGGGGGGGGTGAAAAAGCATGAAGGGGAGAAGGTGAAAAGAGCATGACGGGGCGAAGATGAAAAGAGGGAAGAGAGAGAGCTAGTGTTGAGGAAGCAACGAAGAACGTGTAGGAGGGGGACACACACAAAATAAAGGAAAGGTAAAGAACCGAGGTGGGTGGAGGGCGAGCCAGTCAGGGTCGCTCAAGGGAACGCGAGAAGATCCCGCAGAGTGGTGGACGAGAGGAAGGAGAGCCAACAAGCCCAGGTGTTTGTGTATTTCTCCATCCTGTCCGAGGAGACATGCAAGAGCTCCTCCATCACACGTATCTCCTCCACCCTAGTTACCCATAAGCGCAAAGTGGGGACCTCTGTACGCTTCCAAAACAAAGGAATCAGGCAGCGCGCAGCGTTAAGAAGATGTCGCAAAACCGTGCGTTTCACTGAAACCCGGGAGGACCCACTATAAAGGAGAAGGCCAAGACCAGGGGACGGAGATATTGTTTGCCCCACCACCTCACCCATACATCGAAACACCCCAAGCCAGAACGGTTGAAGTTGAGCACAACTCCACCATATGTGTAAGTATGTACCAGGCTCCATACCGCATCTCCAACAGGAGATATCAACGCCTGGAAAAAGCCGCCCGAGCGACACCGGTGTCCTGTACCAAAGCGACAACAGCTTATATGCTGTTTCTTGAACCTTGGAGGCCACCGAACATTTATGCGCCAACTCACACACCGTGTCCCATTGTTGGTCAGTTAGAGGCTCACCCAGGACCTCCTCCCAGTAACCCTGAAACGGCGGCGGCACCGTGAGTTCGGCCGCGAGCAACAGGCGGTATAGGATAGATATTCCCCCCCTGGGCAGCGTAGGGCGTCTGGCCAAAGTTTCAAAGGGGGTCAAGGCTCTAGAAAGGTGGTGTCTTCCCGGAAGGGAAAGCCCGTACCGAGTAACCTGACCATATCGGAAGCGCCGCAGCAAAGTGAGCCCAACATCGGGAAGTGCGCGTTCGATCGGCAACGACGCAGTTCGATCCCATAACGCCGACAAAGTTAAGTTCGGGGCCACCCTAGTGACGCCAGGAAACCCCGCTCTTGTCCCGGAACAAAGTCCGGGTTGTCCGCTATAGGAGTCAGCGGGGAAGGATAAGAGGTTAGAGACCCGCTCACACCCCTCTGCCTCCAGACCAGCACAGTAGCTCGGACAAAGGGATTCTCGGTCCTCGCCACTCGAAGAACACCAGGGCGAAGACCCAGACTAGAGGACAGAGGGATCGACGTGGTGGCCTGTTCCAACGAGATCCATAACTTGGCAGGTGGGTGGAATCGCCATTCCAGCATCCGCAACAGGTGAGTCGCGCGATAGTAACCGCGGAAGTCAGGCAGAGCTAACCCGCCCTTCGCCTTGGGCCTGATAAGAACAGAGTGGCGAATCCTCGGTCGCTTCCCCAGCCAGACATAGTTGGCAACTAGCGAACGAAGTTCAGAGAAGAACACCCTCGGAATAGAGACAGGGAGCGTCTGAAAGAGATAAAGAAGCCGAGGGAGCACATTCATCTTAACCACACTAACCCTTCCATGCCAGGAGATATGGGGGAAGGACCATCTACGCAAATCACAACGAATCTGACCCAAGAGCCTAGGGAAGTTCTCGCGAAAAACCGTGCTCAGATCGGAGGGAATCCAGGTCCCCAAGTACCGAATGCTGTTACGACACCACCTGTAGTTAAAGGACCCCTTGATTGCGTCTGCCTCATCCGGAGTCAAGGAGACATCCAGGACTTCGGACTTGTCTGTGTTTATTTTAAAGTTAGAGAGGGATCCGAAGTGTCGTAGTTCATCCTGAAGAACTGGGAGAGAAATCCGGGGTTGCGCTAGAGTGAAAAGTAAATCGTCCGCATAAGCGGCCACCTTATACGAAGAGTCATTGCACTTCAGGCCGTGAATATCCGGGTTGTCGCGAATCGACTGCAGAAGTGGTTCCAAGGATATGGCAAACAAGAGCGGAGACAGCGGGCACCCCTGTCTGGTGCCATTGCGGATGGGGAAAGAGGCTGTGAGGGCACCATTTAAACGGATACGCGCCGAGGGGGCCGAGTACAAGGCGGTGATCCAATGCAGCCACGAGTGGCCAAATCCAAACGCACGCAACACCTGGAACATGTAGTCCCATGCAACCCGATCAAAGGCCTTCTCAGCGTCCGTGGACAGAAGGAGAATCCTCTGCCCAGACGCCCGGGCCAAATGGATCGAGTTCAAAGCCCTGTACGTGCCATCACGACCCTCCCTGCCAATAATAAAACCGGACTGATCAGGGTGAACTAAAGTGCCCAACACAGACTGCAGTCTGGTAGCCAGCACCTTCGCAAAGAGCTTCAAGTCCGTATTGAGGAGGGAGATAGGCCTGTAGCTCTGACAGAGCAAAGGGTCTTTCCCCTCCTTGGGTAACACAGTGATCGTCGCCATGAGGGAGTGAGGATGGAAGGGAGTGCCGGCACGCACCTCATTAAGCAACGATGCGAGAGGGGCCTGCAGGTGCTCCCAGAAAACCTTATAGTAGCGGAGGGGAAGCCCATCCGGGCCAGGAGCCTTCCCTGAGTCCATCGACTTCATGGCTACCTCCAACTCCTCCACCGGAATGGCGAGCTCGAGCGAGTCCAGCTGTTCCACCGAGAGTCTGCGACGAACCCGCGTAGCTAGGTAATCCCTGATTAAGGTCTCCCTGCGGGGAACCGCCGTGTCCACAGGGAGATTGTACAGGGAGCGGTAATAGCGACAAAAAGAGTCCGCTATATCGCTGGGAGAACAGGAGGTCACACCACTGGGGGTCCTAATCTTGCTAACATAGAGCGTCTGGTGCCTAGCCCGCAGAGCACGTGCAAGCATCCGCCCGCTCTTATTACCAAACTCATAGTAGTGGGC
>VKOC01000005.1:19712454-19738117 GCA_009364415.1 Spea multiplicata | reverse complement strand
CCCTGTGCGGTCGCACAGGTCGCACACCCCAAAGGCCGGCCCTGGGCACAATAATAATTATTGTCAAGAAACTATGATTTGAAAACTTTGTGAGATATTCTACCCTTTAAAGCTCACTTGAGTCTTTCAGAATGCAAAGTTCAGAAATGTTCCACTGACCTGCCCTCTAAGATTTAGCAGATAAAGAACCAGTAAAATAAATTTAATCTTTCATAAGATTACTTGGAATATTAATCAGTTTCATACTCACCCAACCGCTAACATCATCACATCCAAATACGTACAATATTTGGTGCCTTGACAGAAAGAACCATCCTGCACCTGAAGTGCCAGCTCTAAATGCTGGCAGCTTCCCCAGCAGTTGAATGTCTAATATCAGATATCACTATAGTCAGGAAAATAAAAGTCTTCGAACAACAATCAACAGGCTTCTGGAAGAAGATCTCTTCATTATGATTCGCCAGTATCATTCTAGACTTTCACAACACGTGGGAGACATTTTGGTTTTGTACTTTGGTTTTGATTTTCTCAAAATCCTTTTAAATATTTTTTTTGAACATTTCAATGTGGATTTTCAAACTACGACAGCTCTTCTTTAAATGCTGTTTTTCAATATTTTTTTTATGCCCCGATGTACCTCATACTTCCCCTCACCATATAAGAAGTGGACAAGTAATTGATAAGCGGTAGGGCCACAGTGCAAATTAGGTCTCCAATCTTCCCCTTCTGGGGCCGCACTTCCGGAAGCCAAAGGGGGGCTGGATTTTGTAGGACCCCACTGAAGCCTTTAAGGAGGCACAGCCTCCCAGCCCCCCAAAAAAAGGAACTCGGCACAACTGTGGTATTTTCAATTAAAAAAATCGACAATATACAAATATTTTACTGACTATTATACGTTAAAAAAAGAATGATGCTCCTTAATGAAGTGTTTTCATGAATAGAGTAAACATTTTTATATACTTCTTTATATGTGTATGTTTTAGCTATTTTTAAGGCAGGGCCGATCCATATATACATACTCTGTGACAAAATAAATGCATAGCTTCAAAAACCTGAAATATATATATATATATCTGTGTGAATTAAACTTGTATATCAACTTTCAACATCAAGGTACAGAATACAAAAAAGTAAAACTGATTTATATGCACTTGGCTTAAAATGGAAGAAAATGGTAAATAATCCCTTTGTGCCGGCCAAATGGAAATAATTCATTGCTCAGTCCTGTCATTACAAGACCTAGGAAGGGAATAGCTTTTCAGTCTGTATTTGCTGTATCTTGCATACAAAACACCTTCTTTTTTTACCATGATCCTTTTGGGTATTTTAGTGCTTGTTTATACAATTACAAATTATCAAAAGGTCATTCTGCACTCAGTGTTGTGAAGAATGCATTAAGAAACACACTGAATGCCACCCAAAGCTGTGTTATTTATTTATGCCTTATTACCGTATTCAGATCATACAAACCCAACCATTACTCCTTCGTTTTATTCTTTTACAGGCTTTTTGAGAAACGAGTTGTTGACGCTAATGGAAAATAAATGACCCTAATGACGCTAGCATCTAATTTACTAGACTTTGCTTGGTTGTAATGACAGTAATATTGCCTTAGCCGGGGGTCTGTAACCTGAAAACACTTGGGTACATTGTGCATTTTAAAACCTTGGCTTTCAAAACACTTTGCTATAAAGTCTGCACCCTATATGGCAACTCATAACTCATAAGGGAAAAAAACTTTTATGGAATATGGTGGCAAATGGTGACTGATCCTGTTAATACATGAGACCATGTTTATCAAATGGAAAGCGTCTGAACGATCTACATATGACTCTCGTGTGTCTCTGCGAAAACAGTTTGATCTTAGAAATGGAAATTCAGAGTGTTAGTTAACATTGATGTAAATTAATTACAATTACTATTGGACTGCTCTTCATTTTAAATAAAATAATGCTTAATAATAAAAACAAACATACACGAAAAAACGTACAAAAAATCTGATAATACATTATAATGCAATAGAGTGTATGATGAAACGATAAAGAAATCTGTAAATAGATTAAATGACACTAATTGGTTGGTGGATAGCTGGTGATTTCATTTAAATTTGACACAGTGGTTGTAGAAATATATTTTAAGCCCTCTAAAAGAAATTTTAGATTTACACTGGGTTTTCTTAGACCCCTGAAAGCCTGCGGAGCCAGCTCGAGACATGGATGGTGCTGGCGGTAAATATATCACGTGGCAGGTGATGTGCGCGTGAAATAGCTGCGTATGGGGAAGAGGCAAATGTATATGGGGTATTCCGCAGAGTCCTACCATGCGTTTGCAATGGGGACCACATGAAAATTTAAAGAGACCACTACCATTTAAGGTCCGTTTTTAGTGCCTTCCTGGCTTAATGCCGTTATTTGTATTAATGCTCTTTTGTCTGTTTGCTTAGACTTAGTAAATGTTGCTTTAATGACTTTTATTTAAATATGTCCATGTGTGAATTTTATTGTCAATTGTTAAATAGCGTTTCGTTTGTGTTTAACGTGGCTCAGTATATGCTGTTATTCTAGTTATGCGAAATGTCACACGCGTTATGTCTTTTTATTTTTACTGGCCTCGGTATTTTATAGATACTCTTTTTTTGTTAAATCCACAAGCATTATTCAACATAAATTACAGAGTACTTGAGGTTAATTGGTTTTATTATGCCGTAGTTTATTAATAATGGTAGTAAAGAACTGAAAAAGTCACATAATGTTGTAGTCTGGATCCACACGGTACGCAAGAAAGGGAAACTGCAGTGGCATATACGCTTTGTGTTGGCTTGTCTTAAAAAAAAAAAAGATGGCCATTTTCACATATAAATATGCCAATTATACTGGATAACAGAAGCAATATATTTAATATTCCTTTACTGGCTAGTTTAAAACTTATACCATACTTTCTGAAATATACGTTTTCTTATTATCCATTACCTGGGGCCATAGTAGTCTAGAAGAGCACATAAATAAAAATAGTAGTATAAAGATTTTAAAGACAAGAGGCACAACAGAATGAAGATTGCTATGCTGATTCTTTCTATATCTGTCACAAGTTCTGGGGCAATTAAACAGATATTTATTCAATTCCTAATTATGTGGTCATGCTCTTTCTGAAATGTGTTTAAACAATATATAAACCATTTATACAGTGTAAACTGCCCTGAAAATTCTTAAACACTAGAATAAAAAACATAACTTTCATGGGTCACACTGTGCATAGGGTAAGATGGCTGATTGTTGCAGACTCCAGCCTATTGGAATACAAGAACACAACTGAAGCCAGACGTAAAGGCGACCTAGAAGCAGCAGTATATTCTGGAATAGGCTAATTAGGCCTTGGGCTGCAGGTCCCTATTGGGTGTCCTAGGGCGCCGTGCAACATACACCACTTCCTAGAAAGGTCAACTATTAGTCTTTCTCCTCCCATCTCCAATCATTGTAATATATATATATTTTCCAGTCTTCTCCACTAGCTTCTAGTGTCCCAACACATAGCATTTAGCGTTGTTCCAGAATCTAAACCGAAATTCACCCGTCTCTACCAGCGTGGCATTGTTTACCCTTTATCGTAAAACCCGATCTTTTGTAGTTTCTTGTTTCCTTCCAAATTTTAGTTGGGATATTCATATTTACAGGGTATTTTAAGTATATTAAAATGTCATTTCTCTGAGTCTTCCTTTGGTAAACATATCCTGTTGTGTGTATTTGCGGCTTAGAGATTTCTGTACTGCATTATTACATTAAAAACCACTAATAACGTTATTATGATATATTTTACAAGACGGGATCTAAAAAAAGTGCTGCTACTGACTCGGTTTATCCCCCTGAACAACCTGTCAAGCAACACAGAAAAGTCTTAATGTTTTACACAGAACGCCTGTAGCAATATTCCTTGTTCTGATGCCCGTTATTTTGTTAGCAATTAATGATCCCTGCCTAGTTTAGAAAAATAATTGAAAAAGGCATCACTCTTGTACACTGCGAGACTTCTTTTTACACCGTTTTTTTTACATCGTTTTTTACATCGTTTTCTTCAACCACAGTTAGTTTCAGAAGAAATATGTTCTTCTGAAGGAATTATTCTCCTAAAACATAAGCTGCTTTATAAATATCAGAATATTAAAAAATATACATGTAACGCTTTCTTACAGCAAATGCCTATTTAATCTGTTCTTGTAAAAGTGTTTTCATTTTTTTTTTTTTTTTAAATTTCTTTAAACCTTTTCATCTTGTGCTAATCACTCGTTTAACCCTTTAACGACTTAGGTTGCATGTATGTATATGTGTGTGTATATTTTATTTGCACTTAAGGACCAATGAACTTGCTGTCTTGTTTCGCTCTTTATCATTTAGTTTAACCACAAATTTTATATATATATATACCGATATATATATATAAAGCTGAATTAGAAGCGCATGTCAGCTTGGTTAGCAAGTATGTGAGTGGAACCTCACTGACTTCATTGCCCTGCTGACTTTATGTTTTGTAAAAACTTTTATGGAGAAAGTTTTGAGAGGACAATTTCTAGCCTCTGTTAAAGATTGTAGAGGCTAGCCAGATATATCACACACAAAATGTTTAATTATTGGACGGAATTATTTAGATTCTTTATACATTTTGTTAATTTTACTCACAGGGAAAACTTTTTTTAATCTAAAGTTCCTGATTATATCTATCAATCCTTTTTTTAAAAAATAATGAGGACAGATTTTCCAAAAATAGTGAAGAACTAAGTGGATATGATAACAATACTTTTGATCAATTCAAATAACTTCTTACGGAACTGTTACAGAATAACATAAGGACGTGTCTTGTGAATACAATACCGCTCAAACAAGTACTGAAGTTATTACTGTTATTTGTGTTGGCAGATTCCGTTTTTTTTTTTAAGCAAACTGGGAACATGTACCATAATGATCCAGTAAACGAAAGAAATGCATTGTCAAGGTTTGATCATTGTAATAAGGCTTTTGTTCTGTCCTGCTATATGTACAATATAAGTTAAGTATACGTTAATATATTTATGCCTTTCCTATCTTAATAATACTTTTAATATCAGTACATTTTTCTATTGATTACAAATTTTGTTTAGAAACCTCTCATAATCGAAATAGGTTACTGGCGCAGGTTAAGCTCTATGAGAAAACAAACTGCAAGAAACAACTTTTTGCGTCTTGCTATTTTTGCTTCGGATTAAATTGTATTTACGGGAATTATTTTATTTTGGTGGTCCCCTGCTGCCACCATGTGGCTCTAGGTGGTTGTAGTCTTATCTGTAATATATTTCTTAGGTCATATCTTTGTACAGTTCGGTGACATTCTTGCTTCTAACTCTGTAGACATCAACTTGGATATTGAAATCAACCCTTTACAGTGTTCCTTAGGTCTGACCACTGCCTCTTTACCCTATTCTCTCACCACCCCTTTAATTATCTCTCCTTTACCTTTCGGTCATGCTTTAGCTACTACTTCCTTTGTTTAGTGATACATTTTCTATATCTATATTTATCCTTGTATTTTTCTCACTATAGTAATGTTGTATAAAATAGAATTTGCATTGTTTCTTACAAAAACACAAATATTAGACATATATCTCTTTTTCTTTAAGGGAATGGGCCTCATCATGACCGCTGCTGTGTTTACAATGAGAGCAACATAGTGGATGGGGTTTATTGCTTTTCAGTTGGACACTGGATTGAATCCACTGGCCACACAAATGAGATGAAACACACGACTGATTTCTACTTCCACGTTGCTGATAACCAAGCAATGCACTTCTCCAGGTAAATGGACAATAAATAAACCAGTCACCTAGTTTAGCTGGGAGCAGAGGGGAACCGTCACCCTCCCAATCCAAACTCTTTGACCTGTATACAACATATGAATCTTTTTCTCACTAAAGTATTATTATAACATTTGACATCTTTTCTTCTATATAATAATGAGCCAATTGGCACCGTGTCATTTTAAAAATGATGTGTCACAGTTTCCAACTTGGATGACAGTATGATTCCAATGCAATCTTCACTGAGAGATCATGGAAACATGAAATGTCCAGACTATACATTTGTTGAATGTCAGAGCTTAGTAATGTAAAAACTGAACTTTAGTCAAATGACAGATGATCTAAGTTTGAGTTGTGTCAAGTTGCTCATGCCAACTTGGCTGAACTTGTTGAAGTTAAGTAAATTGTCAACTCAACCACAGTTCAAGTCAACTCCGTTCATTTTTTTTTCTTTTTTTCAATTGCAGTTTTACTGTAAGAGTACATTGTGTTTCTTATTTCATATGCAAATAGCCCTCATACTGTGTCTGGTTTGTGAAACTAGGATCCTACCCAATATCTGGCTGGGAAGCTGCCCCCGACAGTTGGAGCATGTGACTATAAAGATGAAACATGAGTTGGGAATAACAGCTGTGATGAATTTCCAAACAGAATGGGACATCATCCAGAACTCCTGGGGCTGCAACCAGTATCCAGAACCAATGAGCCCTGAAACAATGTTCCGGTTGTATAAAGACATTGACCTTGCATACATATGGATCCCTACTCCTGATATGAGTACTGAAGGTAAAGACGTATGCTTTAGCATAATTTTTACAAATAATAACATAGTAACCAGAAGACATAGTTTAACCCCTTCACGACCGCAGACGTACCTGATACTTCATGGGGATATGGTACCAGTGGACCGTGACGTACCAGGTACGTCATCCCAAAAAAATGCCTCCCCACGTCGCCACAGTCATGTTGATCGTGGGGGCACTGCTGCTGCTGTGTGACCAGCAGAGACACCCCGAGCACCCCCCCCCCGGGCCTTTGTTCACTCCCATGGAGCGATTCAGTAGGCTCGAAGTGCCACAGGCAGCTTTAGGGAAGGGGGGTTGTTTGTTGATTGGGTCTCCACACTTGTGTGGGGACCCGACAGAACATTCCCCTACTGTTGCTCCATGAGAGCAACAGTGCAGCGTTAAACCCCTTCAATGCTGCGATCACGGCATTTTAGGGGTTAATACCTGTTTTGTACGGGGTTCTGCTGCTGGTGGTCTGCCTGAAAGCCCACGCAGACCAGCAACAGCAAAAAAAAAGAGCCCCCACAAGCCTTTTGATCGATCAGAGACAACTTCCTGCAATCACCGGTAAACCGGCGATTGTGTCCCAGCTTCCAGAGGCAGCTTCAGGGACAGGGAGAAAAGGTTCTTCGTTCTCTACATGAGTGTGGAGCAATCATGGTAAAAAAAAAACCCCCAGTCCTGAAGGGGTTAAACCTGAGTTTTACTTGTTTCTTATTATGTTGTATCCTGGCTTCCTTGTTTTTGTTTTCATCTTTGAAAACTCAGTAAAAATGTAAACCTGAGTTTTAATGTTACAGAACCTCTACCTGCCAATTGATTACATTACAGATCAGAGATGCACCCTCTGCAATAATTGGAGCATTTCACAATGCAACACTATGTTGGGCACACTTTAATTATAAAAGTAAATTACAAGAAGTAGAGGTAACTGTTCAGTGCAGACCATGGTGCCTCCTCCACTTTAGCCTTCTGTGCACTGCATGGCATATCGAGGCTGAAGCCTGGCCCCAATGTCTACTTCTGTTTTTTGGGGAATATAAAACCAAAAGTTAAAGGTTTATTTTCTATATAAAAAAATTTTATTATTCTTGTAAGTCTATAATAGACTTGTGCAATCTGATTCTACATTTTCGTCAATTTGTACAAATCTCTAAAAACAAGCCAAAAACTAATTAAAAAGCTAAGAATTTTCGTCTGAACTTGGCAGGCTCTTTCACTCCCACACTCTGACTCTCACCCACCTTATCAGACACTCACGTCCACATTCACTCTCTCACGATCTCTGAATGTCTCACTACCTTCTCCGCCATTTTGTCCTAAGAAAACCCCTGTGTGAACTTATGCCAAAATGGCAATACCTCCAGCGACGTCCTCCATCTCGAATCCAGTCAGTGGAGAGGACGTCACCAGAAACTCGGCTATTGTCGCCTAAGATAATCGTATGTGAACTTCCACCAACATGGAGCTTCCAGTTATGTCCTCTTCCCCGATTGGCCAGCAGAAGCTCCACCATTTTGGCAGCAGTTCACAGAAGGTAATGTCCGTGGTAATGTGAAGATGCAAGACACGGAAGCGGAGGTGGAATGCACAGAAGTGGTAGTAGTTGGCAGAGAAGGTAGACAGACGTTCAGAGAGCATGAGAGAGAGTGAATGAAAATGAGAGTGTGGGCGTCGGACAATGAATTTGGTTTGGAATCTAAGAAGACCCCCAATTTCTGTCCAAATAGGCAGGAAAGAGAATTTTTTGTCTGAAAACAAACAGACCGAAAACAAATCAAATTTTTTTTTGGCACATATCTACTCTATATTAGTCTGGAAATGTACATCAATACCCAGGAATTTTGCATTTGAACAACGACTCATAGAGACTATTACTTTTGGCTGCTGTACAGAGGGGGAGAGAGGTTCATATTACCTATGTGTGACACTACGTATAAGCTGAGCACAGTCCATAGGAGATATAAGTATTTATGTGTATATATATATATACTAGTTCCTTAAGATCAATTTGAATGGATACACCTCAGTATCAATCGATACATTTGGAATTAAATCGTGTTTTTGTTTTAAACAAATGTCCTGAAACAGAATGACAGATCATAAAATAGCAAACAATCTTGCATTCCAATAATCTTTGTAAAAAAAATTGAAGGGCAAAAAGGTTATTATGTAAATTTCCAATATTATGGGCTTTGAGTTACAATTGAGTCTACATTAAAATTGTCAATGAGGCATTCATTTTTTATTAGCACAACATAACTTTACTCTTAAGAATAAACTAATTTTAGGTTTAACGCAATTTATTAATCTTCAACTAAGCTTGAACTGTGACTGAACTAGATTTTTTCTGTAAACTTATCTTATTATGAAAATACAAAAAAATATGGCTAGTTTGGCCATGCCTCATTGTTCTCAAAGTAACAATGCTCAAATATAATTCATCGTTCTACTACAGCTCCTGCTGTACTGCGTGTAGGTACTGATACCACAGTTATCGGCTCCTGGCTCACTTCAGAGAGCTACTGACCCCATTGCTATCAACTCCTGCTCGCTGCACTTACTGCACATATCTACTGCCACCACTAGTATCAAAAGAACCGAATACAAGGTGTGCTACAAATGCACTAAATACTGATACATAAACAGTATTTCACAATATATACCATATAACACAACAACTAACATAAATACATGGTGAAATATATATTACAAAATAAATTTCAGAAGGTAGGAAATAAATCTTCAACCATGGAAGATCAGAATGAAAAAAAGATATACATAATACTACCTTAAAACATAAAACTTAAAGTGAGCTGAGGAAACACACACAATGTGGTCCAGGGCACTACACAAAAACATTTGTTAATGTTGACAGCAGGTAAGAACCATCAGGTCCATCTAGTCTGCCCTTTATTCCTGATGTAAGACCCCGATCAGTCCTTGGTCTGGTCCCATGACATCTTGTTCTACCATTTCTCCTACGTTCAAAAAAGCTTGCTTCTTATACCTTGTTAAATCCCTTAAGTATGTAAATGTTTCTGTCACATCTCCACTCTCTCTTTTTGTCCTCTAGACTATACATATTAAGATCCTTTAACCTTTCCTGATAATTGCTGTCCTGCAAACCACTTACCATTTTTCTTAGTCTCCTCCAAACTCTCTCCAATGTGTGAATATCCTTCTCGAGATGGGGTCTCCAGAACTGCGCACAATACTCGTGACTTGTAATTTGCAGAATTACCACCTTCTTCTTGCGTCACTCTAGGGTACTTAGCCAAAGGGGAAAACCCTCTTGTGAGCACATATGAATCCAATCAAGGTAGGCTGAAAGTGTTGAGAATCTTCGGCAGAAACAAATGAAAGACATAGTAGGGCAGTTTAAAAATAAAATGTGAACATTTACTGAGTTAAACTAAAGTATATATACATTTAAAACTGCAAACATCTGATTTGGGAGCAGGATCAGTGCTTGTGTTTAAAGTTTATAAAACCACACAAGTTTCACATATCCGAATGCTTCTTCAGGTGTTGTACCATCATCTCCTGTGGCACTGCACATAGCTACTGGCACCATAAGCGGTGAGCATACTGCATTAGTTTCTGCTACATTTTAAGTTTGAGACAGATACTGGCAGAAATATAGGTGTTAAAACAGCTCCATCTGATTATTATACATTGTTACATTTATATCCATAAAACAGGGCTCTGTATTTGGTGATCAAATGTTATCCTCAAGAACCTTGCACGTTTCCAACCCTCTTTAAAAACCCATAAGTTTGACTATATTAAATTGTTTATTTATCAGGTATGTAACTCTAGTTTTGGGGATTCACTTCTCATTAACTACAATATATGAGTGTGTGTGCCCACTGTAATTAGTTGTCTTTGTAACAGATGGTACATAGTCCCAAAACTGCCACATTTTTATAATTTGAAGCTCAGAAGAATAATACCAAGATCTTTAATCCCGTCTGAAAGTCTGTTTTTGTATGTGTACTCCACTAAAAGTGATGCTTGCTTCTTCAAACTGTCCTTTAACATACTGAGCCTTTGTACAACATTATAAATATGTCACAGCATTCTTTGCCTTATAGTACAAAACGATGATTGCTATGACAGCACTGGGTTATTTTACGATATGGTTATAAAAAAATCATTGGCTTGAAGAAAAAGCAATACTAAGAGACCTGATTCAATTTCCGAAGCTTCTCAGAAGCTTTCTGATATAGTGCATTGTTTAAATCCATTTTACATACAAATGATGTAGTGGAAATTACAAGTCTTTCTTGCTGCTGAAAACATTCCAATTGCAGTACAATGCTTTCTACTGTATCACACGAATCTAGTAGGAGTTTGCATGTAGTTAAAGTAGCTCTTACTGAACAGCAACTCTCATCATCCTCAGTCCAAGGAAGAGATGGGGTGTAACTAGAAACCACAGGACATTGGTGCAAAATTGCTTCCCCCCACACAGTGCTGCCCCCCCCCCCAAATAGCTTATCTGTGCAAGTCTAACCTTCGTGTCGCGCATCCCATGTATAAACCCGTTGCTGCTCCTTCCCGCATACCTCCTCAGGTGGTACGCTTGTAGCCATCCCCTGTCCCACCGAACCCTAGAGCAATATACTGTTTATAGCTTGCCAGTTCCTCTCCCTGCATCGGGTATCACGTGCAATATGGACTTACCTTTATCCTTTCCTAGGGCAATGCTAGGGGAGAAACTTCTTGGGTTTTTTGCTTGCTTATGGGCTGAATCAGACTTTCAGCTGCCTAGCTTCCTGTTTAAAACCCCCGAGTCATTATGTACCTTGCCCTTGTGTGGTACACATCCTGTACAGTGTTCTCTTAGCTAACTAGATTCTATCCTGGTATTCTACCCTGGCCTGTTTATCGACCATTCTTTGATATCCGCCTGAACCGACCTCAGCTTGTTATCGACTACTCCTATTTTCCAACTGTCATATTATTGGAGCCACTAGTCCCACAGCTACCTGCACCTAGGGGCTTAACCATTTGGGAAAGGTGGTTGGAGGGTGAACCTTCTTCTCTCTACCTGGGATCCTCCTCACCTGTATCGTTACACAATCTCTGTCCCGAAACAGCTTGCCAGTCCTTCCAAACAGCTCGTCTGTACCATCTTTTGCCACCAAACAGCTTGTCTGTGTCCCCAAACAGCTTGTCTGTACCAACTTCAGTTTCAGTGCCCCTAAACTGTGCCATCTTTTTTTCATGCTTACACACTCACGCACACTCCCTCTCAAACCATTTACACATTCATATTCATGCTAACACACAAAAGCATACACATCCTTGCTAACACACAGTTATATTAATGCACACACACTTGTATGAGAATGTATGTATATCGACTCACTCGCTCCCTCCCTCTTGAACCCCCCACCTCACTGGCAGCTTTCTCTCTAGTTGCCTCACATTATGTGACCACACTGTGTTCCTGCCTCTGTGTGCCAGTCCAAACTTGTTCACAAATGGCATTCGCTCCTCTAACCCCCGGGCCAGCCCACCCTTGCCTTATGAATCTGAATGTATAGTCTCAGCAGGGGTTTGCCGGGCCAATTGCAACCCCCGCGATCATGGTAGTCACGCCACTGGACACTAAGTGCTGGAGTGAAAGCCAGGTTTCCCAGATGTAGATTTCCCTTAAGATGGGCACTGCCAGTTTAGTCTAAATATTTTTACGGTTAACCACAGCCTGAATGTCCAAACTTCTGTTCGTTCCCTTCTGGCAATCCAGGCCCTCACAGATATGGCCCTGCTTCCCAATCACTGTGAGATCAGCTGCAAATTGAGAATAGGGAGGGACAGAGTTTACAAAAGTGTTCCAAAATAAAATTTTTAAAAATGCAATATTACAATAAAAATAAGTACCATGACATTGTAAGGGGTGCTGTCTGCTCACAAGAGAGATTCTTAAGATCCCCAAAAGGACCTCCAATCAAAATAAATACATAAAACATAAAAAATAAAGAATTAGTGTACTTAGGCATGTTGTTGAACAGAATTTGTTTTTTTATCAGTAGCTTCTAACATGAAAGGAATCGTATGTCAAGTTCCCATTTGTGTCTATTTCAAAGTGTATTATTCATACTAATGTTAAAATAACCTTGTCACCGGCAATAAAATTACCACACAAATTGTTTGCAATGTATTCTGTTGATTATATACAGTATGTCCAATATTTCTTGTTTGTTTATTTTCAGGCAGAATACGGATGCTACCACAAGCGGTTTACCTCCTGTTTGGACTTTTAGAAAACGGACACACCGTTTATGTTCATTGTAATGCAGGTGTTGGACGTTCTACAGCTGCAGTGTGTGGTTTTCTCATGTACGTGATTGGTTGGAGTCTCCGGAAAGTGCAATATTTTCTTGCTTCACGAAGACCCGCTGTCTACATAGACGAAGAGGCTATGATAAAAGCAGAAGAAGAATTTCACCAAAAGTTTGGTCACCTTCGTTCCACTGTGTGTAGAATATAGTAAACTGTTTTATGGACTTTGGAATAAAATATTCTGGAGCAAGCAGATGCACAGACATTTATTAACACAATTCTAAAGATAATTAGTGTTAGTAATAATATATTTTTAAAATGTGAAAGTGGGCATATATATTTCTTTTTTAGCAAAAAAAAAAACATTTTAGTTTCACAGAAAAATACTTTTAAGGTGTGATAGCTTTTCAAACATAACCAGCTGCTGAGTTGGGCTAATCACTTGCCCACTCTAAAGCCTGTACCTCCTAACAGGGTAGTGTGGAGAATGGGCTGGTTGGGGAGACCCTCTAATCTTCCCTGACCAGCCCATGGAGGTGAAAAGCTGTTGCACTAACATCACAAAGTGGCTATTCAGGTAAGGCAGATGGGTGACACCTCCCGTCCCACCAGGACCCGTCCCAAGCCTTGCTACACACCCCAGCAGAGTTGCCCTGATTTGGTCAACTCAAATGCTGGTTTTAAGGAACATGGAGAGGAAGTTTTTTGTTACAAAATTACTATACACAACAGTGTGCATCAATTTGCCCATATATTCGTATTCCGGCACTCAGCATGAAATGCCGGCACCGCGACCAAGACAGAGGCCTTGCACTCCCACCGTAGGGCAGCACCGAGGTGGGTGGCGGCAGGGAGCGAAGGAAACAGAAAGGCGCTGAGCGGTTGGTGAAAACTTTTTCATGAGTGATCGCTTGGCGCCCCCCTCTCTCCTCCCACACACCCCAAAGGCCAGCCCTGTCAGTCTGCAACCTGGGCGCGTGCCACAACTGCGTGCCTGTTGTGGCACATGTGCCATAGGTTCGCCGTCACTGCTATATGCTGTTAATGTTGTAAATGACTATTGTAGCTGAAAACAGCTGATTTTTAATGGAATGCCTTCATATGCATATAGATATAATCCAAGTTTAACTTTAAAAGGCTAGCTGATCATTAGAAAACCCTTTTGCAATTATCTTAGCACGGCTAGAAATGTCCTTGTGACCCCAAATGTTTGAATGGTAGGGTATATTATGAGGCTGGGTATTGTTACAGTCAGGGGTTTTTGTTTTTTTTAATTCTGTCATTCTGTCTGGGGATACCAACACACCAAATCAATTTAGTTTGGGTTTTAAGTGTCTTTTTTTTTTATTTCTCACATGACACATGATTTTCAGGAAAGTACAGATAGGTTGGCTTAACAATATCAAAACAATGCTCCACAAGAATAACCAAATAAATAAAAATTACTAAATAAACAAATAATTTAGTGTCCAACATTTTATTTTTCTGAATTTGCTAAATTAATGTTAGATCCTGAGTTCCTGAACATCCAGATGAACAAATTATCACCACATTAGAAGCATTTGAGTTATAGACTAATTATGTTGGCTCGCAGTAGCATTTGGTACACATAAATACTTGCAGATACTAAAATGTGTTTTGTGTGCTAAAACAAGAAATTGTACAGAAGTGGTGGAGTTTAATACTGTGGTGGATTCAGACATGCACATAAGACTCTCCTAAGTCTAACACGAGACCAAGAACTGATTAAGGGTTGAGTCTTGGCTTGGATTTGCCATCAAGTTCTGTCTTCCTATGGTTCTAATAGCTGGAGTGATTACCTGTTTTCAAGTGAAATCTATCTAATTTGAAGAGTATGTTTATTTCGTTTCTGTATCTTGTATTTCATAAATGTATTTAATTATTTGAGATTTTGTTGTTATTATTTTATTATAAGTAACACATTATGACCGAATAGGCATTTTTATGACTCAGGCTTAATTTATTAAGGAATTATTTCCTTTCATTGGACAAAATTGGCTTTATGTTTACGCTAGTTTTGCATAAAAACTAAAAACAGAACTCACTGCACTCTGTCTAGTACGGTTGATGAGAAGTACATAATTTAGTGCAGAAAATTTTCCATTTTAATGAACCAACCCCTTTGTGAATTATTTTACAATTGACACAATGGCTATTTTCCAACAATTTAATAATGCTAATGGAAAAACAAATTATATTATTTTATCCAAAATTATACATTCCTTATAGGAAAATTATGTTTGTGTTAATGTTACTCTCTATTTTTTATATTTGCTTTTTGTGCATTGCAAAGTAATTAATATTCATTAATTTAAGAGTCAGAGAAATCAAGAATGTTTGAATGCCATTACAATAATGACATGCTGATAGCAGTGATATTTACTCTCATCTGTAAGTCATCTAGTCCAAATAATACTTATTATACTGCTTGAAAAAGTGGTTTTGAAATTGATGAGGATTCTTCGGAACAAAAAAAATGGCATTAGTCTGCGTATGGATTGATTTATGAGATGTCATTATACTGTTTTATGTTTCTTTTCAGTAGTGTAGGGGCTAATATGTAAAATTTCAAGTTTCTGTTAAATATTCATGAATCACTAAGTAATCATTAATCTAGTAGCTCATTGAGCAAAATAATTTAATTTATCATTTGCAGCCCACTATTACAATTTTGCTGAATCAGAAAAGGAAACTATGAAATGATTAAAAAAAAAGCTGATCATTGTCATCTAGACTTGAAGGTACTCGGCTCAAGCTATCGCAGATTAAATAAATGTACTGTACTTCATATTGACATATGCCAAGCATTAGTAGGTAATACTAATTATTTAGTGCCATTAACTAGACAGTATTTTTAAATATAACACTATATGTACTGTGACAGTGTAAACCCCAGGGAGATGATTAGTGTGGCATTTGGGTACAGGTGCTATCCAGATCGTAAATATGGGTCCCTGGGGTGGAGCAATTGGAGAGCAGGGTGGGCCAATGCTCCGTTTCCCCATGCTGTGGAAATTCCATGCCAGGTTTTCCAGGAGGCAAGAAATCTGCAGGATCCGGTCTGGTTGGGAGGTTGAGGTAGTAGGTGATTAGACTGTTCAGTCTGGACCAGCATAGTTCATTTAGAGAGGGCTCCAATTGGGAGCTAGGTTTTCTTTTTATGATTTGGTTTTTGTTGTTTCAGCAATTAAAAATAAAGATCTGTTTTGTTACAAGCTGGTGTTCACGAGACTGATTGCACTAGAGGACTGTGCTTAGGACCCCTAAAAGTGACATGTATGGCCCTCCTGCTACAGGGTTTGTCACAGTACCAATACATACTCACTAGCAACAGTACTTATGCTTAATTAACTTAATTAGTTAAGATTATCTAAAGTTTGTGTTTAAAGTTTTACAATCAGTGTCAGTGGCGGAACTACCGGGGTCGCAGGGGTCGCGACTGCGACCGGGCCCTGGAGTTTTGCCAGTCAGGGGGGCCCAAGGGGTGTCAAGCGGTGAAAACGACCGCTCGGCAACTCTTGGGCCCCCCTGACTGACAGAAGTCCGGGACTCCTCTGCTCGCCGCCGCCGCTGCCCAGAGTGCAGCGTGAGGAGTTTGTCTCGGGTGCCGGCGCTTCACGCAGAGCGCCGGCATATGACGTCATATGCCGGCGCTCAGCAATGAAGCGCCGGCACCCGAGACAAACTCCTCACGCTGCACTCTGGGCAGCGGCAGCGGCTTCGGCGGCTCCCAACAGTTGAAGGTAAGTGACCGGGGAAGGGGGTGAGAGGGTAGATTGTGAGGAGGGGGGTAGATTGTGAGGAGGGGGGAGGGAGAGGGAGATTGTGAGAAGGGGTTAGGGAGGGAGAGGGGAGATTGTGAGAAAAGGGGGTTAGGGAGGGAGATTGTGAGAAAGGTGGGTTAGGGGGGAGATTGTGAGAAAGGGGGTTAGGGAGGGAGAGGGGAGATTGTGAGAAAGGGATAGATGAGGGGGTGGGGGGGCCCCTTAACAGATTCTCGCACCGGGGCCCTGAGGTTTCTAGTTACGCCCCTGATCAGTGTTCTGGAGATACGGACGATGAGGTTTGTGGCAGCACAACCACCGTAATCAACTCAATTTCCTGTCTTATGGTTCTGTCCCTTCTTGTCACTCCATCCTTACAAAGGCTACTTTATCCCACCAACAACTTGGTGGGTCTGAAGTACATATATAATAGTTATTGTAAGCATGATTTCCTAGGTTTATTCAGAACTGTAAATGAAGGATTTATGGTGAGGCTCCCTTTTGAACATAAACATACTTTGTAGGGCAATATATTTTAGGACAACTGACAAACTGACATAAAATCAGGTTTCCCAGTGAAATAGTGACTTGAAATATACATAGCTGAATACTTTACAGGTTCCACCCAGAGTCTCTCCATCTGTTTCTTCTTTCTCTAGGCATGGTAGTGGCATGTGACCAAACACCATCCCTACCCACTTTTACATGATCTAGTTCTCATCCTAAAGCCCCTCAGGTGCTAGCCCCACTCTTATATATTTAGACAAAATTCAGAGGGCTTTTTCCATTTGGAAATAACATTTGTCACTCTCGTTCCCTCTGTCAATCATTTGGCACTCACATTCTCTCACTCACACTCTCATTCACTCTCTCTCAATGTCCACAGAGGACAGAATAATGTAGATGATGCAGATCTGCACCTCTTTGTCCATGAATCCGTCTGCATTATTTGGATTCAAGTCTGAATTATAGCTTATGGTAGCTATCAATTTGATCATGCAAATAAGATTTTTTTTCTCTGGAAACTGCCCAGCTATGTATTAGTTTGTATGATAAGAAAACCCACTTAAATGTTTGTAAAACGTGACTGAGTATTATTGTTGAAAGAGCTGTCCAAAATATCGATTGGGTTAGTAGTAGTAACTGTTGACTTTTTTAGTTTAGTTTTGTCTAAAGGCTAGACATGGTTACAACTATAAGAATTACAGAAAATATTAACATGACCAACATTAACGTGTGTAACATTTTTGAGGTAAGCAGGTCCACATCCCAGATAAGTGTTAAAGGGTAGATCTTTTAATAATGTAACATTTTACTTCTAGTTTAACTGATAATTCATAAAGATGCTAATTGGCTTTTAACAAAGGACTGTAATAGGAGTACTGAATTCCTATTAGCAGTGTAATGGGAAGGAAATAAATGACTTTTGTATGCAAAATCACGCTATAGCGAGGCTGGTGAATTAACTGACTGATAAGTCATGCTTCAGAGGCATTTCTGGAGTAAATGGTCTAAAATGAGATTAATGGAAAGTAGATGGCAATGCCGAGATAAGAAAGACATACTGTGTCAGCTTTATCCAGGCAAGAAAATGGAAATATTGTGATAAAATCATTTCAGCCACAGTTTGGTTAATATTAAAAAATATCTCATTACCTGCATCAGATGAATATTTCCTAGCTTTCTGTGCAGCAGGACACCTCATTCTGAAACATGTAATACAGGAGCGACCAACATGCGGCCCGCGGCCCAAATCCCGGACCCTGAGGTGCGGCTTGTGTGAGATCCGCAGGCAGGGCAATCGGGTTCGCAGAATCGCAAGGGCCCTGCTGCTTTCCTGTGGCTTGCGCGCACAGTAGTGTCTTTTGTACCGCACAGGGGAAGCGGAACACAGCAGAGTCACGTGAATTTATGTCACATCTCATGACTCCGTCACAGATGCCAAGCATTAGTAGGTAATACTAATTATTTAGTGCCATTAACTAGACAGTATTTTTAAATATAACACTATATGTACTGTGACAGTGTAAACCCCAGGGAGATGATTAGTGTGGCATTTGGGTACAGGTGCTATCCAGATCGTAAATATGGGTCCCTGGGGTGGAGCAATTGGAGAGCAGGGTGGGCCAATGCTCCGTTTCCCCATGCTGTGGAAATTCCATGCCAGGTTTTCCAGGAGGCAAGAAATCTGCAGGATCCGGTCTGGTTGGGAGGTTGAGGTAGTAGGTGATTAGACTGTTCAGTCTGGACCAGCATAGTTCAGTTAGAGAGGGCTCCAATTGGGAGCTAGGTTTTCTTTTTATGATTTGGTTTTTGTTGTTTCAGCAATTAAAAATAAAGATCTGTTTTGTTACAAGCTGGTGTTCACGAGACTGATTGCACTAGAGGACTGTGCTTAGGACCCCTAAAAGTGACATGTATGGCCCTCCTGCTACAGGGTTTGTCACAGTACTCCTATTACATAGATGGCAATGCCGAGATAAGAAAGACATACTGTGTCAGCTTTATCCAGGCAAGAAAATGGAAATATTGTGATAAAATCATTTCAGCCACAGTTTGGTTAATATTAAAAAATATCTCATTACCTGCATCAGATGAATATTTCCTAGCTTTCTGTGCAGCAGGACACCTCATTCTGAAACATGTAATACAGGAGTGACCAACATGCGGCCCGCGGCCCAAATCCCGGACCCTGAGGTGCGGCTTGTGTGAGATCCGCAGGCAGGGCAATCGGGTTCGCAGAATCGCAAGGGCCCTGCTGCTTTCCTGTGGGTTGCGCGCACAGTAGTGTCTTTTGTACCGCACAGGGGAAGCGGAACACAGCAGAGTCACGTGAATTTATGTCACATCTCATGACTCCGCTCCATTCCTGCTTCTGCTGTTCGGCACAAGAGAAGTTAATTGCAAGCTACACAGTGGGAAGCAGCAGCCCCTGCATAAGTCTGTGAGTGAGAGATCTGCAGTGCAGTTAAGAGGGTGGGGTTGTATGCGTGATTGAGGGAATAAATCTGTGCATGAATAAGTATATGAATGAGTGTATGTGTGATAGCATGGATGTGTGGGGACATGGCACAAGGAGTCTGTAATTGACCCCATACAGCGTCAATACACAAGGGGGTTCCAGCATTTACTGGTTGCCTGGGCATGATAGGAGTGGGATTGCATTTAGAAATCATATTTATATTTTATTGTCCAATTTTGGTGTGCTAACCACACTTTTATTAAAAGTAAGTAACACCAAAATTAGACAAAAAATACCATAACAATATCAATTTATATATGATTGTTAACAGCAATCACACTCTTATCATGCCCAGGCAACCAGTACATGTTGGAATTTGTGTGTGCTATTAACAATCATATTTATATATATTGTTATTTAATTTGTTTGTACAATTTTGGTGTTATTAAAAGTGTGTTTTTTTATTTTATTTTTAAAGATGGGGGGTCCTTTTCTGCTTCAGTTTCAATCCAGAATTTTCATTTTAGTGCATCCCTAGAATAAATAGAACTATTTAATTTTTACGTATCCAGAGATAAAATGTCCTCCTGAATTTGTAGTCATGTCAGAGGACAAAACTTTCTAGGCCCAGAAATCAGTGAGAGGCATTGTAAAGGATTTTGTGTCATTTACTTTATTTCAATCTGCATGTCTTATTAAAGGCCGTTTTTTCTCTCAGTGAAAAATGACTGCGGCCCCCGAACATATACATTTCTGATGAAGTGGCCCACTGATGAAATAAACTACAAGATGCATTGAAGTTATGAAAGTTGAAGGTTTTTGTCAAACATAAAGTGGCTTGTATTCCGAAAGAAGGGTCCTAGTTAAATATACAATCTAAGCATGAAACCAGAATTTGAAAGCTTGTTCACCCATTTAAGATGATACCACATTTCTCAGTGATGCTGGGAATTTACTTAGATCTCAGAAATATCTCCTTCCAGATGGAAGTTGCTGTCACAGCATTTTAGACAGATAAAGCAGGATACACCATTGACACATCCATTGCAGGCACACACTCTCTTGTGAACACCTCTTTCCAGGACTTGCTGTAGGCAGACATGACATGTAAATTCAGGTTCATACCTTTCTCTTCACCACTCTCTACGTTTATGGCAGGTCCGTCTGAGTCCATTTGTCTCACTGCTCTGCATAGCTGGATGTGATATGACTTCCTGGCACACAGTATGTTAGACAGAGTGGGCTATAGAGGTTGAAAATTACAGAAAGTTGGAATTAAAAAATGTGACCAGATTATCATTTAGTTTGGTGGCTGAGCCCCAAAATCTGGGTAACTGTAATACCCAGAAGAGAATTGTGACGCAAAAGGGTTAATAGTGTAATGAAGGCAAGTTAGTGTAAAGGTTAATGTAAAAACGAGAAATATGTCACTGTCAATGATGTTTTTGCAGCTATTCTTTGTAAATAAATAAATAAATATATATATATAACAGGAGCTTTAAACTAAAGTGATGTTATGTAGAATTATTTTGTGTAGAAGGTTCTAGTGCTGATGACAAGCTGTTTTTGAACCTAGGGTCTTGAAACTGTTAACATGATATGGAGAGCTATATGAAGATCCAGATTTCTGAGCATGTAGGCTCTTTTTGTATTACTTAATGGTACTTTGTTAATGAATAGATTTAAGAGCATGTAGCCTAATAAGCATGTAGACTCTTTTTGTATTACTGAATGTTATAAAACTGCCACCCTTCCAGCTAAAGAAGAGACTCTACCACGGATTAGCTCAGTGCATGGTGGCTGGTATTTAGCCTTGCAGCCTGTCTCGCACTAAAGCAAAATCTATATTTAAGGGTCCTCCCGTTCAGGAAGGCATGTAAGTAAATCTGTTCCATTCTTATTTTATCAGATTATTATTCATGTATTTTGATTTGGTTTATTAACTATATGCATGATTTCATCCATTGAATAAAAGTGTCATAATGAATGATGAACACATTCTGTTTTAACTAATAACACACACACATGATTGTATGGTTCTTGTCCATATTGAATACATCATTCAAACATTCACAGTGTGAGTTGGAAAAAGTATGTGAACTCCTAGGCTAATCACTTCAACAAAAGCTAATTGGAGTCAGGAGTTAGAAAACATGGAGCCCAAGCAATGACACGTGATTAGAGGTGTACAAGTACAAATGTTTTGTGTACTGTTCATACACATATTGCATAACTGCATATCTACATGAAACCATCTTCCCAACAGTGAAGTATGGTGGAGGGAGCATCATGATTTGGGGCTGCTTTGTTGCCTCAGGATAATGTCAGGATGGCTGTCCACTGGCTGAAGCTCAGAAGAAGTTGTGTAATGCAGCAGGACAATTACCATAAACAGCACGGTAAATCTGTGAAATGCGCGTGCTAACCAAAAGCAGCAGCACAGGTTAAAAAAATATTTTAACCTGTGCGGAATAAAACGTAGGTCTCCCTGGTTAGAGTGTAAACTGCTATTTCCTAATTTAAACTCTAGCAAAACTACAAAAATCGCCCCAGCCTCACTACTTTCTTTCTTACGAATGCATTTTGAACAAAATATAAGATACTCAGGTTCTTGTGATGCACACACTTGGTAAATGCTTTTACAGTTTTAAAACTCCAGCTGACAACCTCCATTAGATCATCCACAATAGTTAAATTACAATCATTAAATGTAAGTGGTAAACCCTGTTAAAATGAATATGTGAATCTGTGCAATAAGTCATCATAAAGCACCTGCCAGCAAGCATAAAACCAGACAATTATCAGCAGTATTCGATAATAAAACAGTAGCATTCTGCTGGAGCTGCTGAACAAAAAAAGAATTGCCCTGAACTAGAAGATCCTGCTAATATGCACTAAAAAGGATGATCTGTAATAATTCTAATAATTTAGTAACAATACAAAACATGGTAAACCATTTGTGCAACCATCATTTCTTTGTCTTCTGGCAAAAATTGCTTCTAAAGATTTGTTGGACCAATTGTTGGTGTGGAATGAAAAGGTTAGTCTAACACCAAGTCTTTTAAACTATAAAAGTTAATCAGTTGTTTTTTGTAAGCATTCAGCATTAAGCCTTTCAGAACTGTTTTAACTATTGACAAATTGTACCTATAAGTCTTGTGACCTGCAGGTACAAACTCTAACTATCCTCGAGTATCTCACTGCTATGTTCCCCTAGACAGTGACTCTGTTGGATTTCAGTCTCCCTACACAGTCTCCCTACTGCACAGGCAGTGATAAAACATATAACAAAGCTATTGGTTTTCTGAGCCACGCTATGACGGCCTTGTGCATACTTCTGAGTTCTTTATCAGCTTTATTTGCAAACGAGGACACCATGTTTGTGGGCTACATTTTTTAGCTAGATGTGTCATGGTCACTAAAGTGGTTTTTATTAACATTTCAGGGTCACCTAATTTGTGCAGAATGTATACTTCTCAATTTCATTACTGCTATTTTAAAACTCTGAGCTCTGCTTTGACACATTTATGTCTATGCTCTATATTTGAATGGCGTGACAATCCCTGATCACCCAGACCAGTCTGGATGGCATCAAAAGATTTATTCCCCTATGACAAACCTTAAAAGCACTGTCAACTTAAGTTTGTGAATCTTCCTTATCACAGAAACTCAAATGGATCTTTAAGTCACTCAAAAGCCCAACAGATAGTAATGTTTGTGTACAGTTCCACATCTTCTCCAGGGTGTTAACAAATGTTGCCTAAATCCCCTGCCGTTTTATGTTTTATTAGGATGAACATTTTTCTGTATCATCTGCCAACACTTAATATATCTTATTAGGTGTACACGTTCTACAACAGTTTTAACATCATACCTGACATAATTCTACTTACCTGAATGGCTGCATTACATTAGGTAGTAGCTCCTCCCTGATCAGTTTATGGGAATATACTCTATATGATTTTATGTATCTGTGTGTCCAGCTGTAAGAAAAATGTTGGAGGGTGTGTTGCATGTAATCATGCCCTCCAGATGAAATAATTATAACCAAGAAGATATTTCCCTAGATATCCTGGGTAGCATTACACATGGGTCTAACACCAAAGCTAAAGGTTGATGAGTGGGAACACACACAGCATACACTTTATGCATAACTTCAGTCCAGAAATAAAGACGCTATAAGGTTCTCCTTCCAAAGAGACTACTGTATGTAGTACATAGTCCAGAAGTTCACATTGACCACAAAACAAACTCTAATGAAAGATGGTTACCAAACGCTATACTTTGTCAAAAAACACTTTTTAAATTAAACAATCCCATAGTACAAAGTGAACACTTCTGAAGCTTCGACTAGGCTAGAAGTATAGAAGTCTAAGGTAGCCGAGGTAAGCAAACAACACAATACAAAGGGAGCATCAATCTGAAAAATGGTCTCATCCCCATGATATTGCTATCAAACGCTTCACTTTTAACTGACCCCCATATATTTGATGTGCAAGAGATATGTTCAACGGTGAGTGAGGGAGTCTAACGAGATCCCTGTGCACATGTGCAGGAAATGCTCCCACTGTTTTCAATGAGAATGCTTTCCTGTCGCTGATTGGCCACTCTTGGGCAGCCAATCATGGGCATGATTCAGATAACTGAGGAGACATTCTGCTGCAGCCCTAAGTTAAGTATTTTAAAATGAAATGAACATTTTAAATAAAAGAATGCATATTAATGTACTTATAAAGTACATTATATTAAGGAAATAAGTGGAACCTGGTAAGGAGTGGACATGACCAAGTGCCATGCCTCTTCCTAGACTTTAAAGATGCTATCCTGGAACCTGGATAGGGCTTGGCTACAGAGGTTCTTGGCTACTCCAGGTTGAAACTCAAGAAGTTCCTAGCACTGTACATGTGGCTCTCTTTAACCTGTTGGCACCTCTTAGTGTGTCCCGGAAGTCCTGACTTTGTTGCAGCGGTAGGGAGATCTCTATAGACAGCCTGAACTCTCCCTCGCCAGAAGATGCCACCATCACTGGCTTCCTGGTAACTGATTGTGTGTAATAGCACACTGTACGCTGCCAGTACACTGTTATACAGGGAATCCTCGATCATGCAATTGAGCATTCCCTTGCAGTGAGTGTCAGCAGTGAGGACAGGAGAAACTCAGCACGGTTCTTTCTACTAGTTGATCACACCTATTGCGATCAGCAATGCAGGGCTATGGAGTCCTGCTTTCTGATTACAGTATCATCAGTACAGGAGGAGATGGAGAAACAAACAAAAAATAAAAATACGGTAATAATTATATATTATATATATCCCCAAAGAGATTCTAACAGGGCAAACACAAAAAAAAATGGAAAAAATAAAACAAAAAAAATGTGTATATAAATATATATATATTTTTTAAGTGCCCCTTAGCCCTACCGCTACAAGTAAAAAATGTATTTAAAAAATCACTACACCCAAACCCCTTAAGGAAGTAATATTAAAAAAATATGTAATATGGCAGGGGTGTCCAAGTTTTTTCTGCAGTGGGCCACTTCATCCGAATTGTATACGTGCGCGGGCCGCACTCATTTTTCACTGTGTGAAAATATGGCCTTTAATAAGATATGCAGATTAAAATAAAGTAAAATGACACAAAACCTTTACTTTTCCTCTCACTGATTTCTGGGCCTAGAAAGTTTTGTGACTACAAATTCAGGATTCTGGATAAGTTAAAATGAAATTGTTTATTTATTTTAGGGATGCACCGAAATGAAAATTCTGGACCAAAACCGAAAATTCAGGGTTCACTTAGCCAAAACTGAAAATTACCCCCCACACACTTTTAATAAAAGTAAGTTACACACCAAAATTGTACAAAAAATTATATATTATGATTGTTAACAGCAATCTCAGGCATACCAGATTCCAGCATGTACTGGTTGACTGGGCATTGTATCCGGTATTTTGTCCAATTTTATGTGTAACTTTTATTAAAAGTAACACACCACAAATTGGACAAAAAAAAAATC
>VKOC01000005.1:19668180-19699383 GCA_009364415.1 Spea multiplicata | reverse complement strand
GTGTGTGTGTGTAAGGGCAGTGCATGTATGTATATGTCAGCCAGCAAATCAACCAGCAAATCACCGTTAAGGTACATCGCTTGCCGTGACTGGCTGGTTGTTGTACGCTGGGTAGAGGGGTAGTCTTATACGGCGAGTATAGTCCAAACTCTATATTTGGACTGTAAAAGTTGTGGGTCGTCTTATACGCCCAGTCGTCTTATACGCCGGAATATACGGTATTTCACATGTCTATTTTTAAAGCATTCTTACTTTAGGTTTTTTCACAACTGGCTAAAACATTTGCACAGCACTGCATGTTTCACATAGTTGAAGGAAGAAAAATGACCTAAATTTTTTAAAAAATGTCTACTTACATCTGTATTTTTCCTCAAGTAATCCCTTGGACAAAGACATGAGCCCAATCTTTAGTGAAAGTACCCGGATTTTACCAGTCCGACCCCTGCAAGAAAAACATCATGTTATCATGAGACGTTCATGAATGACAGAACAATTTAATGAAAACAAAAAATAAAGTTCTGAAGAAAATAACTATTTTTTAAGATAATATAATACATAAACTGACTTTTTTAATGACACGCAAAGAACCGTGAAATTTATATAAAAGGACACTTGCTCAATTTCCTTCATGTTACATGTAACCCAGCGCCCGAAACTTTGGTTAAAGAATTTTAATTTCAGTCACATCTAATAATAGGGCAGTGAAGCTGGATATCAGAATTGTGCTATCACAGCATGTCTTTAATCCACTGATATTTCAATACCACGTTATCGCAGCACGTCTTTAATTCAATGATTTATGCAACAGAAACGACACCACCGTACACAGCAGGAAAGCATATTACTATGTAAGAGGCAAAGAGTGGGTAATACAGCGCATCTTTCAAATAATACAATTCATTAATTCTTCTGCTGCTGCTTTTTTGAGGTTGCAATCAAGCCGCTTAAAAATACTTTGATGTCAAATGAATAAAAACTGATAATCAGCAGTTGTTGGTTAAAAAGAAAAACAGTAAGCAGCTAAGTTCTGGGTGAATGCGGACTAGAGTCTTGTCTGGTAATTGATAAAAATTAAGGAATACACCACAAAAAATGTATATAAAATGTTCCAATAGCAGACCACTTGTCCAATAATAAGTGGCATACCAAAGTTTTCAATTGGCCAACCACCTTCACTCTTTATCATACTGCCTTGGGGTAAAGAGTAGAATAGCTCAGTCTTAATCACCCAGACAGTTCTTTGGACTTAGGAAAGTGTATGAAACCAACTACTCCACTATATAAAAGGAATTCATTCGTATTTGGTGTTTGAGCACAGAAAGTCACCCAAAATATCACGACTAAAGGTCTCCAGGCCTGCGGATTACGGAAGTTTATTGGAACAAACTGAACTAAAAAACTATTTTCTTCAATGTTAAACTATATTACTGCAAACGTAGATATTGAACGCAGATAAAAACCTTTCAGTCCATCTAGTCTGCCCATTATTACCACTGTAAAAACTAAAAGCTTTATCAGTTCTTGGTCTTGGTATATTCAGGATATAGTGCCTAGCACTGTAATTACCGTTCAAAGAAAAATCTTTATATTCTGTCGGGACTTTGCCTTCAAAGTATATCTGTCGCCTTTCCCCAAATTGGTCCTTTCCCCAATCCTCACAATAATGATGGCCCAGGAGGAGAGAGATGGCCATTTGAATCACAGAAATAATTCTCATCAAGCTCCACAGACTAGACAAGAGCAATGAAGATTGTTTGCTTCAAACATAATCGAACTGTATGTGAGTTATATCGACAACGGTGTCAGAGAGAGTTCGTGGAGTCCCAGTGTAAACTCTGGCAGTACCATACAGAATATTACATACTGCGTTCGTTGCAGTATATAATATAATGTGCATTACGCTATCATAAATATCCACTTTTCTCAAAAAAAAAAGAAAAAGTCTATCTTGGTATGTCTGTGGCCGTTCCATTAAACACTTTCAAGCGACAGCAACTGCAGTTATTTTTAGCGTGCCAGCCAAGTAACTCACGAAATACTGTAATTCTTGACAGCTTAATTCTGCATTCTTGGACGGCTTTTAGTATTAGTATAGTGCCAGCGGAAACTAGCTGCAGTATATTATATTCAGCTCCCTGGTAAGCAATATAGCCATGTAAAACGAGATAGGGCTCGCCAAAATTGGGGTACTTTGGCGTAGGGGTGGGCAAAGCAATATATGGCCATAGATTGTGATGAAATCCCCAATATTTATGCCTCAGAGGGGGACTTTTAAAGCATATTCACTGCATTTACTCGGATCTCTTGCTTTGCTGCGTGCACATTCGTCATTTCAGCAGGACCCCGGAGTATGAATGTGTATGCTTCTGTTTCTGTATTTTTGTGCACTATACTACATTACATGCGGTAGAAACAAAAATTCAATAGAAAGGAAAAAGGAGTAAGACACGATTTCATTTATGAAATAGCCTATTCGAATAAAAAGTGCACTTATATGACCAAATTCAAGTAACTCAACCATGACAGAGAGAGAGGAGTGGGAGATTTTTGGATACGCTTCTGAATATATTTCTCTGTAAGCTTTTTTTATTAAAAGGAAGCGCTTTTGAACCGAATACACTGGATAATTTTCCTAGGATAAGGAATATTCGGATATTATATTATCGAAATTATTCGGATTTGACATCACAATCAGTCGAACGATTTTTGAGACATACCAGATCGAGAGATTTAGAATCCAACCACTTCTTATAATAATTAAACTATGGATATCCCTGACAGCACATTGGGTTTGTGTTGTTAAAATACGGGAGATTTCTGGCTTCTGTGTCGTTATTCTCTTTAAACAAGCTGTTTTATATTTTAAAAATGTCATTCCGTGGAGCCAAATCCTATCACGTCTATGATTTTTTTTAGATCAGGCAATTGGTTTTTGTTGAGCACATGCAGTTTTGGATCAGATCAGTTATATCAGACAAACTCTTTGGGTGAAAATTGTGTTTGAAAAGGTGCTGTTTGAACAATTCTGCAGAATTTATTACTTTAATAACCAGACTCACACCATTCAATGTATCTTTAGTCATGCATAATCGTAGAGAATGCCATCTAGAAAAAAACACTTACTGCACTCTCCGGTATGCTAGGCAAATAAACCATGGCAGATATGTCATTTTATTTTAACACATAAAGCATTTTTGGTTTCTTTGGCAGCAACCAATTAGTGATTTCATGTCATGGCAAAGAAGCACTACTAGGAATTATGTTACTTATACAGAATGTAGTTAAAAAAAAAGTGTTGCATTTTGGCACAGCAACTTTGTCATATTATATAAAAAAAAGACTGAAAAGGCTTGTTACCTGTTGTGTTTTATGTGATTAAGCGGGCAGAGGAAAGGCAATAATTACAGATTTCGGTTCGTTTGATTAACACGCCGAGAGCCCAGACAGTCAGTCTTAGTGGAACAGCACCTTTAAATGGTATGTTTTATTTAGACAGTATGTAGTAAAACAGGCTACTGCTCAATCTCAGTCATGCTTACCATAAAACCAAAAGTACTTGAACAAATAGTTTAGTTCTCCGGTTCAAACATTTGTGATCTCTGATTTGGATTTAACCAATCACCATATTTTGCAAGTAGCAGTAGGCAAACGATTCCAGGAGAAACGGCTGCCGCGCACGGAAACAATTAAACGACATTTACTATTTTCTGGATTCTATATTTTATCAAGTATTTAAGCTGACTGTTTTAGAGCCATCCAACGCATCACATTTTTGATAGGTGTAATAAAGTAAAATATAAAAGTGCAGCTTTTATTCATGTTCCAATCAAGTTCCTACAAGTATTTTTCATCACAACAACGCTCCCTTGACATATATTCTACTTTTGACCCCAAAATTCTTAGAAGGATGATCTCAACATTGTATTAAAGGGAAAAATACTCAAGTAACATGAAGCAGCTATAGATAGTGTCCTTACGGGAAATATAAATGCTAGTATGATCAACACACACCATTTAGCAGATTGATGTGACATTGAAATCAGTGAGAATCAGTGGGAAGAGGGGGGTCAGTGAGAAGGGGCAGAGGTGGTAGATAGTGATACAGGGGGATAGATAGTGAGAAAGGGGAGTTGTGTTACAAGTTTTTATTCCTCTCTTTTTTGGGGGATGGGCGCCAGAGGAGTAGTCCGCACAGGGTGCCAGAACACCTAAGGTCGGCTCTGTGCATACTTACACTAACATGTACCTATACATGCTCACTCTCGCATTAACACACTCTCACATACTCATGCTAACACACACTCCCTGTTTCACACAATTACAGATACACAAACTTGGGTGATAGAGGTCTCAGGGTCATAGTGTAGCGAGCTATGCACATATGAATGTTTCTTTGCTGTGCTAGTTTACGTGCTTGTCAAATTGCTGTTTGATCTACAACGAAACAGGTGGAATACGACCATAATTAGTTTGGTCAGGGCCAGACGCTTTTAATGTATTTGCTTAGGGAAATATTAATTCTGTAGTAACCCAGTCACCCATTCTCGTAGACAGAAATAAATTAGTACAAGCTATTGTTTTGCATGTCTCAGTACTTTTTAAATAAGCTGACCCTGAGACTTAAATAGGAACCCATTCATAGTCCATCACAAAGATTCTCCTGTAGCGCCTCACCAGAGGTGATAGCATGGTTCCAATGTTTCTTAACAAAAACTATTACTTGTCAAGGTATTCTGAATTAAGTCAAATATAATCATACTTGGATTTCATACCAGTAAGAAAAGAACCAATTAGGATTTTCAGATATCCAACAAGAGCACTGTATGAGGGGTCAGCCCTACACGGTTTGTCTCAGGTAATTTGCACATTTACTCTTATACTGGAGTAAAAGTCTTGAGACTCAAGGTCAAACTATGACCGTTGCAGCTATAGATACATAAATCATTTGAGAGTTTAACTTACGTGTCATACACATTAAGCAGCCAATTAAGACACATGTCTACACAGAGGGGAACGTTCACCAGTTCCTTGTGTTTCTGTTCCAGGCCATCATAGGCTGTGGTGAGGAGGCTGATGACTTCAGGAATCGAGAGAAGTTGATTGTTCTGATTCATTTCATGCTGTTTGAAAACACTGTGTGTGGTACTAAGCTCCAGAAGATCCACTAGTCAGAGAAAAACAAAGAGGCAAATTAGCAAATCACAATTTGCACCAAGTATGATATACTAATATGAACCAAAATATTTTAGAGTTTATCTTGGGGATCCTTCAGAATAGGAATTTCCATGTTTTACAAACACAGTGGTGGCAGACAACCAACTATTCAACCACTTATCTAATGCAAATATGTACTTTAGAAAATTTGGGGGTCTCTGGACCCAAACACATACTGCCAAATAAAAGCACTAATTTCGAATGTGTTAGTCTGCCTTCGGTTAATGCGGTGAAACCACTATCCGGAATGATCTAGAACTCTGTACGTTGATTACAATTTCTAAACGCAAATACACAGCCTAGCTTATGTCACATTAAAGTAGGTGTTAAGTAAGTGTGAAGGTGATGTCATTCATAATGACACACTTCAAGGTCTGTATAAGGATTTCAGCAGGGAACCAGAGCAGTTTTCTGGCACATCATGTTACGCTCAGGGACGCTCTGCGTGGCCGGGACGGCATCAGCCGAGCAGACTGTTTTGGCTCAGTGTCAGCTCTGAATTAAAATCACAAAAGTCACTCAGTTATGGTAATGGAATTTGACAAGTGAAGGGAAAGCCATAAATCATTACACTTCTACAAGGAAAAGCAAGCGGACGACGAGGGCACAATGCTTGGCAGAACTTGCGAACCGGGCATTGGCTTCGTTTGAACATATTAAAGCACTACAGCGGTTTTCTCAGTCAATTAAGCAATGTTACCTGTTGTATTCCTAACTCCCAACCTTTCACACTACCAAAGGGGCACAGTTTTTAGGCGCTGTGGCAGGAGTAGTTGTTACACGACTCTTTATGTGACATTCTGACCTGTTGACAGCTGTTTATGTAAGAAGATTATGGTATTTCATGTAAGCCGTTTCATTTATACGCATATTTTGCTGTTAAGCACGTATTACTGTGACTTTCATGGCTGCAGAACACAGCAATTCACTCTTACCTTCCAAACATTTCGAGCTCCTTGGATAAAGGGACATCAGGGGAGGAAAGAGGGACTAAGGGACTTGATTACAAAGCTAAGGGCAGAGAAGACAAATATATAAATATATATATATATATATATATATATATATTTATATATTTGTCTTCTCTGCCCTTAGCTCCTCAGTTTGCAGGAGTTGATCAGCAGGTGGGGGACACGATAAATAAGTCACTATCTGCCTCATCTAGCTAGATCTGCCAGAAAAACCTAGGCTATAGAAATCAAAAGGCTTTGAAAGACTTCATTTATTTTTAATGTTACACAAAAGAGTCTGTGAAGAACCTGTTTTTAGTATATTGTGTCTATATGGTATTAAACTATTTTAGCAGTTTCATAAAACGTATCTCAAAATCCCGAGACATTTACCGTGTCAGTGTATTGAATAAAAGGAAAACGATTCTCTTTAATGGACAAATTACACTTCAGTGTTTTTTTTTCAATTTTAAATAAGATTGTTGACAAATAATTTTCTGGTAAATAACATCATAGGATGACACAAATAGACTACAGGGAAACATAATATAAAACCAAGTGTATATAAATTACATTTATAAGATCAGGTAACATATTTTTTATTGACTTTCTTGATTGTTTTGTAAGCAAACATATCACCAGTCATACTACGACAACAGATTCCTGCTTTTGTATACATCCCCCGAGATATTATAGGTATTATAAAGGAATATCAGCTCCCAGTGACATTTAAAGCTGACAGTTTAAGATCAGCCTCTATAAGAACTAAATATGCAAGCTTTTTAATGGTGACTATAACACAGGTGAGCAGACTCGTTGAACCCTCAAACAATTAAAATAATTGAAAGGTTGGCGATTCACTCTTGTCAAGGTTGGTGATTCATAAAAAATAATAAAGTTACTGTGTTAAGACTACAATTTTCACGCAAACTCCCACTTAGATGTATAAGCGTCTGTGAGTCATTCGGGTTATTAGCAATTTAATGCAGTGGAATAGAACATTATATGTTAGTGTCTCTGAAGGTATGTTTACCATATTCTCCAGATATTCCACTGGGATTCTAGAATACAAGTCGTGATCCAACGAGTTGAGGGTGGTGCTTGGCTCAGTCCATCCTATACTCACTGAAAACATAACGTGCCTTTCCAAACCTTCTGCCCACCTTACACGCCTGCTGGCTCTCCCTTACCATATGTTTCCTTCTGAAGAAGAGGCCTCTGAGGTTCTGAAAGCTTTTGAACTTTACATTTCTATGCCGGCCAAATAAAAGGCATCAAATGTGGCTAAAGACTCAATTTTCTCTTGGGCTAATATGGCTATATCCATATGAAGACAAATTAGGAGAGCTTCAGGGTAGGGTAGCTGTAGAGTTCTCAAATATAATAATAATGCTTAGTACAGTAATACAGGTTTAGCCAAATATGGGCCTCCATATAAGGTCTATTGCCTGCTATGAAGCTCTTTCACGGGTATATTAAATAATGGGACCACATATGGAGGAAATGGAATAGAAATATGTGCCTAGGGCTCAATGCCCACTGAGCTAGATATCCAGAGTCCGTGTGCCCACACCAGTCCCACTATTAAAAGGACAGGGAAGGATAGTTCCACCACTGTAGACCTGCAGTCACACAATAATGTTCAGTGTTACATCAATTAAATGCTACATGTATGGGTTCAGGGACAGATGAGTGTATTGCTAGAATTTGTTTGAAAAATAGGATTATTAATACTTGATAGATCAGCAGTTTCGGCAAATACAATGTACATTTTACATTTTGTTTCTGTACTTACAGCACAGTGCTTTCTGCAGTCTTCTAATTTTCATAGCAGTGCGATAGGCAGAGAACCTCACATTGTTTAAGTCACCTGAAGTATGTTCAAAAATAAGATAGACATAATAATGTTTTTAATTATACATAAAAATATAACATATCACTATAACAGTGGTTGGCCCAAGGGTTTCTGATGCTCTAGATGACCTATGTCTCTCTGGCATTTGCCTCCTGCATGCACCTTTCTTACCAACCAAGTACATAGCGACCACACTCCCTCACCAACTTACACCTAAGGGAGCCTCCTAGGTATAGTGAGGCTAGTCCTGACTATAAAGCACTTTTTGGTCATTTTTTTATGTAGCATGTTAATATATTTTATGGTACTTTAATATGCATTCTTAATTGATAGATCTGTATTGATAGATCTGTAATAATGTCCCTCAATTGATGGATCTGTATCAATAGATATGTAATGATGTCGCTTTATTGATGGAAGTGTATTGATGTCCCATTCGCCAATAACCATAGCAGTATGGTAGCCTGTGCCAGTTTGGGGCAAATAAACGCTTATCAGGAATGATGTACTTTAAAAGAATACTAAATAAGTTTTCCATGTCATTAAACATTATAGAATAAAGTTTTGGTATATGAACGTGTTAAAACCTCAAACCAGCATCTGATGGTTTAGCTAGGTCTGCGTCACATAAAATAAAAATAAAAAAACAATGAGAACATATCATTTCAGAAAAGCATTTAAACTAAGATTTCTTTTAAGTCCATTATATATTTTAACATCCTTATACCTGTTAATCAAAACATTTCACCACCTGCCTTAACAGAAAATGCATAATTCTTACATGCCACGTAGAAAACACTCCAAATGTTATTTAAGCCTATATATTAAAAACCCTACTATCGGCTATAAGAAAAGACGCATTGCTACAATAAAAAAGTATTATGGACAGCTTAATGTTTTACAAGCCGCATATTGAAGTATTCACTTACCTAATGACTGGAAAAGTTCTGTCATCTTTGGATGGTCCCAGCAAGTGGTTTGCGTTTGATGACTACAAAAGAGTAAATAAAAAAGAAAATCCCAAACTTTAGTCAACTCAGCTTTAATGCATAAGAACATTAAGATCATTTAAGGCGACCCCGTATTGGGTGAATGGGAATTATTCCTTCATGCAGTGTCCTAAACACATTAAATATTCAGAAAAAAAATACTTAAATATATTCACATTATGTCATTTTGCTGATTTTAATGAAACAGACCACAGAGAGGCCTAGGCTCTTCAAACAGAATCTCTACAGAAATGTATCGGGTAAAATACGTGGGTGTGAGCCAGAGGCTAGAAAGGATTAGAAAACAACATTTTCACTGCATGATTTTTTTCTTTTCGTTTTCGATTAAGATCTAAATATGAATATTTATTGGACAAGATAAGGCGGGATTAAGGCACAACATATTAAAAAACAAATAATAAATATTAGCTCTGGTGTAATGTTAACAAATGCTTGATCTCCTATAATCCCAGAGTAAAAAGTATCATTACAAAAAGGGGCAAAGAACTAGTTCACATGATAATAATGAGTGGCCCACGTTTCCTGTCTTTATCTTACATAAATATTGAACTTTACATTTTACAAACTCTAATTTTTCATTTTTATATATTTTCAAGTGACTTTGGCACAGTTAAATTAGTTAACCTTAGTGACCTTGAATATCTTTGCCAAAACCATAAACATTCATTTCAAAATATTTATAAACCCAGACCACTCTGCTACCATAAAAATTGGTTTCAGGTTAACTCTTTTCAAAACAGATATATTAGTATGATTATGGCCCACAAGGACCAAGCTGACACCCCTGGTTTAAACCATAAGGGAATACTAATGCAGCAGTAGTAAGCAGAAGCATGCTTTTCTTGAAATGTGCTAATTTATATGACATTTGATGATTGAGAAAAGCTATTATATTCATGCAATTTTCCCTATGGTTAAGAACTGATAACTATCCTTTCTATGTATACCTGCTCGAGTACAAAGAATCATCATTGTTTCCTTTTAGAAGCGCTTATATATATAATATATATATTATATATATATAATATATATATATATATATATATATATATAAAATCAGATAAAAGTTTACTTTTAAAAGATAAAAGTAAATGTGTCTTAAAATCTTATACGATCTTCATCTAAGTTACAAAAATGAGCAACCATAACCCGTTTTAGCAAATGACATTATTATTGTCTTGTTCTTGTCTATATTGCATTCATCATTCAAACATTCAGTGTGGGTTGAAAAAAGGATGTGAATCCCTTCCCTAATTACTTCAACAAAAGCTAATTGGAGTCAGGAGTTAGGAAACCTGGAGTCCAACCAATGAAACAGGATTGGAAGTGTGTTTTAGAGCTACTTTGACATAAACACTCAATCATTTTGAGTTTGCTATTCTCAAGAAAAGAAATCTCAGAAGACCTACAATCAAGAATTGATGATTTGCATAAAGCTACTAAGGATTACAAAGAAATCTTAAAGCGTTTACATATTCATCAGTCCACAGATAGCAGAAGAGCTATCTAGTGGTGCTCAGGTGCAGGGCGATGCAAGGTAGTCACATATAAGCTAAAATGGGTATCTGTACTGCAAAAGCCCAGCCCTCCATTGATTTGACAGTTTCCCCAACCGGTCCTAATGGCTTCAAAAGAAGGACGGTGGGGCAGGTATGTCAGACAGCAACACCATGTTCAAAAATTGCATCTGTTCCTTGCAAACTGGGACACTTGGGAGGTATGGTGATATAAAATATAGCCAATAAAACATGTGGAAAACACATGTGATGCATTTCAGGACAATCTAGTATGACATATTAATTGAACATTTTGCCACTAAGTGTAGAAAGAAATGAATAAAATAAAAAGAAATGTTGCTTTGAAGTACTGAAAGCTCTGACAAATTTTATATATCTTTCATTTCACTCCTACATGCTGGTTTCTCCTTTGATGTTTGTGAATGTATTTGTTTCATAACATCACTAAAGTAAAAACTTAATTTGAATAAATTTAGAAGGCATGATGGTCCACGTGAAAATACTGCAGTATAAGATGCTCAGGGAAATCACATTTTTGATTTCCACTTCCAACTTCAAACTTCTATGAGGAATTACAGAAAATTCCTCTAATAATTCTCTCAAATGGCTTCACGCAGAAGCCAAGTCTCTTCGAAATCTCCTGGGCATACTTGATATTCAAAATGATCGATAGTATTAAGAAATAGGTGAGTAGCTCATCCGGCAGAATCGTAACTAAACGAGCTACGTATTTTTATATTAACATAAAAATTGGCACACATTCAAATTAGGTCTTTTACATATTAAAAGCACTGCTACATTTATGGTTAATGCTATACGAACAAAGCAAAAATACACGCCAGTTTTATATCAAATATATTTTTTAACCTAATCTACTGCATACATTTCAATGTTTACATAGACCTAAAGAAATTGCCCACCTTGAATTTAATGATTAGGATAAACCATTCTTCTTTGCACTCTACACAACTCACAGTCCCCACAGGATAGTTATTTAGACTGGATTGATCACATTTGAAGAAACACTCTCCGAGTGTGGTTACGTATTATTTTACAGAAGTTTACAGAAAGATGCCATTCATGTTTGTTTTTGAATTTGTTTTGCATTATTTTTGAATTTTTGTGTGGAAAAGTATGTGAAGTGAAATGAGTCGCCGAGACAAGCCCATCATATTTCCAGCCAGGGACTGAAGAATTTTATAATGAAGTTATATAATTAAGGAATCTTGGTCTATCCAAGAAGGTAAGAAGCCAATGAAATTCAGATGTGGCACTGCTAATACTGGCTCCTTGCCAACAAGTGAACAAAAAAACACATACACACAAAAGCATTGTTTGTGTTGTCTGCAAGTATGGTTTGGATGCAGGCAACCTAGATTTGCTCACTAGCACTAAAGTAGAGGAGACAACTCATTCTTAAACTCTTCTTCTTGCGAAGAGATGGGCCAAGCCAGGCACACGGCTCAAGCCAGCATTGGGTTTTCCAGCTACACCGTCATACGTGGAAGATTGAAGCCAACAATTAGAAGAGCATATGCAAAATTCTGCATGGCTAACCTTGTGTCATCCACAGTACCCACAAGTCCAAATAAATATTCCAGGCTAAGCAAATATCTGGTGTGCTATATAAGAAATGATGTCTATGGAGCATATTTAGGGTAAGTAATGGGGTTCCCATGATTCAACTGCACAACAGCAAGGTTGAAAAACAATTCTGCAGAATGTATCCTTTTTTTTAATTTGTCTGCAAAACTTTCTAACGTCAGATTTCTTTATTTCGTTCACAGCCGGGAGATAACAAATGATACAGGCTGAATTGGATGCTTATTAAAACGTATTACCCATTCAAAAATAAATGCCACTCAAAAGATTAATTATTAATGTAACTTTGGACAAAAATAAAAGAAAAACATCTTTCAAGCGGGAATCTTAATTACTTTCTCAGCATGACTACCACTGACCACAGCCGGCCACTGCAATTTACTGGTCACTCAAGAACTAAAATAGTTTCAAGACAGATAACATTATTGTTTGCTTACTGAGCATAATGTTCCACAGAGAAAATATCTAGAAATAATTTGAGTAGATGTTGAAATGTGATTAAAGCCACCAGCAGAGTAATCGCCAATAAGTGACTTACTTTCAAATAGGTAGTAGTCAGGGAATTAACATAAATTAATGCATTACTCTTTGCCGACAATGATTTCGATGAAAGATCAATATTATTTAGGAGCTATGTATAATTGCGTCATCTTTAAAAAAAAAAAAAATGTTAGCTTATTGTTGTTGTTCTGTAACACAAGGATTTAAGGCATTGGTTTAATTATCCTCATTACACACGTGTTTTTGGGTGCTCAAGGTTTTGTTTTTTCCTCATTACACATGTAAAATAAGAGGGTTTTGTTTGCCCTTATCAGGACTGGTAGAATTCGAAATATCTTTGGAGATTGGAAGTGTGGTTTTTACCCATTCTAACTATGGAAGTATATACATTCAACACATACATTATACAGACAACAGGACTTATTATATTTCATGGTAAACATAGCTTGGGGTTCCTCTAACAAACCCTGGGAATCTCAGGAAATCAGTTTCTAGAATAATAATTGGTTGAGAAGCATCTGATGGTCCTTATCTGCCGGGTTAAGGAAGTGAGTTGGTGGGATTTTTTTCTGGGCTGCTGGGTTTGAGGGATTTACATTTTACATTACAAAAGGAGTGGATTGAGGTGTTACTTAGAACTCAATTGTTAGCAAGATCAGTCACAAAATATTTCAGTTTCCATTCTGTCATAGATTAACCTTCTTTGTGACATCCCAATACCTACAGCAGATCAGTTAAAAAAGAATTAATTGTCGGTCAGGACTTGATGGATGGAGTACAGTACAGAACAAGAGAGTTATTGGATGATCTGAGAATAAATCGAATACTAGGGACAAAATGCTAAAACTCTGAGGACACGAATAAAAAAGTGTGCAGAGCATCTAAACCAGAAAACAATTTATACATTAGATCACGAAGCACAAATGATCTTAATTATGTTTTAGTGACTCAATCCCTCCTCCGCACAAGGGATTTTGCCAGATCATATCATATACATGTTGTGAATATAAACAGATCGGCCATTGTTTCACGAGTCTTTGATATGATGGTTAATCTGTTTATACCCAAGCCGTGTTTATTATATCACACTTGATAAAGACACAGTGGGGATTGAAACATTGCCTGCTAATGGAAAAAACGTAAAAAGGCACAGATTAGGAGTTGTAGAATACATTGGTTTCTATAATGTGGGGGACATGGTGGAGCCTACCTATGTGTGCCTTTTTCTACGTTTTACAGCTCTGTTCATGTTTTTCATGTAAATTGCCCTGTTTGAGACTTGTGTCCTGGAATAGTCCCCCGAAAGCCTTCTAAAGGTAAAATATATTTTTAAATAATTAGGTATTTTGTTCATCTACCATAAAATGTTTTCACCATAATCGCCATAGTAAAAATCCAAACCAATTAATTTTAGTCGCTGTCACGTCTTAATTTTATAGTACCATAACAAAAGTGAAGAGATTGACAAAGTATGTGTATATATATATATATATATATATATATATAATTTTGTTTCTGCATATTTCCTGATATTTTTTACACCAAATACAATGTGCAATTTCTGCTTGTTTGTATGTAAATGACTAGAATAGAAGAAAAAAATCACTGAATTTCATTAGTGAAGCATATGGACGCTTAATGCAGCTAAGAAATGCATGCTGCAGGTACCACAGCAACACTTACTTCGCACATCACGCCAACATCAAATGAAGCTTGATTATTTGTTTAATTGTTATTTTCATCATCACATCAAGAGAATTCACTCTGGGAATGCTCAGCACGAATCAACATGCAATCTGTTAATCAGGTAATGCATATGTATTAGTACTGTTAGGATGCAAATTACAATCTTAGCTAACAAACTAGGATGATTACAGCATTATCCAACCTAAGCATGGTATATTTCATGGCTAAAGTCAAAACATGGGTGCAGGATATATGGAAGAATCGCATATCTTGTATTGATGCTCACACTGCATATACAAACAATCAGATCATGGATACAATGCAATAGATGTCTTAGGGAAATTGAAGCTTTTGATAAAATGACATGGTCATGGTCGCATCCAAATTTAGGGTGTCAATGTGCTATTGTGTTTTATATGCTGGTTTATATAATACATTATGTAGAAAGGCTATCCATACCATATAAATAAACTAGTTGAATGCCTAGGGTACTAAGGCGCCGCCATGAGGTTCTCTGTTATGGTAGCAAGCAGCTGCGTGCAGGAGAAGGCCACCAGCAACGTTGTTTGCACAGGGTACTAAACGGCCTCTGGCTGGCTCTCTGCACAGCTTTAAATGATGATCATGTCATGGCTGATATGGCAATGTTTAATCGCATCAGCCCTCTTCAATAACTGCTAAGCTTCAGTTACTTGCCTTTCTTGAAGAAACACTGGAGGTTTCATCACTGTCAATGTCAACATTATTGATCTTGAGAAGAAACAAAGAAAACTTGATTTCTTTGAGAAAAACCGCTACGTTATTTTATGGGTCTTCACTTTGAAACAGCCTTCACGGAATAAAATGTAAATATACTTTGAGCCATTGATATCAGAAGGTAGGCGCTAAATGTAGGGCTTTGGAGGAGGATGCAGTGGGAAGACACTAATAATCCAGACTGGCAGACATTCTAGATCAGTTCTCTCTAAAAGGAAAACATCTGACTACATCAATTATTATAAAGCTGGTCTTCTGACATAATCCTGCATCAGCAAAGTCAGAGGATTATTCTCGCCTATGGTAGCAGGTTTTAGGGGGGAGGCAACAGCAATAACACGAGCTGAGCACCAAGCACACTGCTTATTTAAAGGGCTGACTGGATGATCAGAGACCTCCCTTTTAACAGGTCCATTTACATGATGTATAGTACACCACTAGGCACAGCCTCTATCGTATGCACATCTTAAAGAGACAGAGTTCCGGGATATGATGTCATACACCATGGCTGAACATGGCTGAGTGGAAGATATGAGTGATGGGTAGGCTTCATTGCAGTGGGCATAGGGCAACCTCATGCCTAAAACGTGATACAACCAGAAACCCCTTCTACACATTTGAACCATTTGAGTTATTTACGAAGGTTTCATTACTTTCATTTTTATGGGCAAGATTAATATTTTTTATTGATGCTCACTTTTTCACATATTACTCAACAGCAAAAAGATATTTATTAGCTAATCAATAATTTACTAAACTGCATCAGGATTGCAAACTCCAATATACAAAATGCCACTGCGGCACAACAGTTTAATGCTATAAACAGTAAGTCATTAGACAGTAAAAGTTAAAAAGGAAAACAGACGAAAAACACAAACTTTATCCTTAACAACTATTTTTAAAGCATTTGGTATTTTGCAATCCTACTAAATCATGGTTTATATGAATTATTTTACACGTATGCCATTTCTCCTACGTACAAGTATTTCTAACAAAGCAACAGCTGGGGGATCTCCTTATCTACGAATATAACACATTCTCAGAAAAACACAGAGCATTAAGGCTTGAGGCTTTCTTGACTAAAGCTTTTCTGTTACCTCTCCAGGCCAATGACAATGTACAGCCTTCTGCTATAAATCTAAGTCAAAGGATAATAAGTAATAGAAATGACACTTCATTTTTATACAATCCGAGATCTGTTTAACTCACAAACATTCAGAAAAATGGTGACCTCCATCAGCGGCCAAAGTGGAGTAGAGTGTGGAACTCTTAGATTTATATGCTGCTGGGCAAATATAATAACTGAGAATGAAGTTCACAGGCAAGCCCTAGAAGAGCTTTTGATGTCAGAAGGAGGCCAAATGCCATTCCATCTTCAACCTCAGCCTCTATTACAGGAACACGCCAGCCATCATATGCACTTTAATGCATTTGAAAGCTGAGAAGTGCCTTTAAATTTATGTGGGGCTGCCACATTTTCTGCTCCTCTGCACCCATCTCTTTGCACATGGCTTACTCGCCACCAGTCAGCTCCAGCTCTGGCTTGGCGAACACTGGGTTGGGTTCTATTAAGACGTCTTGTACTCATTAGCCGGAAGGGCTCTATCTGATTTCAATGGGAGCTTTTCCCTAACACTTATTGGCTACCGTATATTCCGGCGTATAAAACGACTTTTTAACCCCAAAATCTCTCTAATCCCTACGCGCCGGCTATTGATGCCGAGCGCAGGGATGACGTCATGTCCCAGATGTATGGAAGAAAGAAGACAGAAGATAAGGTAAGAGATGGGGAGAAAGGGGTGAGAGTGCACACTGGTGTGTGTATATATATATATACATATATATATTATCACATTATATGCAGACACAGACACACTCTGGTGTGTGTGTATCATATATATATATATACCACACACACAACCACACACGTGTGTGTATATATATAATATATATATACATACGTGTGTGTGTGTGTGTGTACATATATATATATATATATAAATACATATACATGTGTGTGGTGTAAAGGCAGGGTGTGTGGTGAGGGAAATGTGTATGTATGGACAGGCATATTGTAAGATATATATATACTTATATAGATATATATATATCTATATATAGTATATCTACACATATAATATATTATATGTTGGGTGTGTGTGTAAGGGCAGTGCATGTATGTATATGTCAGCAAATCAACCAGCAAATCACCGGTAAAGTACATTGCTTGCCGTGATTGGCTGGTTGTTGTACGCTGGGTAGAGGGGTAGTCTTATACGGCGAGTATAGTCCAAACTCTATATTTGGACTGTAAAAGTTGGGGGTCGTCTTATACGCCGGAATATACGGTACTTCAAGTAGAATATGTTTAATATCGGCTCGTTAAATTGCTGCATGGTTATTAGTTCTAAAATATAAGCCTTAGTACTATATGCTTCTTGTACATCGTTAACAGTTTAATACATTCGCATTCCACCAAATCGTATAACTGGTTGTTCAATGTTCATCAAGCTGAACTCGTGTCCAATGGAACTTAAACATTGTTTCCCTTTTATCTATGACCAGTTGTTTAATTGTTATACATTAACTGGTTACTACACTTGTCTATAACTGGGAACACTTATTGTGCTTCTTCAGCTAAAAAAAAGCCATGCACAGATACCTAGCTAACATACAATCCTAATAACTCTGTTTCTAAACTTGATACACAGGATCTGCCAAAACAATGGCTACACTATTTAGAAGAACCATAGTGCATAGGGTCATACACCTTGTACAGGTGACCAGCACAGAGTATGACAGCTGGTTCTAACTGGCGACATAACATCTGCTTGATGTTGTATTCAAGTTACACTGCACGTGTACATTTGTTCACAAATAAATCAAACCATAAATATTTAATTTTAATTCCAAAAACAGTGAATGAGAAGTAACTTGCACGTCGTCAGTCTGTATCCCCCTAGCCATACCAGATGGTGGCTGTCAGCCACCGTCAGAAGCCAGCACTGCCCAACCTTCAGTCTAATGTGCAGAACAAAGCGCATCCCGAAATTTGTAAAAGTATGAGTAATTGGGGAATATTTTGTACAGAGTCATTCAACAGAACATTATACAGGGTTTTTTGCTATTAGTTTTCTTTTAAGTGAAAAGGAAAGAATTCAGGGTTGTGAGTCAATTTCACTTTCGAGCAAGAGAGAGAAAATCACTAAAGTATGTTTCAATTCCACCTTTTAGCTTTGGTTCTTGATTCCTTCTAATACACCAGACACAATGTTTTCTTTGCCTAGCAGCCCAATACAGCTATTGACATTTATTTTATTTTCTGTGGCCACTACACCAGATGTGGCTTTCTCTGTGTCTTACACTGCTAGTTTTCTTCGCCTTGCAGTGCAAAGGATTCTGGGTTTAGATTAATGAAGCATTACAATGACAGCACACTCGTCCTTTAGCTTTCATAAGCATGAAAAAGAACAAAGGCTCTGTGAAAACCCGTAATGCTTTCCACGTCTTCTGGAATACATATCCTACATGGCTAAGATTCCTATCAAATAATAACATTGTCATTAACAAGGTTAGGCAGGGCTCCAGAGACCTTAGCTTAGTAGATGGAAGACTTTGACCTTGAAAAAGGTATACCTTGCTGCCCTGGCCATCCGCATAACACCGCACTTATATACAGGACAATTAATAAAGCATTTGAAGTGACTACTTCATGTAGTCTATACTCTAATGAGCAGACTAATTAGCTAACATTTCTTTTTGAAAGCGGGGGGGGGGTGGGACAGATAGAATAATGCTAGATGGCTTAGTACTCTTCCTTATTACTATGCACTCATGCCAGGACACAGGGACTGCAAAAGTCCGTCACTTCGCTGCGGTATTAAATATTTCAGTGTGATGTACATCACAAAACAATGTGCCTGTTTCATGCATTTACAGAACTAAAATGTGTAAGGAGGTTTGTAATGTTAGATATAATGGGGTTTAGATAAAAAAAGTGATTGAGATGCAGTTCCATAAGTCATCACAGCAACCAATTGAATATTCCTTTTGTTTGGACTATGCCATTTGTTTCTATGGTGATAAAATAAAAAATCACTTTTGTATACTGCACTGGAATCACTTTTTTAACACCCATAGTATTTGTAAGATGCCTGTCTCCATATTCCCCAAGGCCAATTTACCACCACTTGTCAAGGTATCATTAATTCCTTTCCATCATGTCATTGTTTATTCTCATTCTACTTTGTGACATATATACTATATGTGGGTGTATATATTACATATTATATATTTTATGGGTCTATGTAAAAAACAATATCACACATCAGTTGGAAGTTCTACGTACAGTACTATCCTCACTAGCATTTTTATATAATGAAATATACCATACACAGATCCATGCACATAGGCTACATGCCAACACACCATTCTTACCTGTTCCCAGAGCCTGGATATATTGGTGGGTCTTCATTATAAGAGCTTTTAAAGAAATCACTTCTAATTATGAGAATTCAAATTCATTACAACTTTTCTTCCACATCTGGAAGGTTCATAAATCTAAAGAGTAGAAATGCTTTCCTATCACACCTACATCTATCTCCACTTGTCATAAACTATGGAAAAAATGGCACTTTTTCTTTCACGTATGGTACTTTAGGGGTTAGGTTGCCAGTACTTTTTTTAGAGAACCGTAATGGTCAATCGGTTGCTTTCTTAGTGTTATTATTGTCAATAGCCTACTTTTTTACTGGTCTGGAAGTAATATACTTGCTACATGGTAACCCTGTTCTGGAGATGTAATTTTGTTAAATGTCTTTGATTGTACTACGGGCTGTCTCCAGCGTGCTTTTAAAAGTAGGTCCTTATGATAACTTGAATTTTGCTGTTCTAATGTTTTACCAAATTTCTTATGGATTATATTCTCAGGACACTGGACCAGTATTTGTTTAAAATTGACGTTCACAAGTGTGTTTATTTAAGCAAAAAATGTCTTACTTGATATAATAGGGTACTTTGTTTAGTGACACAGATCGCTGCCATGGAAGCTGTACTGAAGCTGTGAAAACAAAGGAAAAAGCTAATTAGGCCCTAGTCGCAAAACTCAGACGAAAGGAAACAAGTGTTTTTACCATAAGATATTTGACAAAATATGGGTGGAAAATAATTCTAGTCCTTTTTACACATTGATAAAGATGATTTTGGCAACCTAACATAATATTTGATGTAACTGTGTGAACTGTATGCTGCAGTGTTCACCACATACCACCATGTAGTCGGCCATCTTTATACCTAGTGGGTCACGGGGCAAGGCTACCCTTGATTCCCCATACCAGCCCACACATGCCTGAGTGTTTGGGATGTGGAGGCTGTTTGTACAGACCCATAATGCTTCCTCCTTTGCGGTCTGCTTGCCACCTACGACATCATATCAGTGACCACCTTACGAGTAGAGTGACTGCTGAGGGGATCCATGGGATTCTCCTCACCTCCTTTTCTTAAATAAAGCCCTGTAAGCAATAACTGTATGCAGGCCTCATGGCCTCTGGAAACTATAACATGACAAGAAAACAACCCTATATAAATATATTGGATATGTTAGTCTATAGTTCCTTTGCCAGGGAAATACATGGAATGCTTTTTAGAATCTGTATCCTATCTCTTAAAATTCTATTTAATTTAAGAACAGCTGAAACCTACTGGAAAGGAAGTGTTGAGAGGCAGGTCCAAAATCTCGATGTGCTTCTTGAAGTTGTTTCAGTCTCTCTTCAACAGCTGCCTGTAAAATGAGGTGCACTGTTTTAATATGGATGGTACGCATCCTTCCTGGAGGACATCATGGCAGAGTTTTGTCACTAATAATAATGAAGCTAACAAAATTATAACAACATTATTACAAGACCCATCTTACAAATGTATTCTATCATTGCCCAAAAGAAATGCCAAGCTAGGTGGTGGTAAACATTAGTTACTACTAATGTGGCAGCATGTCACAATATATCCAATGTATACCATAACTGGTTGTGTAGTAAAAGAGTAATATTAAAAACTTGATACGTGGGAAGTTCCATCTACCAAAACAAGGAGTCTACAGACCCTTCTTGAACAGAACCATAATGTTTAGGCTCACACAGCTTTTACAGGTGGCTGGCATGAAGCCTGAAGGCAGGAGCTGGCTGATGCCAGAACATATGCTTGCTTGTATTCAAGTTTGTACATGAATATGTATTTGTAAATTTGCACATGAATACGTAATTGTACTTTTTTATAGGCAGTGAGTGAGTAGTCACTCATAGCATCTTCTGCCTGAATCACATTAGTCATACCAGGCTTTGATGTCACACACACCAGAAGAAATAAAGATCACAGAAGATGAAATGATGATCACAAACTGAGATCACTTATTTTAAAAAGTGAGTGGTAATACTGAAGATTCCGCATAAAATCAATTTATAAGCAGCGGTACATTACACATTTGCAAAAGGCTTGTTTGTATTACAGAAGAACATTTCCGATGTTATAGACTTTGTGGCTAGAACAAACGTCACTGCATGAACCTGTATGGGAATGGAGAATTCAGGGCTGTGGGTCAATGTCACTCTCCAGCAGGAGAACAAATGCCTAAAGTATGTTTCAATGCTGAGCGCCGGAAGTGACGTCAATTTCCGGCGCTCAGCATTACAAGCCGGCACCGTGGCAGAGGAGGAAGACTCGCCACAGGACTGTTTAAAGGTAAGTACAAAGGGGGGGATAATGTCATCGGCAAACTTTAAAATGCTGCCCCGGGGAAAATGAATTGTGAGTCTGGCCAATACAACTATTGAAAGTTTATTTTATTTATTTTATTTTCTGTAGCCAATTAAAATTACAATATTATCAAATCTTACCACTGAGATACAATAATATTTTGCATAGCCATATGTTCATTTTAAGCTATTATCTGCAAAAAATGCATCTTTTCAATATCAAGGACTACATAACTTCCTAGATGTTGTTCCTTTAAGGCTCATATCTTCGCCATACATGTTACCACTCACTTTACACTGTAAAAATATTGTACCTGTAAAGATTTCACCTTTTACATGTTTGATAAAACTAATAAAATATGCAGTCCGAATTCTATCTTGGTGGATTTTTTTCCAGGAAAACTGGATGATTTTTTGTTTACATTTCAACATTTAATTTAATTTTTTTGGAAAGACCGCGGTGTTAAAATAACGGCCCTTTGCAAAGTCAGCATTTCGCACGGGACACACTGTCGACCCCGGGAAAAGTGGATTTGTTCTAATCAACATTTTGCATGGGTGGCAATAAAGGAGATTTTTGTTTCTGGTGCCAACATTTCACAGCTCTCAATAACCGCAACATGATTTATGGAGTTACTAGACTGCTTACAAATTGCATCCAATATATGTATTACAGAGGTGCTAGGGAGCAAAGAGATAAATACGTAAAGATTACAAATGGGGAGACTCAAAGAATTTTCTTCTAGCCCTGCTGGAGAGCTAACAAAACTGTTTTATCACACTGAAGGTCAGCATTTGCCAAGCCATCTGCAATTCACATTAGGAATCAACACTAATAAATATTAATGAGGGAGCCCTGGTCTCATTTCTCACGTTAAAAACTGTCTGTTAAATATTCGTCAGATTATACATAGAGCTAAATATTTCTGGTTGCAAAAAACATATTTTATTTAAGTGTTAAATGGTAGAATGTCTGGGTCTTAATCTCTTGTATGGACAAATGAAGGTCCATGGAGAAAATAACAATAACATTAGTGCTACCATAAAGCAACCAGCAAATACAGTATATATATATATATATATATATATTATATATAATGTATAATATATACTATATATATATAGTATAATACTATATACTATATATATAGATATCATATTATATATAGTATTATATATATTTATATATATTATTAATATAGTATAATTTAAATATAAAAGGAAACAAGTGAAACAAGTGAACTGTGAATACTTTCTCGGTAGGTAAAGGACTAAGCAGCACCCCCTTATTACAGCCATTGAATTGCTAATTTCCATCTGTTTAATTAAAGTGTACCTGTAGGAGCTTCCACCGTATGTTGAGGTCATCTAACTGACGAGACGACTTTGCAGACAACTGAATATCAAGCGTAGAGAGCTGACTAGCCACATCATTCACTGTCCTTACTTTCGAGCTGATGGGAGAGATTTCGTCTCCAAACGCCTGTCAGAGGGAAACAAAAAAGAAAGTAATAATATAAAACCTTACACTGCAACAAAAAAGTGAAACGTCATTTTTTTTTAAAAAAATGTAACTTATCTTTTCTCTGTATTTTGCACTAGCCTTCTACACAATACAAGCACAGGCACACAATGATGTGCAATTAACACTTCATATGCTGAGTAACAAAAAACCACAAGGCTACATAAAGTAATGTGGGTTAGGAGTAACAAAAATAATCTCATCAAGGCTGCCGCTAGTCATGTGACTTCCCCGGCTCACACAACACACTGAGCTGATTCTTTACGGCAATGCTAATGAAGTCTGCACCTCCAAGAAATGTCATGAATCTATCGTTTACCACAGGCAGTATGATAAAGAGAGTGTAGATTGGGCTAAATAACAGAACAAGCAGAAATGGTTAATATACAGCTTGCACAATACATTATGGAAAAAAAAAACTAAAACTGTTCTAAAAAAGAAAACAGCACAATATTTTTGAAAACATATTTTTAATCTGATATTAGTAATAAAACAATGGTGGGAGTTCCCCTAACGTTAAATATTGCATCGGACATTCTATGATGTGCTCTAATTGTTTTAACCTTTTGTGGTTTATAATGTTATATTGATAATTTACAGTGAATTTATATTTTGAACGGTTTTCTGCAAAATTTGAGCATCCGGTCCAATGGGAGATGCCAGCAGAATGGCCTCAAACAGAAGCTACCCTATTTAATGAATCTGCACACTTATTTACTCGCATGAAAAGGAGTCCATGAAAGGGATTTCTCATTGTGCTCTGTATCCTAATAAAGTGTCTTTTACTCCTTTTTTTCGCTCTAAGATACTATTTTCCAGAAATAGTTCTTTTTCAAACAGAAGCAGTCATTTTCAGGCTAAAGAAATGCTAACAGATTATATTACGATCAATACAGACTGTGTCACAGTTTAATCAGTTAAGCTTCTGATTTATATGTTTTTAAAACAAGCTCAATTTTTTCTAACAGCTGGCCATTTGTGGAAAATTTTATTTTTTTTCAGGTATTACTTCTGCCTCAAGATAGATTTCCATTATATAAAAATCAACAAACTATAAAAAAATATAATATATATATAATAAAAGTGAATTCCTGTATGCGTTGTGTGAGAGCAGTATATTCGGATGAGGGTAATATTAGGTATCTTATGCCAAGGCCACAGTTTGATCCTGGTGGAAATTTCATTTCTCTTCTTTGAAAGGGAAGCATCAAGACATTTGTCATCTGTCATGAAAAACATTCACTTCACACCAGTCCTTGCAGCTGACGCAAGTGGTTTCACACAACATCAAACCAAACGTGGTTAATTCCTCTCTAATGGTTATTCATCTCACCTTAGTTACTAATCATGTCTTATTTTGTTTCCTAAAAGGCAGAGGGGTGCTAATGAAACATGGGGGGGCTCTCGCTGGCGCTTGCCTTGTTGTTCTTGCTTTAATTCCAATTACTAGACTGTACTGTGTATAGGTTTGCTGGTATGTTTAATATATTATAGTAATATATATAAGTCATGTATCATGAGATTATACATTTTTATTACTACTAGTCCCAAAAAAGGATGTATAATTTATGTGAGTGCATCAAAACAGGAAAGAGGAACCTGGATAAAACAACATATGGTAAAAATGGAAACAAAATCAGTCTTTATGGTACTAAAACCTCTCAGAACTCAAAGAGTTAAGATGCATTCTCTAAAATGGTTTAATAAAAAGTAAATAAATAAAAGATCTTACCTTAGGGAGAAGCTGCAGCTCAATGGCAAGCAGCTGCAGGGTGGGGTACGGGGCAAATGCAGAATCTCCCCAATGCATTTGCAAAGTGGGACACCATATAAATTTAAAGGGACCACTCAGCTATCATAAACCATGAAGTGCATATAATGGTTGGGGTGTCCCTTTAAACACGGGGCATCAAATAAAAATTACAATAATCTTGTAAATCCTTTTCATACCTGGATCCATGCATGGTTTAATCCCAGATGCGACAATTCCATTGTAAAGAGAAATTCCAAGTAACGCAATAGATTCTGTTTTCGATAATGTGTAATGTTATCATGTGCTGTTTTGGTTTTAGACATATTTAGATATATGAATATAAATTGAAGGATATAATAACCAGACATATTAATCTTTTTTTTTTTTTCCTCTGATGACTTTGCTTGCGTGCTGCTGGGCAACCTAAATCTATATTTAATTACCAATTCCCCATAGGAGATCCATAGATTTTGCAAACCTATGTAAATGTGCGCTAGTTTTCATGAGATAATTGCAGGATAGTAAGACTGCTGCTGCCGCTTGAAGAGACAAGGCATAAAATGAACACGCTTTAAAATGTACCTTCAGAAGCACATTTAGGCAGATGGTTAGATATTCATGCTTGGGGGTCAATCGTTTGCATGGCCTCAATCTAATTGAACACATAATTTTGATGAAATGTATTAAGATGATAAATTATGCCTAAGGCCATTAAACAACTCAGTAATTTTACTTTAATTAATTGTTCATATAAACTGTAATTGGAGGCTATAATTGCACATGACAGTGTCTGTTTCTACATTACATCACATAAGCCAACCTCAGCTTGCCATAAATATTGGAGGTCAGCAGTGATGTAACATGAGAAAGTGTCCATAAAATTAGAAGACATTAATAGGTTTTGTGATGTAAGGCTCTGTACATACAGTAAATCCTTTCTTAAAGGGGTAATTATGTCCACTTTTTCAATTTAAGGTGAAGTGAAGCCAATAGTATTTCAGTAAAATGAAGAGTGTTTCAATTAGGTGGCTGGCCATCTAACATCACGAACAGCATCAGCACATGCACAGACACGGGAACTGAGTAGTCTCTTGTTCCGAGTATATTACACTTTGTGGCAGGATTCGGAATTGAACCCATTGGTTCCTAGACGTCCTAGAAGGCCAATGTGTCAGATTTGTTTAAGATGCCCTCGCTATGCCTTCAATATACCACTCCATATAATAGTGCATCCAATTATGGATGCTCTGTCTTCAGTAGGACATACATAATTTAGAGATTATTAAAAAACACTTGGAAACCTTATTTTGTTCACCCTAGGAGAGCAAAGAGAAAGGGGAGATATGATAGAATACATGCAATTAAATAAAGTCCACGAGTGACATCATTGGTGGCTTACATGAAGGACACGGCTTGCAAAAATGGCTTTACAGTCTCCAACTGATCAGTTGGTCTACTGCTAGGCAGTCCAAAGCTAAACATTCATTAAAAAGTGAAAATGTTGGGTGCAATACTTACACTTGTCTTCTCAATGTGATCTTTCAAGGAGTCAATCAATAGGTCTCCTACTGGTTTCCAGCTACAGCGCACTTTCTCTGCTTCTATCAAGTCTCCATCAAGTTCATCCATTGCACTCTGAAGGTCCTTTAGCTTCTCCAAGGACTTGTCTACTTGCTTTTGCCAACTAACAGCCTGAGAATTCAGGTTTTCCCACTTTTCTTTCACCTCTGCTGATTGCTTGCGCATGGCCCTTGCAATTTTCTGTGCTTTTTCTTCTGGGGTTAATTCTACAAAAAGGAAAATAAGGAGTAAAAGCAATTGAAATAACATCTCGGCTTACAGAGAAATCATTAATCAATACATCGTGAAAGAACAGAATTTCATGTTCCACTGAACTTACCACTTAGAGAACAAATGTGTACAAGAGTACTGGTCAATATTCAGCATGACTGAAGAACGCAGGCACCTTCTGAACTTCTCACTCTACTCCGAATGCGTAGCCTGTATTCCAGTTTAAATTGTGCCAAGCAATGTTGGTTCAAAACCAGGTCATTTACATTACTGTGGTGCCTGTAACTTCTCAAAATGCTGTGGGTCACAGAAGTTTTACTTCATCACGAGAATGATGGTTAAATTGAACAGCCTACCATCACATGTTGTAGAGGGTAATATAGCGATGAGACCAAGAACTAATTACGGTCTAAGTCTCAGCATCAGGAAAAATGGGGTGACTAGATGGCCAGAATGGTTCTTATCTGATGTTAAATTCTGTTAAGTTTCATCTTTTAATTTAGTATACTTATTTTCAATGAATTCATAAATAATTTTATGGATCCATGGGGTTTATTAATTAAAGTGAGAGCTCGCAGAAAGCTGAAGGCTTCATTATGCATCAAAGAGTAAACCCCAGTGCTCACTCGTTTCCTCTTGTAAAAGAAACCTGGTGAGCCCTATATATACAAAGTTAGACAACCTCATAAAATGAACTATGTATTATGCAGGACTAGCTCTGCACGTCCTCGCAGAAGAAGTCCACAGAGATTGTTCCTTCATAATACATAGACAATTCAGTGATTTGAAAGTTAAAAAAAAAGAAAGCTCTGTCAGTTAAAGTCTGTTTTCTAAAGCTTTGAAGGTAGTCAGGCAATGTAGCAAACCAGGATAAAAATCAAGAAGGGTGTTGGTTTCTATCATTAGATGCATTAGTAGCCGAACGAAGGAGAAGGATCTCCGGTTAGACCTCACCTAGAGTACGGAGTACAGTCCTGGAGGCAGAATCCCCAGAATGATACCGACATTCTAGAGGTAGTTTAGAGAAGGGATATTAAAATAATGAATGGGATTAGTATTATAGAGCTTGTAGGGAGTTCAACGGCCTTCCATCAGAAGCTGTATACAATGAGGAAATTGATTTAAGCATGGCACAGTTATATGACTATCCTGCATGTAAGACACGACCAAGAACCAGATAAGATTTAAGAGAAATTCTGCAGACTAGACAGGCCGAATGGTTCTTCTCTGCTGTTAAATTCTGTGTTTTTATGAATAAATGCAAAAGTCATGCCAACCCAGAAACAACTACAAAGAAGCTACAATTCCCTTTATTTAAAGTCTAATGTATAAGTCAGGCAAATAAAGTTACTGGCACTTACCCTACCAAGCTATCTACCACCTTATTTTTGGACAACAGGAGATAACCAGATAACTACTTAAGAGTAATAGGTGGCCACAGACAATTTAGGTATTCATATTCTTCTAGGGTTAAACACACGCAACAGATTTTGTAGAGAAACAGAGTTATAAAAAATCAGCATGCTGAGTACATTAAAAGCGGGAAAACACATAAAAAAGACATCCCTCATTAGGGACCAATGTATGAGGCACTTAAGACAGAAAGCCAGTGACCTCAGCATTGCCTCGTATGGAAAGAAAGAACTGTGTAGCAACGTCGTCTCAGTGTGACAGCAGAGCAAGCTAATGGGCTATTTTGGATTCCTGGAAGAAACAAATAGAAACGGAGGTTCCATAGTGCACAAAAAGTCTGCGCATGACAACTTCTGCTAAAAATCTTTTCATCATAAGCCTACTGCTAAGACTGGTACCTTAACCCGTTTGTCTCCAGGCAGAGACCGCACTCTACTAATTCACAGATGTAACCCAGACAGATACGTCTATAATAAAAGTCTGGAAAATGCATTAAAAGAAAGGTTTCCTTGCTATGAACCTGATTGTTTTGCTGTCACGTCAAGAACAGCGAGCAAACATAATGGTCTATTTTGACACGGCCGCCAGTGTTGGCAGGAGAAATACGACCCGACCTTTATCTCCGAAGAGTAATAATAAAAAAAAAAAAATTCAATGCTTTTTCAGGTGGATTGGAATCATGGCCAAACAGTGACCTAAAAAAAGTTGCCACGTTGTCATTTGGCGACATTATATTGATTTTTTATATAGGATTTTATGAGACACACCAATCAAATGCCACGGAAAGATACGTCCTTGATTGCATCCGCTTCATCTACATTCAGGAAACACTATATTCAGGTTCAAGTCCACATCAGGCAATATAAATGGCTTAGAGGGTCGATAAAAAGAAAACTTTTCCCTTTTTTCCCCTTATAAAGTGTAAACACTGGAAAAGTTAGCAGTTGTTTGTGAAATATTGCGTAGATGATAAAACCGAGTGGATGCTTCTTGAATAAAGATTTACAATCTACAAGCAATACAAGATGATCATTTGTTTCTGTATGAAAAAATAAGATAAGGTGTCTTAAATTTGGAAAGAAAAGGGATTACTCGAGAAGCACAAAACCAGACACAGTCTGGATACCATTAAACTTGGCTTAATTTCCTAATTGCGGTTACAGGCCTTTGGTTTTCAGGTTCTCGCTAAAGGATATTATGTGGTATAATAAAACACCAAAGAAATTACACTCGGTGCAAAAAGGGTTAAGACATTAGTATAGAGGATTTCTGTGCAAACGTACGGACATAAAATATGCATGGGTGCACCTCTTGTAAATAAGGGGAAAATATAAAGTTCTTGTTTTGGAAAATGTTCCTTATTGGATAAAACTCTGCTCTACCGAGAGGAACACACATTTGTTATATTTAATTGGACACAAAAAAAACATTTAAATGTGCTTGCTACATAAATAAACTCTCTACCCTGTGAAAAAATTGCCTTTAGCAATGTAAATTACTGGTCCCAAACAGAGGTTTTTGGTAATTATGCAAATGTACAAAAACAGGCTTTGGTGACAGGCATTGGGGGTCTGTGCCTAGTCCTTCTTATTAGTAGGGGGACCGCATTATATTTCTGCCAATCAGTGGCACAGTATGGATGGATGAGGTTACATACACGGGCATATTTTATATGGGTGAGAGTTCAGCGGTATCAGGGCCGGCCTTAGGGGTGTGCGGCCGCACAGGGCACCATGGCAGGAGGGGCGCCTGCCCGGGACTTAAAACATCGGTTTTTTTGTGTGTTTTTTTTAAACTATATTAAACATCCTCCACGTTAAATAAAGTTTTTTGGTTTTTTTTAACTATTTAACATGGAGGATGTTAAATAATGTTAAAAACAAACACCAAAAAACCCTGATGTTTTAATTTAAGTCCCGTCAGGGACGCCGAGCGGTCGCTTGTGAAGTTTCCAGCAACCGCTCGGCACCCCTTACTCTCCGTTGCGGTGCCGGCGTTTTATGCTGTGAAACGCGCACCACGGCAGAGCGGGAAGACGGACACCTCCCACTCCCACCGCAGGACTCCAGTAACAAGGTAAGTAAGAATAATGAGAAGTAGGGAGAGGGGGTAGATAGTGAGAAGGGGCAGAAGAGGGGGGCAGTGAAGAAGGGGCAGAGGGGATAGATAGTGAGAAGTGGGAAAGGGGGTACATAGTGAGAAAGGGGGGAAGGCAGTGTGGAGGGGTACATAGTGATAAGGGGTACATAGTGAGAAGGGGCAGATAATAAGAAGGGGATGGGGAGAGGGGGTACATAGTGAGAAGGGCGTACATAGTGAGAAGGGGGTACATATTGAGATGGGGCAGATAAAAAGGGGAGGGGTAGATGGGGAGAGGGGGTAGTGAATGCAGTTTCTACTTCCTTTTCTGAAAAATGTCATATACAATATTATGTGCTCATCACAACCAATTTAATGCAAATATCTGCACATATTACAATTTAAAATATAGGAAATGCTTTCATGCCATGCTGAGAGTTGACCATAAAATACAGGGTAAGGGAACGGAAAGGGTAAGCAATATAGTCATATAACATTAGATAAGATGTCCCGAAAGTTGGGTACTTTGAAGCAGTGGCGGGCTAAGCGATATATGGCTGTAAAGTGTAGCGGAGTACAAAATACTTATACCTTTTTTTGGGGGATGGGGGGTGCCATAGCAGTAGTCCGCACAGGGCGCCAGAACACTTAAGGCCGACTCTGAGGGGTATCGATGTAATAAATTATTAATTACCGTATTTATCGGCGTATAACACGCACTTTTTTAACTAAAATATGAAGCTGAAACCCTACCTGCGTGTTATACGCCGATAAATCCGGGGTCGCAGGGGTCGCAACTGCGCTGAGG
>VKOC01000005.1:19630651-19668080 GCA_009364415.1 Spea multiplicata | reverse complement strand
TATATGTGTGTGTATATATATATATAATATTGTTGTTGGGGGGTTTTTGTCCAATTTTGGTGTGTTATTTTTAATAAAGTGGGTTTTTTTTTAAAGGGGGGGTCATTTTCAGTTTCGGTCAAGTGATAGCTGAATTTTCGGTCCAGAATTTTCATTTCGGTGCATCCCTATATACTAAGCCAGACACTGAAGCAGTAGGCCTACACCACATCAATGTTTGGCTTAGTATATAGTGATAGGGGTTATGCTAGATTATTAGCAATGTCTGGCTCAATGTATAGTGATAGGTGTTATGCTGTACCCCTGTCAATAGTATGCAGTTTTTCCCAATAAAAAAAATAGTATATATATATATTGATCCTTTATGCAGCCCGGAGCCCCCGCTCATGATTCGCTCATAATTAATTTTTGCGGTGAGAATTTCACCTTTAGAATAGACCATGGAGTCAAAAGGGTTGGAAATATATAGCTCCACCCCCTTGCAATGTGATTTTTTTTTCAGCTCCACCAACTTTATATGGACTGTAGAAGCATATTGTGCGCACAAAATTTTGGCTCTGGGAAAAATGTTGCACAACAGAAATTTTCTGCGCACATCACCCAAGAAAAATTAGAGGGAACATTGGCCATGGGCATTTTTTTTCCTCTTTTTTTTGTAAGTTAAAAAAAGAAATGGATTTGCATATATAAATGTGTACGCTGATAAATTATTGAAACCTAAATCTTATAGACATATTAGCGATTCACCATGTGTGAAGCAGCAGTTTGACCACCGTTTCAAATGATCAGTTTCGTCAGTGCCCAGGCACTTTACAGTAGTAACCTTTAATAAAATAAAATGGAAGAAAACCCCGACTGCGGCCTTGGTGTTGACACGTAAAGACCAACCATTAATACTTTAACCATTTTGCAGGTACATTAATTATAATTATCAATTATAAATTCCAGATGGGAATATTCTAGAACAGTTGTCCCGGGGTGATTAATTTGGCATTTTTAGACATTTCCCAAGTCCTAAGCAAATATATATTAGTAAGTATAAATCTTGTGTGAGTACTGTTTGCTGCTGGGCAGGACTGAGAATAGTTTGTTTACAGTCATCAGTTCAGTCAATATTGTTTATTTTATATTTATTCATAAAATCTTTTAACATTTTAAAAAGTTTACATAGCATAGACTTCAAAATGAATGTTTCTTTGCTATTAAAATGGTGTATTTCCAAAATAGACTCTGTGTTTAGCCTCTTCTTTGCCCACAGGAGATTGGAAGTGTTATTTAGTGTATGGTATAAAGAAAACTGGATACTGCGTAATATATTACTGCATCCGTGAAGGTGAATATTTGTGCATGTCCCTCCTAGAGTGACCCCCTTTAAATGCCTCTGTAGGTATACATGTGCTGGAAACTACAAGGTGCAGCTGAAATAATTGTTCCCCTGCATCTTAACATAACTACAACGTAAAGGAACGTTGGTCCTGCCAACATTTTAAGTATCTGCAAACTTTTGAAAATATTTTTTACCTGCATCTTACCATGCTGCACTCGCTCGTATATGTGTGAAGGAATGATCAAGTGTGTGTATATGCTAAAAATGAATGATTTGGCCACAGCTGGAGATGACTTCAAGACCTGGCCATTGTTTTGAGTAGTGTGGAAAGTCACGTGACTTTGAGCAGTAATGGGAGACGGGTGCTTGATGTCATATTTAAAACAGTTTATAACATGTGGAGCATGATTCATTCACTCTGCCTCCCCCGAGACTGGGGGATATCTGTGATTCAGGCCCGTGTATGTAATCGCTGCCATAAGCCTTGAAAGCCCAGGTCATGAACCAGACTTTTTAGTGTCCCCCTGTTTTGTGCCTCCGCCCTTTGTCTGAACAGTGACACGAGGAACAGCTCGTTTTACACACACATATTGATGTTATTAAGAATCTACTAAACACTGGGCCATGCAGTGTGTGTGTTTGTGTTGACTGTCAATTGGCTTTAGATTTTTCTCAGAAAAGTACCGTAACTGTGCTGATTGGAATAATACGAGTAAATAAGAAGGGGAATGCAGTTTAACCCTTTTAGTGTCATTGTTGTAGTTGGTCGTCTTTTGCATGTACCCAGGGTCTAAATGCTGACCTGCTAATTCAGTCCTTGTGTTGTGTTGTATGAGGAATTCATTTTTAACCTGTTAATAGTTAAGCCACCCTTATGGAAGCAGGGTCAGGCGATTACAAAGTTTAAGATGTGTACTCTCACAGCCTGCAGCCACACATTGAAGTACCAAATCTGCCAGTACTGGCACAAAAGGAAACTCTTAACTACTTATGTTACGAATGATGCTCTTTCACTATGAGGGTTGTCTTTGTGTCCAAATGTGCTTTCTGGTCACAGCAGACCTCTTTAAAGCTGTCTGGTCAAAATTCTCCAAACCCCCATTGTATCGTAGGAGAGATGAGCAGAACAATATCTGTGAAATAGAACCTAAAAGACAAATTGATGTGGCCAGTCCAGATGTTGTTGGAATGATTGTCTGATTTGGACCCCAATTAACTCCAGACGCCATGAGGGTGATATGAGTTGCAATCCATTAAGGAGTTGGAGCTAATTGCTTTTTGGACCCTTAAGTTACAGCTTATGTGTTATAATTAGCTATACATGATTTAGAACACGCTTATTAACAATGCAATTGTAAGAAAGTAACGGATGGAAGGATATGGTAAATCCGACGGTGTTTACAGGTCTTTACGGCTCAGTAATGTGAAACATATAATTTAATGATGTGGTTTTTTTTCTTTCGTTCACAAATTGAATACAAATGTGTCCTATGTCATGTCAAGGAATGGGCAAAGCTTAATAGCTAGTCCTATGGTTTGTCTTCATTAAAAGCATCTCTGAGATATTCATGCTGTGACATGGGAAAAACTCCATCAGCATATCTAAATATACGTCTAACGCAATTCTACAGAAGATCCAACAATGTTCAGAGAAGGATTGCCAGGGTAGCAAACAAAGTGGCAACATTTTCACCTCTTTCCAGTAAAAACATCTTCTCAGTCACTGATATTTTGGACATGCTTGAGTTATCTCAATTGCTCTCACTGAGACTGTTAATGAAGAACTCAGATGTTCACCCTCGACAAGGAAGGTCTCTTTGGAAGTGAGCTACTTCAACAAGCCTGCATTATGGAGTGTGTAATAGACTAATGAGCAGGATGATAGACGTCTCTCTAGAATTGTCCTCATTAGCAGAAGGCTGTAGTCAAATGTTTAAACCCGCAAGTTGTCTTTTTTAAAAATCTAAATAAGCTCTATCCTTTTCAAAGCTAAATGCAGCTCAGTACAAAAAAATGGTATTTACTAACATGGAAGTAGAAAAGGTCAGCAACCAAACCTCGAAAAAACCTATGGCTGTGAAAGTTGTTTGACATTTCATTAGGTCGCATATTTATCCACAAATTGAACGTATATATTTTCTCAGTGGGTTCAACGTTAGAGGAACTCCCCAAAATAGTTCCTTTTAGTGTCCTATACCTTGATATCTGCTTAAATAGTGATGAAGACCATGAGGGATAAATATTTGAGGTTATGTTGCCAAGGCAAAACAGGATTGATTCTGGGTCAAAATGCTAAATTGGGACAGTTCACTATAGAAACCCCATAAATGCTTCTGGGAATTCAAGTTTTTCATTCATAAATATGGCCTTTGCTATTCCCAGAATTTATTACAGTGTAAACATTTGGCGGCTTGTCAGGAGTTAAATTAACAAATATTTTACTGTCAAATTTTTTTTGTCATTGGTTATATCCAATCAAACATACGTATTTTATACATTGTAGCAGAAGCTGACTGCGCTTTGAGAGCAATAATTTTACTGATAATAAGGAGCAGACTTTATTCGGAGTCCATGCTTCTTGTATTTTCAAGTATTTCAGCGGCAGAAGTTAAATTAAATCATATAGCCACAAATATATTAAAGGGTAAATCTCTTCAATCAAAAAAAATACCAATGGTCTGTGTGTATATATACTGTATATACTGTATATGTACTGTATATATATATATATATGGTATATATACTGTATATATTATTGACCTTGAATACCTGTGAAATGTTGTTCTTGCATTTTGACAAAAATAAAATTGGAAATTGCTTGTTTGTTCTGCTTCTGGCAGCACTGCTATCTCTGCTGGTCAATAAATAGTAAATCATAGAAATAATAAGAACAGCACACGGGATTATTGCAGTCAACCAGATTACATTCATTGACTTGCAACATTTTCCTACATGAAATTCATTGTTTTCTAATATTACACTTTCTGCTTTTGGTGTTTACATATAAATAATACAGATGGAGTCGGACTATCCAGCATTTAAAGTAGAATTCCTTTTGTTCCTTTTACTTGCAGTCAGAGAAAAAAATATGTTGATGCCAATTAATCATTGCTTAAAACTTTTTTTTGTCATTGGTTATAGAAGCAAACATATGTATTTTGTACATTGTAGCAAAAGCTGACTGCGCTTTGAGAGCAATAATTTTACTGATAATAAGGAGCAGACTCCTTGCTTCTTGAATTCACTACACAAATGCATAATTCAATTAGGCGACTTTCAAGGACTCTCACTCACGTAGCCCTTCATAATGTAAAAAGTGCTGTTTTTTATTATTTTTTAAATTATTATTATTAGACATTGTTCGATTGGGAAAGCATCCTATTATTGTAAATACAATTTAAAAGTGCATAGCATTATGACAAATTGAGGTTTTATTCAGGAAACTTTCTAGAATCCTCATTCGCTCTTTCAGTAAGCGATAAAATTCTTTGTGTAGCCTTAGATCATAGGAAATAAATACATATTGTAACAAAGGATGGCATTGAAAGTGTAACAAATAAGGCTGCCCTTGCATAACTTGTACATATGTTGTATATGAATTGAATATTGAAAAGAATGACATAACTAAAAGTATAAAATATACTATATGCTATAACTATTATTATTATTATAGTCCAATAATCTATTAAAACCTAATTTCAACATATTTGCATAATTGGTTTAATACAAATTTCTCATAAAATACAAAAAAGCAATTTTACAGTAAATGTTATTTATGGAAGAAGCCAAAAATTATATCTTTATTCCAAAGCGGAATATGTCATGTGATAATGGTGATTGAATTTATCAAGAAAGTGTTTCCATAAAAGAAAGTTCATACTCGTATTCCTCCACAGTATTTTGAGTATTTTGTATCTCTGTTAAGGTAAATAGGTATATTTGATATTCATATTGATATCTGCAGAGAATATGGCTGAAAATTCAAGAAGCTATATGTTTCCTAATAGTTACTGCAGGCTATTAGCAAATGTCTTTGAGAAATAAAATAACTGGTTGAAAGAGTTCCATACCACAAAACGAGTTTCCCTAAAGCATTTCAAATGTTGTTTGTAGAACTAATAGATTGCTGTGTCCTGAATACAAGCCGACGTCAAAGAGTATGTATTACAGACTGTGTGGCAACGTTATAGGTTGGCGCATTAAGCCATTTGTCCAAGACGTATTCGTGGGACTGCCACGACTTTCAGCCACTGTTCGGATGTCCTGGGAAGCTGCTCCACTTTCTTGCTGCTGCTGCTCCACTTTCTTGCTGCAGCTGCTCCACTTTCTTGCTGCAGCTGCTCCACTTTCTTGCTGCAGCTGCTCCACTTTCTTGCTGCAGCTGCTGCGACGTGGCCGCCTTGCGACTCTCTGAAGCTGAATGTTGCAAGGGTACTCTGGCCCCGCCTACTTCTGACAAAACTCCACCCTATTCTGCCTCTTGGCACACACCCCATTTGGATACCTGAAATGTTGGGGGTATATGTGAGGAGCTACCTAGCAATATGGGGTATATAAACATTACCGTTCAAAGGTTTGGGGCCACTTAGCTGTTTTCATGGAAAACAAAGACATTTCTAGCTGTAACATAATTGCAAAAGTGTTTTCTAACGATCAATTAGCCTTTTAAACTGAAACTTGGATCTGCGAACCCAACGTGCCATTGGAACACAAGAGTGATGGGAGTGATAAAGGGCTCAGTACGCCTATGCAGATAGTTCATTAAACAAATGCGCCCTTCCTAGTTACAATAGTGATTTACAACATTAACATCTGCGCTGTATTTTAATGGGAAAAATTTGTTTTGTTTTTTTAAAGAAACAATGACATTTCTAAGTGACCCCAAACTTTTTATTGGTAGTGTATATGCTTGTATCCAAAAATGAGCAACGGATTCCCTAAATTCCCTAAATTTATACATCTTGCCTACATGGGGGTTGAACGTGTAATGCGCTGGCCAGCAACATATGTGAAATATGTGTGGAGAACAAATAAAGCATTATGGGTTAAAAACATTTTTTTTTGTTCTTTTAATGTAGCATACATGTGTAAAACTACATGTATGTACAAGAAGGTATTAATGTGAAAAATAGACATATTAATATGCATTACATTTGTGAAATCTGATCTTTTTGAACTAAAGCCTCGGTGAAAGAATGTGTGGATTATTTTACCCATAGCTAATGATGACATCATAGACATCCTATGTTTGTAACTCATCAGAAAAATGCAGTTTTGACCTTTCTGCTCCATTTTTTCATCACTGAGGTATGCGCCCTTATCCTACTTATTTTTGATGTTTATCAAAGTTAAGCTTTCTTTGAAGATTGGTGCAAGGTACTCCCTAATCATCCCATTTTTAACAATAAATACATAATTCTTAGAAATCACATCTCATATATCGAAGGCTGTTTTTGTGTTTTTTTTTAAAAAAGCTTTCTTAAAGTGGTATTAAAATAATGTAGATACCCACTTTAATATATTATTTTTATTATTAATGTGAACTTCAGTAGCCAACCCGTGTGATGGATCAGTGGAGATGATAAACAAGTACCATAAAAGTGTCTTTAAAAGGATGATGTAATGATAGAACAAGAGGTCATAATCTAAAAGTAGCTTTGATGTTTTACTTTACTGAGAGCGTGGAGGATAAGTGGAACGGCGTACCAGCAGAAGTGACAAAGAGTAATGCAGTAAGAGTTTAAACATGCATGGGGCAGGCATAAAGCTGTCCTGAATTTGAGATGAGACCAAGGACTGATTAAGATCTGAGTCTTTACATCAAATAAAATGGGCAGACTATATGGGCTGCCATAAATATTCTATGTTCCTATATACACTACATTTTTGCTCTCTTAAAAGCATACCAAACGTATTGCAGGTTGAGTGTGTGTTTCAATGCAATTGGCTTGAAATCACAGCTCCCGAGCTTAATTACATATACAAGTATTAAAAGATCAATGGGACTGAAATGTAAAAAGTAAAATATTACATATGCCATGTTTTAGTAAACAATTTGGCCTCAAATGTCTATCCTAACTCTCCATCTCTGCACAAGACTCAAGTTTCTAAGAAGCCATCACACCTACTTTTTCCACCTAAGTTTTTAAAAGAGCACCTTTACCAAAATAAAAATTGCTCTTAAGTAAAAGGCGGCACTGAGAGAACTTAAGTGATGTATTTAAACATTATGGACCTTGCTTATATTGGTCCCAAAGTCTTGCTTTCAAAGGGAGCCAATTGATCAGGCGTGGAGGAACGAGGCTTTTTGACAATAATATTATTATTATTATTATCTTTTATTTATATAGCGCCAGCAATTTTTACGCAGCGTTTAATAAATACATATATTCAAGAGGTATGACAGACGAGAATTGACAGGACTAAGACAAACCGATATATTAGGTGGAGAGAGCCCTGCTCGCAAGCTTACAATCTTGAGGATATTAACCATATGTGCATAGTAAATGATTCTTGTTTTGTTTTTCAGCCAATCAGTATTATTAGTATAATTTTTTTCTAAATAAAAAAGAATGTTTTTAAAGAATCTTCTGATCAGTAGGAACGCATCTTGCTGTATACCCTTGTTTAATTTCAGAAATGTGTAGGGGTAAGCCATTTCCCCTTCCTTTAGAATCTTTCATTAAACGTGAGACGATTCAGCGATCCACATTGATCAGAATTAAGAGTAACACTTGATGGCTGCTACAAACAGTCTCTAGTCATTGCATTGTGTTTTGTGCAGGGCATTCATGTGAAACTTGTGCTAAAGATGCATTCACATTAACTCCAGACTTTTTCATTTGATTGAATCTTTTGTTTCTTCATCCTATTGAGCTTGATACACTGTGAAATGAAACCAGCAGGGATGTAATCTGGCAGAAGGTGGCTTTTTTTTTCTACTGATGGGATTTGTATTCACTAAGGCAGTGATTATAGGTAAGATGAACGACACGTTTACTGATTTCACTGCACATCAAGAAGGGCAACTTGATGACTGAGGTAGCCTGCTGAGGAGCCCCCTATATACTGCATAATTAATGTGGGGAAGATCTAAAGTCGCCTTATTTTTGCAATATATTCTGCAGGGTCAGTTAAATCCATTCTGCAGAAGAAGCTCACATAGAGAAATTGATGAGCTGGAATCTCGAATACACTCGCTTATAGTTTAGAGAATACACCTCTCAGTGAATCTAGAATTTGGTGGTCAAACTTCTGGCGTGCGGCACTTGGATTTTAGTGTCAAGTTCTTAAAGGGACCTTTATAAACGAGTTCTTTCAGAGATTAGAAAATTGGCTGTGTCATTGATTCCTATCATAATAATGTCCACGTGCAAAATCTATTCTTTGTGACTACAGTTAGAACGTACAGCTGGGATTTTAATGCATGCACAGCCATTCTTTCCTACTGGCTGGGCTCAGGATTAAACCTTCCAACCACTAACTTCCAAAGTGGAACCCTGACAGAGACATTTTTTGAATGTCTACCAACTGTTGCAACCTTCATGAAAATCCTGGACTGGATCATGCAAACCTAGCATGGACATCCAATCTGTTTCAATAGTGTAGTTGGAGCCCTTGCCTGCCCTGTTCTCCAAACGCTTGGTCTGCACATCACCTGATCACATGCACAAAATCCACACAAAACATTTCCCTGTTCAGTGTGTCCATATCCGCTCCTAAATTTCACTCCTGAAGATGACACTGACTACTACCATCTTGTTCCAAACTTGTTAACCCAACCTCTAATTTGGTTAACACCTAACGTCATATTTAAGTACCCCCTGGCCTTTTCCAACAGGATACAGGAATTGACATAAGAACATCTTAATAGATTTAGTGATGTAATAAACCCAAGGGTTGTATTTTACACCCAAGATTAACAAATCTAAACAAATTTAATTCAACAAGACACCCAACTGGAAAAACCAATGCTTATGAATAATAATGGCTCTACAAGGTCCCAAGTCCCCTGGTCCCTCTCACAGGTTCAGTAAGCAGCTACTAGTGTTGTAATTTTTTAGCTTTTACCTTGTCCAAGGAATATTAATAAAGTGTTGTTGTTTTTGTTTTGTTTTGGGTTTTTTTATTTTTTATTAAGTACCCCTACTGATTTAGTATATCGTGGATGTGTATTGTGAGTTACACAGACCAAAGCAGTCTTTAAGAAATTATTGGGCTTTTCAACAGGTGTTTGACTTTAATATGTCTGGAACACTCACATTTTCACGTCCCCCAAACAGCTGTTGCATGATTTCCGTTATTCTACAGCCAGTATGATGTCATTCTTGCAATTATAATTGCTCTGTAACTGAAAACACATCATTTAAGTTTCACTGTACTGTAGACACCCATGAATACTGTAATGATTTCCTGCTCTATAAGTAGTATAGGTCTCCAACCTTGAATTTTCAAAGCAACATATTGCACTAAAGTATTAGTTACTTTGCTTTTCTTAAAAGGTTCAAACATTTTAATTGACAGCATATCCTAGGTTATATTAGGCCAAAGCCTAATATCAGTGGACATTTTGGGCTGTCTCTTGGTGGAGCTTGATCCCACTCAAGCCAGACAGATGTCCAAGGATGCCTTTGTGTTAAGCTAAGTGAGTCGTGCAATTGCATTTAAGCATTTGGTAGTGTCCTCAAACAGATACACTATATGGACAATTGGGTATTGGGACGCCTCACCATTACACCACCATGGACATTTATGACATTGCATTCTAAATACATAGACATTAATACAGGGCTCAACATCATGAATCCGGCACCCCATGCTTTCCAGAGGAGGCATGGTGTAGCGGGTGCCTTGAGGCTCCCAGCGGGGACACTTAATGCATGGCACTCGCCTCTAGGTTCGTGCTAGGTTCACAATGACAGAAGATCATGTGAGTGTGTCTATACTACAGTGTCAGAGTAAGTGTGCATGTGTGTATATGTATAGTGCTGGAGTCAGTCTGTAAGTGTATGTGTGAGTTTCAGTAATTAAATTAATAATAAATAATAATATTCTAGTGCGTCCCAATAGTGTGCCCATATAGTGTATGATTGAATGTCTGTGGCATATTGTCGGTGCCTGATGTGGATCCTTTCGTTTATATGATAAGATGCCTTCTTGTGTATGTGTGAGTATGTTTATATGAACATTTATATGAAACTATATATTTACTATATGGAATTCTGTAAATGGCTACTGGTTGTACAATGTAATTCTAACTTGAAGCAGCAAAGACACTGCTTGGATGTGCAGTAAAGATACAATGTAAAGGTCAAATATTTAAAGAAGCATAAATACTTAACCCTTCACGACAAAGCCTGTACACGTACAGTATCACAATGCATTGTCATTAGTGGGCTTAAGGACAAACTGCTGTCCTTAAGGGGTTAAAAGCATTTTATTTTGATCTTTCCTACTTTTGCAATGTATCAACTGCTCAGCTGTGGTATTTCTCTTTATATTTTTGTCCACGTTTCTGCTTTTAATTTGCTGTGTGTGCACAAAGAAGTGTAATATAGCATCACAGCATATAAATAAATATCCTATAAAGTATATATAAAAAAATAATAAATCAAATACCCTTATTTTTTTATTGAGGGGAGAGCCACATCTTTAAATATCATGGGTACTCAAATGGCTCCAAAATCATACTGTTTGTAAAATTGTATGAAATTAGGCTAACAATAATATAATTTGGGAAATAAGACACATAGCTTCAGTGTTAGGTCACTCGTTATGTACTAACAAATTACCTCGCAGCCATGACAACTATTTCTGCGTGTCTTGTTTCCATGGAAACCTGTGTGTGTGTAGAACTTATCAATAAAGAAGTAGTATAAAAAGAAAAGTAACAATACATAAAAATGATATAAAAACATATTACTAAAAAACCAAGTGCTTACCTGCAATGTAAATGGTGTTTGAGATCTTATTAGTAGAATTGCATGTTTTGCTTTAATTCCATACATCTGAAACAAAAAATGGTGTTGAATCCAGATTTATCTTGGAAATAGTCAAAAATCTTTGTTATACATCCCAAGGGAGACATACTGTATTCATTTTAGTTGTATTAATGATTATGTCTTATGTAAATGGCTGCTAATGGAGCTTTTAGCGTACAAACCCCCCATTAACAGCACGTAGTATTGGATAATTGCTCTTTAGTGGATTGATAGCTGAACCAATAACTATATAGCATCTCAACATAGCCACAATAACACCTGTGTGCAAGAAAAAAAATACAAGGCTTTAGACTTAAAAGAAACATTTGTTAGGAAACTAGCCAAACATAATTAAATATTAATTTAATATTTTTAGTTACCTATTGTTCATGGATTAAGTGTTCCATTTTTTTCTATTTCAATAAGCATAATACAAGGGTGGAACTGTTTGTGCCAATGGCTTAAGGGCTGCAACTAACAATTATATATTCATTTATTTAAAATCAATTTAATAAATCATAACAGGATGTTTAAACAACAAACAGGCAGAATTAAAAAAAAACTTTGATAGGCAAATGCATTTCTTGTTTTATTTCCAATCTCCTGCCCTCCCCTCACCCATGTTATGCACATTTGAGCCCAGGCTTGCCTCCCAGATATGCCACATACCCCCAGATATGCCACTCTGCCCTGCTAACATATGCCTTATAGTCCCAGATATGCCACTGTGCCCCCTGATATGCCTCCCAGACATATGCCTTATATACCCTATGTGCCTTATACTCCCAGATATGCCATACCCCCCATATATGCCACTCTACCCTCCCCACATATGCCTTATATCCCCTATATGCCTTATACCCCAGTATGCATTATAACCCCCAGATATGCCACTCCATCCTCCCCAGAAATGCCGTATACCCCCAGATATCCCATAGTGCCCTCATAGATTCACAGCAGCACACTGACACCATACTTTTATAAATAAATACAGGGTTAATCTTCACTGCCCCCAGGATTTAAAATCCCCTTAGTTCGGCCCCCCTTTTACCTCTAACTGCACCTTAAGTTAACATGATTAAATTAATTAAATTAAACCTCAGTCCTCAGCATTAAATTAACCCTAAAGACCCCATTAACCACAACTGTCAACCACAACTGCCCCTAAATCTAACCCTAAAATCCCATTATCCACAAATGCCCTAAATTAATCCCTAAACACCCATTAACCATAACTGCCCTAAAATTAACCCCTCCCTAACTTTCAGGCAGCCCAGATATTAATTTACTACTTAGTTAGATGAGTGAAAGGTAGTGGGCGGTTGCCATTGTTGTCAACCGTGATTACAGGAGGAGACTGGTAAGTAGGAGGCTGTGCTGTGAGTCACTGAAACGGATTATATAATGAGGGGGATTTTTCAGAGCAAAAAACCCTCATTTTATAATCGATAAAAAACGATTCAACTAATCGATAACGAAATTCGTTGTCAACGATTTTCATTATCGATTATTATCGATTATATCGATTAGTTGTTGCATCCCTAATGTCGAGGTGATCTGTATTTACTGGGAAAAAATATTATTCAATTGTTTACCGCTAAGAACCACTGGTAACCATTATTTCTTTTTTGTTGTATTTTCAGGATATTCAGGCTGAGATAGATGCCCATAATGACATATTTAAGAGCATTGATGGTAACCGGCAAAAAATGGTGAGGGCCCTGGGAACCTCAGAGGAAGCAGCATTACTTCAGCATAGACTAGATGATATGAACCAGAGATGGCACGATCTGAAGGCCAAGTCAGCCAACATCAGGTAAAATGTCTAATTTCTGATTGCCCCTCTTGTGTTTGAATAATAATATTTTTTCTAATAAAATAATTAAGTGCTGGAAGTGGTGTAAGGCATATTTAAGTGCAGCCACTGATCCAGCATAGGGTATGAGTTCTGATGAATGTGCTATAAATACATTCATAGATATTACTTTATAAATACATTCATAGATATTACTTTATAAATACATTCATAAATATTACTTTGAAGCTGCTTTGTATAAATTTCCATGTACAACCTGTATAAAATATGGTTCCACGTATGTGTTTCAGTTATGTTATATTTTTACGTACAAGTTTATTTTCTTTTTTTTTTTACTCTACAGAATCAGAGCAACATGTTTTCATATAATAAAATATTTATTAAAAAGGATATATTAAAAACTGTTTTTTTTAAAGAATTGTCATTTTACTTAGTATTTCTTCCACAGAGTACACTAATAGATTGTTTAGGTCTTTGAGGGCCAAAACAGTCATCAGTATCACCAGCAGCTACACACCTATGTGACGCTGTTTGATGCTTTCTGTGGTGTGAACTTTATTGAAGCGGAAACATTAAAGCAATAGCGAAGCTAAAGGAACAACAGTTTTCGCACAACATGTGCTTATTATTCATAGAATCCTTTTAATGTAGATTTTAATCCTATTTAAACATGATAAATCTATATTGTCATATTGGTCAAAGAGAAGCTAGAATTTTGTGAAATACTAGTGAACCAAGTCACTCCTCCAATACAAGATCTGAAAGAGGAACCTCTAAGGTCTTGAAAATTAGTTATTATACATTTTATTCTGAGATATATTGGCTACAATCATTTGCTATTTTGGTCTATTGCACTAGTAAATATACATTATGTACTATATGTGTCTGACTCCTTTAGTAATCGCTAGTAATTGTTTTGGAAATGTTTAGCACCTTTATGGAAGATGAGATTTCCATTTCAAAGCATCAGGTCTAGCATTATTTAATCAATTTCCTATCCTTTCTGTTCTCTCCGTTCTCATGTCCCCGTTACAGTGGCTTCCTGAACCAATCAACAAGAATCAGCAACTTTAGAACAGTTCAAAGATAACATAATACATTTCCCCATGGCATAGACATAAGGGTTTATACATGGGTTTACTTAGTGTATAGAACTTTAAAATGTAGGATGTAAGGAAAGGAAAGTTAAAATGTGTGCCACTCAGGGGAAAATGTAAAAAAATGTCTAAAGAATAACAAATAGCGAATTAATTAAACATAACTTAAAATATGGGATCTGGTTCCCAGACTGGACAGCATCTTAATACTACTAACCATTAAACAAGTTACACTATGCTGTAGAATGTATAACTAAGTCTTGCTAAAAATTTTCCATGTCAGCTGGAAACTACTACTTCAATTAGTTTATATATCAAGTTTTTGCTTTTCTAGAGTGTAAAAGGAAGATTATAGTGTGAGCATCCCGTTATTATTTATTTGAAACATAGAATTTTACAGCAGATAAGAACCATTCAGCCCAGCTAGTCTGCCCTTTTCCTGTCGTAAGAAACCTTGTTCCTTATACTGGTAGAAACGTAGAACTATCCTATATTAAATTCCCTCTGGGATTGCTTTTCAGTAACTATCCAGAGTACTCCCTCTTCTGGGTGAGTGGGTTCCTGGAGATATGAGGTTAGCCCCAGACAACCTTTAGTGGACAAATAGTGGGCATAGCCAGACACTGGGACACAGGGCTTCACCAGAAAACTACAAGTCAATCATGGAGTGATCCCAAGTAAACTAATGTCTGTCCCTAGGTACCTGTACAGTTGACCTAATCATATCCAAGCTGATATTCCCATGTGACCACATTTGGTGATCCAGAGTCCAGACTTCCTAGCTGTCATTCTGCTGAATGTGTGGAGAAACCAAGTGCTGAATTCCGTAACCTGCAATTTTGTTGCCAAGCTCGCTCTGTATTCACATGAAAGTCAGAGAACCATGCAATAGAAGGAGATTATTAACTGGAATTGAATGAGATTGTTACTGGATGTGTACAATTATGAAGCTATGGAATGTTTGTGCCGCTTTGTTTTCCTACAAAATCCAAAAAAGTATGGTTCGTATGCATTTATTAGAGGCTATTCCTGGCCTTAAAACTTTTTGTCTTACGTCCATCACAGAACCCACTTGGAGACCAGTGCAGATAAATGGAACTTCTTGTTGAAGGCACTTGAAGAACTCATCCACTGGTTGGATATCAGAGATGAAGAGGTGAAAAAGCAGATGCCTGTCGGAGGGGATGTTCCAACAGTGCAACAACAGTACGAGTACTGTAAGGTAAGAGAGTAACAGCATAACCGTCATTCTGCTTGTCATTGCCTTTTTTACTTTGCCATGTAGAATGTACTTTTTAAATATTTATTCACATATTTATTTTCTACATATATGACTCTATTTTATTGAATCGTACACAAAACTGGAAATCATTTTTTGTAGAGCTCTCTAGAACTACAAGTTTTTGAATGTTGACCGTTATGAGCATGCTCACTAGTCAGCTGACCTGCATCTGCTTATGCTAAAAGCTACAAGGCACATCTCTGTTAATAGATTTGAATTTGTAGAGGTTGTAGACATGAACTATCATCATTGAGATGCTTCTGATTGTATGTAGACAGGTGCGATCAGAGCCTATAACACATAAAGATAAAGAGATCACGATCAATTTAAAACAATGTGGTGCAGTTTTATCCAGCATGTATATTGGTCTTAACAGCACTTAGAAATAATAGACTTTTATTAAGCTAAACTTGCCCAACCTTTCTGCGTGGCACAAACAGAATGGCTGATTGCATGGCAAAATAATATTAAAAACAGACAATAAAGAATAATGTTTTTAAGGACTGCTGTTTTAGTTATTCTTGCACTTTGGTTCCAGTCTACAATAACATTTTATTTCACACCAGGAGAGACTTGCTATCATAGAACAGGACATCTCAGTAGCTACATACATTTCTCTAGCATGTATGGCCAATTTTTTTTTAAGAGTGTGTTCCACTAATCTGTCTGAAACTTCATAAATCCAATAAAACTTCATAAAGTCTGCTTTATACCCCCCTCGTCAGATTTCAAGTGCCCAAAGTGTGACACCTTTGGGGGGCGGTCATTGTTAGAGGAAAGGTTTGGCGGGATGATTCACAAACCTTGTTAGTCCAGCCACCTTTCTATTGCTATGCTGCAAGGTGGGAGCTGAGATTGAGGTGTATAAAGCACAGACCTTGATCTATTTCACAGCTCAGTAGGCCTGTGAGGGGAGTTCCTCTGATCTCCCCAAACAAACCCATAATTACCGGTGCCTGCAAAAGTCACTAGGACATTGTACAAAGATCAGGACTCTTCAGAGATATTCTGTTTGTTCCTTGTAACTATTATCCATTAACTATAGCTATTTTAATGAGTTCTCTACTGATATTGTGGCTAAAAACCAGTAACTTCCTTGACTAAAGCGTTAGCTGGAGATTTAATTTCGAAGCGCTATGTTTGCATTAAAGGAACCACCAGAGGAAAGAACATCAAATTGTAGTAGAGCTAGGAAGCTTAATTCCATTGAGTTAAGTACATTTTTGATTAAACCTGCTCTGTTGTTTTTAACTTGGATATTACAAAACTCATTATCTGGTACATTAGTCTGCAAACAACCAGTGGGGAAAAGGCACACGTGACATCCTATTTTAATTACATAGTGTTTCCCACATTTTTAGGGTTATCATCTTTGTATAATCCGTTTTACCTTTTTTATACTTGTTTATACAGGGCAATGTGACTGTTTGATTTAAATGGTAGATGGTGGTCTTTGTGTAATGGTCAAATTATTCAACGTTAAAACAGTATCTGCCCCTTCACCCTGAGTTCCCAGATATGCCTATACATCAGACACAAACTAGCTATTGTTAAATACTGATAAACGTTGTAATGTTTTCCTCCTGGAGCTGTCTGGCCCATATTACATAAAAATCCCTGTAATTGAGGAGAGTCAACATATGCATCTTCTCCTGCATCTTGTAGGACTTTATCTTTCATGCCATGCACCGTGTTTAAAATTTCATTGCTAGCTTAAAACACAAGTTCAGCATTCTCTGCAGCTACAACACAATAAATCCGTTTTATATCTGTGTAGAGTAAATCCCCCAATGCCTTTGTATGCCTTTTGTTTTCTGCAGCAGGATGGTATTGTTAGTACAAACATGCGAACAGACAACTGATCTCGGAGACGTTTTTAGAGCCTAGCACTTTAAATCTGTATATAGTATATAGTTATCTGGCTCGGGAAATATACCCACTGGCTATAGAAGTGTGTAGCAAGAAAGAAATCGGTTAGAGGGTTTATTTTACTACTTACTTATCACAGACAAGCAAAAACATTGTCTTAATGATTAAGACGTTGAACTTTTGGACCCACTATCTGCTAACCGCTGATGGCTAAATATAAACTTGTATATCAACATAGAAGACCACCAGTTAAAAGTGAATTGGTAGTATCGCACGGTATAGGCTTCCTAGTGTTGTCATCCATTTAAGATACACTGCCTTCAGGGACATTACTGGAAACCAATGTGAATATTGCCCCAGGGACCCTCAACTTCACCAAGCAACGTGTCCAACAGTGCTACCTTTGCCCTGAAACAGCTTGTGTGTGCCACCTTTGGCCCAAACAGCCCAGGTGTGCCATCTTTGCTCCAGTTTGTCAGTGCTCCCAAACTGCTTTTCTGTGCCATCTTTGCCCCCAAACACTTGTCTATGCCATCATCGTCACTTGCACCCCTTCAACATACAATCTGTTACACATATATAAACACGCGTACGCAAATTAACAAGTGCTAGCATAGCTACAATTACTCATACTTAACAACACACACGTACACACTAATTCTGACACACACCACTCATGCTAACGCACACTTCATCTCACATCACTTACACATCCATGCTCACACACAAACACTTACACATACACATCTACATCCATGCTCATGCACACTTATACATAGACATCCATGCTCATACACACTTAAACATAGACATATATGCTCACATACACTGAAGCTTAGACATTCATGCTCACATACACTTAAGCATAGACATCCTTGCTTACATACATGCAAACATATACCGTATTGGCTCGAACATAGGCCGCTCACGATTATAGGCCGCATCCTTATAGTTTGATGCTATTTTATAGAAAAAAAAATAATTTTATTATTATTATTATTTTTACATTTAATGTATGGTAGGTGGCTCTCACCCTCCTTACCTAAACTTTAGTTTTGCAACGTTGATGTATATGCAGCAGACGTGACCTCCACATCCACATCAAAGTTGCGAATCAAAAATCAGGGCGGAACTAAAGTTTCTGCTCAAGCTGCCAGGGGACCGCATTTTCGCTGGACCGCGCTATAGAAAACGCTCTGCAGTCTTCTGCTCGGTCCTCCAGACCCCCCTGGAGAAGGTAAAAATGCTAAACCCCAATTATAGGCCCCACCCCCACTTTAAAGATTTAAATTATGGGGGGAAAGTGCGGCCTATAATCGGACCAATACGGTATATTTCCTGCCTGCAACTCCTTACCTATCCTGCAGATTTCGGTCCACGGTTCCCACGGTTCCCACAGTTCCAGCTGCATATACACTCTTTGAGCAGCCTCGGTTTCACTGCCGGTCATGTGACGTAACATGACCCCACTGCTTTCCTGTCTCTCCATGCCAGTTAAAAAGTGTTTAGAAATGGCCCTTACAACCTGGACCGGCCTGGTCCGTTTTCAGAAGGGCCCTTTCGGAACAATTATGAGACAGGAACAAGCGGTCAAACCCTGTACTTACGTCACTGACTACTGTTTAGGGTCACTTAGCTTTTTTTATCGATTAGCCTTTTAAACATAATTATGGCTTCTGTACGCCTATGAAAAATCTAGGGCATTTCAAAGTGACCTTAAATGTTTGAACAGTAGTATATATGTTGACATTCAGAGTGACAACATCCACAAATGCTTAAAATGTACTCAAAATTATTACTATACTGAATTGTGCCTATTGTAGAGTAGATGAGTAATACTTGATGAATGGAGCTAAGCTTCTTTTGAACCTTTTTTGCCCTTATTTACTCATTCTTGTAGAGGTTGGTTTTAACTTTACTAAGAGTCTGGTAGATAAATGGAATAACTTCCCAGCAGAAGTGATAGTGATTAATACAGTAAAAGGAATTTGAACAATGTATTTGTATAGCTATCCTGACTCATCCTGCTCAGACCAAGCTCTGAGATTAGGAAAAATGGCCAGACTAGATGTGCCAAATTGTTCTTATCTACCATCAAATTATGACAGTATGTTATCCTTAAAAGGCTCAGCTGTCATTAACATTCTATCAAGATCACATTAAGACCACTTTTCAAACTTTGCCACAGAAGCACCTTTTACAGATAGTCCCACTGAATGGTAAGGTGACTTCTTTTGGGGATACATATCTTGAGCATACCCGGAAACTTTCTGGCTCCGACTACCCGTAGCCCCCTTTGCGGGATGCAGGAAGGAGGTCCCACTGATGTCAGAGAGTGGCGTCTTTGGACTAAACCCAGAATGCTCAAAGGTACAAGTATGAGGATTTAGTGGTTTATGAGCTTTCTACTTCCAGCCTTTCCCACGTTTTTATGTTTTTTTCACTCCACTTTGGAGCAGAAATAGTTATTTTGCCTTTAGTTTATTCATAAGCTTGGTTTAATCAGTGGTTTTCATGTATTGTGTTATAGCATACTTTTTTCTTGGTATCATTTGTATAGTTTAGCTTCATGTCTCAAGACAATGATAAATAATATATATGTATCCAAATTACATTCGTCTCTTGGGAAGCAGCATGATTTGTTTAAGGAAATGTTTAAGAAGCTATGCTTTTGCGTGGCTTTGTTGTGTTATACTTGAACAGGAATGCTGCTCCGTAAATCTTCACATCTTCTATCTGCCATTGTATTTTAAATAAAACCGTCTGTCTCAGGAAAATGAAGTGAAACCAGGGTGCTTTATAGCAACATCAAGTGCAATGTTTTTCACTGGTTGGGTAATAGATGTAATCATCAGTTGCGGTGGCTGCTCCTACAGAAACACATTTAAGCAAATTGTCTTTTATAAATGATAATCACTGCCTTGGACTTTGCATAATTAGGCAGGATTGTTTTTTTTTTTTTTTGCGTTTACAGACACACTATTTAACAATCACTGCTGCATTAGGCTGGTGTTAAGATCTAGCCCTGTTACTATCTGAAGTACTTAAGTACCTAATAAAGAAATCACACGTTTTAGTGAAGGAGAAATCAGAAGTTGAAGTTTATAATAATGCTATAACACAGTATATAGCTTTAAAAGAGTTACCGACAGCACCAATCAATGGTTTAAACATACATTATTCTTTATTTTAACTTTTTTCTTAAGCTTATGTAGACAATCTATAGCCTTTACGTTTTGCTTGTATAATTGTTTAGAAGATAGTTATTTTAGAAGTCCCCCTTATAAAAGGAAAGGCAAGAAGCAGGCCCAGCATTCTCTACTCAATTTCCTGACATTATATAACTTCCCCTTACTCCATCCTTACAAAGGCTGCATGAACCAATCAACAATGATCAGCAACATAACAATAACGAAAAGATAACTTAATAGGGAGGACTAATCATGCAAAGCCATAGAACTGGAAGTTGGGTTGTCTATCAAATCAATGGTTTTAATAAAAGCGTCAGTTCTGCTCAAATTCCATCATTTAGATCATTTTTAGAATTTTAGTTTATTGAAAACCTTGGTAATAGTTTCTTCTTGGCAGCAGTATGTTTGAGCATGGATGTGTAATTGTGAATGTGAACATGGATGTATAAGTTTGTGTCAGCATGGGTGTGTAAGTGTGTGTGTGTGAGCATGGGTGTGTAAGTGTGTGACATGGGTGTGTAAGTGTCTGTGTGTGAATGGATGTGTAATTGTATGTGTGAGCATGGATGTTTAAGTGTGTATGTTTGAGCATGGATATACAAATCTGGTCAGATGGAGTGCGCTAGTGAGTATGAGTAAGTGTGTTTACATATGTGTGCCAGCGTGTATGTTGACAAGCTGTTTGGGGGCAATGATGGCACAGACAGGCTGTTGGAACGTTAGGATGGCACTGAAAAGCTGCTTTGGGCAAAGACACTCAAGCTGTTTGTGGCAAAGGTGGCACACAAACTGTTTAGGGCAAAGGTGGCACTGTGGGACATTTTGCTTGGTGACGTTGGGGCAGTCTTTACACCCGGACCCTGTGGTTTCTAGTTACGTCCCTGCTTGCCAGTGATAATTAAATCTTTATGTCCTTAGTGTTACACTGCAGCACGTTCCACAGACCAAAACCAGGATGATGCCATTATCCTATCCTCAGGAGTTTTCTTCATACTGCACTTTTATTTTATAATACCAATGCCTCTTATATATGGCACTTTAGAGTTCCACTAATGGGTTTCTGTGATAGCATTAATCCATAGGAAATAATTCATGGACCACTTGTGTGTCTTTTTCTTCTCTTACAGTAAAACTCCTGGAAGTCAATTCTTTTTTTTTTTTTTTTTTTTAAAGCTATTTTAATAATACAAAACACGATACACGCCTGCACAGCTCAATCCTCTAGAGTCACTTACATTTTTAGTATCCGTAGTTCAGTTCTTCTCTTTACGCAGGTTAGAAAAAAGTTTGTTTGAGTCTGAGTCATTTCTCCTACCAACTGTTTAATAGATTTTGATCCTTCTGGGGATTTATATGTAGCAGTAAATCATAATTTCTTTAGGGTAGGGGGATGAATCTCTTGGTTTATGAACATGAACATGAATCCTCTCATGAATCCCCCTGAAGGAAATAAGTAGACTTAAAGATACATCTCCTTCCACCAATATTCTTCACCAGTTGTCTGTAACCGAGCTGTAATCTGTTTTAGCAATAATCCACAACCGTATGGTCTTTCAGTAGTGAATATTAAAACCTGTTCTTGTGGGACCTTTAAATGTGTGAAATTAATTTGTAGGCTTATGTTGTTTGGTCACCTATAAATCATTTATATGTTTCTGTGAATCTATGTTTAGGAGGTGTGGGGGACTTTTTTTACTTTAGTCAGAAGAAAAGTGTAATCCAAAATTTTTTTTTCAACAGAATGTAGAACATTCTAGGACATTTCTACATTTATACTTTTGGTTAAGATTGTAATATGAAAATATTCTTTCTTTACTCAAACACTTACCTCATATATTTCCTTTAATGGTTTTTCTGTAAAACAACCTTTATACTGGCTGCCATGCAAAAAGACCCATGCTCATGTGGAAGGGCTTTAGTTCTTGCAAGCATTAGTTGATGCATTTACAATGTGTGATTCACAGGACCCGGTGGTGACATGATGATAGAGGGGTGGGCTGTAGGTTTTTAGAAGTCCTGAAGGAATGGATTTGGCCAGGGCCATTGAGCGATGAAAGGAATAATTATAACGTAAGGAACATAATCATCCTAATAATGAGTTTTTCTGCTCTTGTAGAATCTTTACTACCACATCCTCGGAAAAGGCCTTTCTACCATTTGGCCATCTATAGCAGTGGAGCACTAAGCAGCTAATAAATCTGCTTGTATTGTATTGTCTGCTCTACTCACATATACATATACTTTCTCGAGTTTCCCTCTTGGTCCCTATCTGTTTCCTTCTCTTCCCTCTAGGCATACATACTCTCTCTGTCACACTCCTCATATACATACACACTGTTCCTCACACACTTCCCATACTTACTTCTTCTTTAATTGACCTTTGCTTAGTTTGGGGGCCCAAGGTATATCCTTTTTGGTTCATACGGTGGCTGCTTCTTGCAGGAGATGGTTATTTACCAAGTTGGGAGTTTGCACTAATATAGAAGATCTCAACGTGCTGTTAATGTGTAATTACAAAGAGCCAGTCCCAAAGAAATGGTCCTTCTCTTGTAACTAGTACCGAGTTGGCCCCATGGATTTAACTATGTATTATACAGCATTCTAGATTGTCACCACTCTTTGCAGAATGATGAATTATAAGCTTGGGTATTAAACAACCTTTTTGGTTTATTGAGACCTAATCCACTTGCCAGTTTAATTTGTATTTCCTGTGTACTTCATTGTTCTTGTGATATAATGCTTGTCACCGGCTTACAATGTATCCGCAGTTCAGGCAGAAGGAAATCAATGGTGTATTGCTTTTTTCATAATTAATATTTCATGTTAACGTGGCAGTTCAGTCTTCTAGAAAAATCTTATATAGGTAGCATCTCATAAAGTCAGACGCTCTCGACATCCAGTTTGATAGCGCATCGGAATTTTTAATGTCGGAAATGATGAGCGCTTATTTTGTGGCATCCTGCATGGTTGGCAGACCGAACCCATCAAACAACTTTGATTATGGCACTTTTCTTCATGATTAGAACGGACAAACAGAGAGAATGATTTCAACCGACAGGCGGGAGAGAAAACATATCTACAGATAAAGGACAATTGTCATGGAAAAATTGATCAAGTCTCAATATCTTTCTAAGCATTTTTACATCCTGTTGTGACTTCAACAAATACTTATTCATCATCTATACAGAGCTGTACAAGACACATGATAACCATTATGTGTAATATTTTGGTTAGATTTTTTTAGAATGTGACCCTTGTGTAAGTTTTCAGACCTTATCCTGTGAATAGTTGTTACTACAACATCTTGCATTGTCTTGTGGATTACGTCAATATGGTATTTTGATCCATACTCATAAAACATGAGAAAAAAATCTACAGACCATATAGCGGAAATACAGCAACTCTGGTTATTTTTCATAATGTCATTATATAGTAGTTCAGTAATTTCAGAAATGAATTCTAAGGAAAATATCCTAAAATCTGGCTTTAAGATTTTTTTATTAGAATATAATGTAGATGATGCAGATCATCAGTAGATGATGTTAGTTTGATATTTTAGGAGGAGGACCACTATCATATCTAAACAGTTTTTGACACCTTTTAGGTTTTAAGTTTTATGAAGTAATTTCAAGGTTCACTCTGAGTCGCACACTAGGGCTTTGACACAGTTCTACCAATACATTTATAAAAGAAATAGGCCATACCAGAAGTGAAGGTAGGAGAACTTGACTTGGTGCCTTGTTCACAACTAAGCAAATGATTCACTGCCAAACTTTGGATTATTTTACAAGACTTGGGAAGAATGTGTAACACCATGCAGAGGCACCCGGGCACAATATGCATAAGAACCAAGGTAACTACAATCACTTTGACATGATTGATTTGGTGCTTTCACAAAAAGGGTTTTAGGGTACATTTGAAACATCTCTAGGGTGGTTACACATTCTAGGAACGATATTCCTTAGCAATCTAAGTTCCAGATACTATATTACACACGATCATTGTGCATTCTCTAGAACAGAAGTGTCAAACTCCAGACCTCCAAGGCCACAAACAGACCAATATTTTGATAAAACCTTGCTTTGAACTCGTGATTTAATCAATTCCAAATATTTTAATTGAACTTCCAGTGCTCTTGCTGAAATATGCAGAAATCCTTACCTGGTTCTGGTCTTCAATGCCTGAAGTTTGACACCCATGCTCTAGAACAAATCCATGTGATTAGATTGACACATCTAGATATTGTTCAGTGCCTATGGATATGTATCCACATAAAATCATGTTTCTTACGCTCCGATAGAGGTAACAGAGCATGAGAGCAGAGAGTTTTTAAAACCTGATTCTGCATATGAAATAGAAATGCTAAGAAAATAATAAAAATGAAATGTAATTTAAAGTGGCTTTGTCCAATAAAACATCTTACGAAGCTTGGGTAATTTAAAATTAGCTCTTAACTGAAACACCAGCCAGAAATTATCTGTGTTTGTGAAAGTATTGTTTAGGATATTTATTCAATCTCCTTTTGGTATAAACATTTTCTTTTTATCGCTTACCTCCTAAATGGCATTACATTGTGTGCAAATGAGTCATAAACACGCTAGCAATAGACGAGCACAAGGGGCTGGCAGCTTTTTTGAAATGTTGCCATGGCAAGTAGTGAATTCACTTATCTGTTTTTGTTATCAAGAGCAAACCGCAGCACCAAGGGAAGTGGCTCTTTCGTGAAAAAATACGATAAGACAGTGCAAACTATTAGAGAATGCACTGTGAAAATCTGATTCTTCTCATGGTCCCAAAACGTTAAAAATACATTTACTATGCAGTCGAATGTAACGCTTACAATAGCAGCTTGCGTTAATTCTCATTCCGTGCAGGTACTTCTATCAAAACTCACATACTTGCCCTAATTTCAATTGGACAGATGCATAAAACGGGTCTGCAAATGCATACATTGAAATATACCTGGCAGCAAAGTTTGAGCTTGAATGTGTGATACACCTTACGAGGGAGAGGGGGTAGATGGGACAAAGATGGCATACGCTCAGCTGTTTTGGGACAAAGTTGACTCATGCTGGGCTGTTTGGTGACAAAGAGGTCCTATGTGTGTGTAATTTGGGTGCTGATCAGGTTCTATGTGGGCAATGTGGACCCCAAGGTTGGCTTTGGGGTGTGCGACCTGTGAGCTATGCCTGTAATTTAGAGGGTTTTATCTATACCTTTAATGCAGCGTTTATATGTAATTTCCAATTTATATATATATACCTGCAAAGTTGGATTTTGTGTTATTCTGTTGATCTGTATCTGCTATCTTTCCATACATTATTTATGTTTACCTGTAAATATAGGATTTGTATGTCTTATTTAGTTGATCAATACCTGGAGTGCTGTTTCCATGTGTTGTTTATTTGATCTATACCTGCAATCCTGAGTTTGTGTGTTCTGTTGTTTTATACCTGCAATCCAATGTTTTCATACATTATTTATGTATTCCTGCAAATACAAGGGTTTTTTTGTTTTATTCATTTGCAGTTGCATGTGCCATGTGTTTATTTTATCTATGCCTGAACTACAGGGTGTAAGTAAAAGAGTGGTATGGTTTAGTGAATAAGGGGACAAAGGGACTCTGGGGATGATTACAGGGGAGAGGACCTCTCAATGTCACGGTGCAGTCAGAAGGAGGGAAGACTGCACAAGGAAATGCTTGGGTAGGGTCCAATTTTTTCACTATAAAATATATTGGCAACAAGGTCTAATATTTATATATATTGACAGCAGTGGCATATATATATATATATATATATATATATATATATTGGCAGCAGGGCAAATATTTATATATATGTTTTGGCAGCAGGGGCTAATATTAATATATTGGCTGCAGGGTCAAATATTAATATATATCGGCAGCAGGGTATAATATACGTATATATCCTCAGCAGGGGCTAATATTAATATATATCGGCAACAGGGGCTAATATTAATATATATATATTGTCAGCAGGGGCTAATATTAAAAAATGCAAACTAACTGCCAGTTCCGCTGTTATTTTGAAATCATATTTCAATCACGGTCTTTCCTTCAAAGAGGTAAGTACATATGATGTACTTAAAAACGTCTAACGCATATATATATATATATATATATGTATGTATGTTATATATATATATATATATATAATATATATAGTGTATATTGTACCGTTTTATAATTGGCCCCCTACTTTGGTCCCTGGCCCCCCCTTAAATATGACTGTTTCTTTATGTATGTAAATATTTATGTAATATAATGTAATCTTACCCCCCCTCTATTAGAGTGAGGTTCTGCATGAAAAAGTTAAACCTTCTGATAAATTGGTTGATATATATATATATATATCAACCAATTTATTATATATATATATATATATAATATGTAACATGTTGCGGCACTGTTTAAAGGATCCACAGTTCAGCCTTATGCATACTATTGTGCTTGTGGTGACGTGCTTTATATTGCTTATTTCTCGACTGTATTTGGCATTTTGAAGCCCGAGGTTACTCTGGGGTATAGAAATAGATGTGAAATTGGAGGTTATTAATGTCAAGGTTATTGAAGAAATCCAATTTTGCTATAAATAGACTTCCTTGTGCTTTGTCATCCAGAGGTCCAGAGGAACTTGTAAGAAGCAATCTAATAGCCTAGATGTTATATATTCTTTGTTTGCTATATTTTCTACATTTTCCATTATTTTATGGGATCGGCATAATACAAGAGATTATGTATTCTACTTTATATATTAAAACTTGCATTGGGTGATATATAGCATATATTTCTACAAATTCTATATTTAGATATTACCAATATTTGGTTTTATGCACATAAAAATAAGCAGATTTTTCATTACTACCACACATCCTATAATTCATGTGCAATCATAGCCTTCTCTATTTAAAACAGATCACATATTTTCGGAATTTCTAAATTAGTTCTATACATTAATAAACATATACTGGGTTATGTACTGATTAAAAAGAGTAATTCACTAAAACCCCACCTTATACGGATACCATGGAAGAGGCCACCTTAAATTCCTGTTCTCAGGATCTCCATGATTATACCGCTGCGTTAATTTATTAATCCTCTGTTGTTAATTAGCTGATTGCTGTTGACTGGTTTAGACAGCGAGTGGTGGGTTGAGAAGGGATAGAACTTTGGACACTGGAAGTGAATCCATAGTACTATAAGCAGGAACATAAAAGTTAAAGGACAGCGGCCAAATGTGAGTAGGTTTGGTGTTTACCATAAATTGGTAAGATGTAAAATTCAATAATGTCAACAGTCAGTATTTAGAATTTACATTTCTAAAGAAATGCTGTCAGAGCTTACTTTATTATTTATTTTTTCTTTTCTTCTTAAAATGTGCAGATTTTGGATTTTCTGTGTTCTCTCCTACCTTTAGTCTGTTTAAGAAATATCCCTGATCAAATGATTTATTTTAATCTGAACATTCGTTGACTGTTTCAAAAGGCTTTCATCAGTGGCTAAGGACAATGAACAGACATGTATAATATCCGTACTGTTCTTCATCTTGTGGCTCCTTTTTTTTACTCCTTTTTATCTATTTTTAATGAAGAAAAGGAAAACTTGACAGCAGCTATGATACTGACAACACATTTGATGCTATGGAAGCGTTATATTCATATTGGGATATGGTTAGCAGCTCTAAAGACACTTTAGATTCTCAGTGAAGAATACTTTTGAAGGATTTTAGACTATGCTTTAGCAGAAAAGATTTCCCAGTATTCTCTAGAAAATTTAGAAAATTTATATTCACATATAAATGCAAAAAAGAACAGCTATTATGCATAAGTTGACAGCCAATTTGAAAATTAGCTGGAACTTTCATTTACCATACTTTACCATACTAAGCTTTTGGACCAGCTGAGTTCTTAGTCAATGGAACCATAAGTCTTTAATGGAAAATAGCCATTTGTTAAGTTAGGTAACCAAAATGCTAGTTTTTTACACATCTCTCTTCTAATGTGTCAAGATGTGATAAACTCTCGATGAAGCCACTAGTGTTAAGGGAGTCTATTAGCAACAGTGGAAATCTGGGAGTATTAAAGTTACCCAGTGCCCAGCCTAATGCTGACTGAGAATCTGAGAAGTTTTAGTTCATCCACAGATGTGGGACCACCTGTTTACCCGAAACATGTATATAAAGGTATTAACGATGCTGTGTTTTGTCTACCTTGAAAAATATCAGACATTAGTTAAAACTATATTATGACCCATTAAACGGTTCTTTCAGCGTATTCATATTCTTTTACCATTTTCCATTGGGAACCACAGGATTATATATGTATGTTACTCCGGAGCAGTGTGCTTCTTACCTACACTCAGGGCGCCAGCCTAAATCAGAATGAATTGATACAGTGTGAAGGACATTTAGCTACAAGTTAAACTTTGTAGGTTATGAAATGTCGCATAGCCAAACTGTAATGACTTTGTCTTCTTACTGTAAATTGTGTGTCACAAATGATTGATTCTTAAATGAATAGTGTTGTTAAGTACTTTCAGCACCTTGAGGCAAAGTAGAATTAGGAAAGAGAATGGCGTTTGTCTTTCTGTGCGTGGAATCCGGTTAATATCAAAATCCTAGATGCATTGTGTGTTTTTGTGAAGTTACTTGATTGTCCCTGTAATGGAACAAGCAAGCTTTTCTAATGTGTATCCAGCAAAGTGCATAGTGTTGATGATATCCTTGAAAGTGAAAATGTACGCTATGGTAACACATCCTGTATATCCACTCACGTGTCTGCTGGTATACACGATTATGATGACACATTGAGGGACATATCAGTAAAGACTAATTATGTGCTAATGATAATAAATGTGGAGCAGTCATCATGGAAACCTGCCGATTGCTCCACATTTTTCATTTTCTCCAGTGTTGCTGTCTTATAGTTGAACTCCCGGTCAGTGCCATGCAGTAGGCATTGTGATCTCCAGCAACTCACAGCTTCGTTGGCCTTCGGCACAACTTTATCTTCATTTGGAATTTTATTCAGCTATTTTTTTTACCTTATTTTTAAAGTTGTTATTGTTTTACTGATTTTCTAGGTTCTGAAACGGGAGTTGAAGGATAAAGAGCAAACCATAATGAACACTGTAGAGCAAGCAAGAATTTTCATTTCTGAGCAACCTATCGAGGGTCCAGAAGAGCCGCGAAGGAACTTGCTTCCTAAAACAGGTTGGATTGCAATTTATTTTGAAAAGGCTTTGTGACAAGACTTTTTGACACAATATTCAACTGCAGCATTCTATAAAATGTAATATAAACACATGTTGACATTTTTCTATTTAGCCAGATAATGTTTATTAGAGCATGGGACTGTCTGTTGTAGCACCATGAACCATTTCCCTGATTGGGGTCTATGAGAATGGGTCAAAGAAGTTGACTTTGAAGACACATATTCTTTAAAGCTGTTCTTTGGAAATAGGAATAGTAAGGAAAATGCATGTAACTCTAGTGGTCCAAAAGAAGAGAAACTCATAAGAAACTGTCAATACCTTCTATTGGGCCACAAAATATCCCAAAAGAGTATTCTTCACAGACTTTTCACTCATAATTTAGTGACTCCTGTTATTCAGTATACCCCATCAACTGCACTATTTCAATAATTAAAATACACGCTAATCAGTAGAACCACAGCTGGGGTTGGATGATACAACCTAAGTAAGGCTAAAAAGAGCATTCAACCTGATGTCCTAACAACTAGAATGTACTTCAGTGTCTATAATGCATCTTCTCTGGATGTCATGGCATCTGATTTTGATGTTTTATGAGATAACTGAGGAACCTCTGAAAGTTAAAAGACAACTGTTTGAAAAGGATGAAAGGAGAAATGTCAGAAGGAAAATCTATGTCTTCCATGATGTATGTTGGAAAGAGCTAGTATGTAAGGCATGGTATCTCATATTTCACCTCATAGTAAATTAAACCTAATCTCGAATTAACAAAGATTACTTCCGCTAATATGTTCACAATGAACAGGAGTTATGAAGTGCATATTTAAGTTCTGACACCCATGAAATTCAAACATCGGACGATATACAGAAAAACCATGCTTTTGACACATCATACGCAATAGTGATTATTAGGATCTATTCATACAGCTTTTCTGTGTAAAGAAGGAATGGAAAGCCTATGCTACGTCTGACAGTACCTCTCCAGGCTCATGGGATTTCATTGTATTGAATAAACTCTGATGTGTAAAGGGGGGTATATTATCCAGACTGTATAGGTCTGTGAAGTATTGATGTCCCACTCCCACCTTCATAGCTCTAGGCTTTATGCAAAAGGTCATGCAGAAAGACCACCGGAAAGAGACATTTTGTTATTATCAATATTATAACTTAAACCTAAAAAAGAAAATGATTTCTAGATTTTCTTCTAGAGTTTCTGCAGAAAACCCATAAATCAGCAGAGCAGTGATTGACTTGATTTAAATCCCATCCACTTGCGACACAAGCAAGCCGAGCATTGCCTGATACCACATGCTGAATGTGAATTGTTCCATAAGTTTTTTGAGACAATGAAGAATGTCTCTTACAGGTAATCAATACCCTAGTATAAATAAGCTTCAATAAGTTAAGCCACAGGAAAATAAATAGTTCAGGCACTGCCAGCTTGCGGACGGCATTTCATAACAGATTTACGTCTACTGCAGATGAAAACTGGAGAAGGTGTAGCTGAAGAAAGATTGCTTTCTCAAGCACCATTTGAAGTAGAAACAAAGTGGTGAGCTGGAAGCATTGCTCACAATGGTGCAATTCATTCCACTGATCTTTGAAAGAAACGCATCGATTTAAAAATCTTTTTGTGCCAGGAGAATAGTTTACCAGCTGTAACCTCACAGCTGGTGTAGACACCAATCTTAACAAACATATAGACTGTTAAAGGTACACCAAGGCTAGAATATACCTATGTGAAAAGCATGCCGAAACATTTACAAATGTAAGTTAACTTATTTTACCGTGAGGTACCGTGTGGTTTGGAATGGCATTGCGTACAAGGCTCATGTATAGACACAAATGCCCCTATGCACACATATGCACTTGTTTTGAGTGGGCACTAAAAGGAGAGCAAACTCTTATGTTCCATTGCTAGAAAATGGAAAGCCTCCCTGACAGGCTGCCAGAGTCCCAAAGAGTACAAATTAACTTTCAGTAGGTGCAATTTGATGACATCATAGCAGCTGCCATATGCTGCAAGCATGGAATTTTTACAGACTGTAGCAGCCTTTCTTGAAATATGGTCAGCTTGTCATTATTTGGGGGTAGAAATAATGACAAGCTGAAAGAAGTTAAAATGTGAAGCAGAATGGTAGAGTCCTGTATTGTGAATGATTTCCACTAAAGGAGTGGGAGAGAGGTAAAAACTACAAAAACACCCCACAAATGGTAAAAAACCAAACATTCAGCACACACATCAGAGAGACGCGCTCGTAAACATACAGATACTGATAGGTACTTCCCAGCATAGTGCACTGCTGTCCCACTTTCTTGGCATGAAGAAAGTGATGTCATCAAACATGCTGTCTCTGATATCAGTTCATGTTTAGTCCTTTCACTACCACTACTTTGATACTCTAAATTAACATAAGCAATATGTTTTTAAGGTCATCTATAATATATAAAATTAGTTTTTTTGTGATAGTTCCACGTTAACAATTAGCAGTGCCTTCAATATTTAACAACCAGTACATCAGGCATTTCAAACCTAGATAAGTAAGGAATGTTGCCGACATCACAATGGAACTAAGACTCAAAATCACCATTGCCCTCAATAGGACTGGCCCCACACTGTTGGCAACTTGGTATACCTGGGAACTTCCCAAGGTAGGCTACTTGGAGTGGCTTTTGTGATTGGGCTGGCCATGCTTTAATGGATGAGGCTTAGGAAAGGTTTAGGAGAAAAGTTGGCCAAATGCTGCACTTTTGCCCGGAGAATGACTAAGTGCACCTAGAGACCTGAGGATACAGGGCTTCATCCAGAGACTTGAGGTAAAACCTTGAGAGTTCCGAAGTATGCAACTTAGGCAGCCTCCTCATTTGTTAAACCAGACAGCAATGAGTATTCTGAAAAATAAACTGAAACGTTACAATTTACAGAGGTAGCAACAAAGTTACCTTACATGTCCCATATGTAGTTCAGATCTAGGTCCTTGAATGTCAGCCTCTAAAGCGTGTGATGTACCTTTTTTGGCAGTCAAAGGGTTAACCAAGTGCTTCTGATGTACAGCATTGCAGATTGCCTTGGTTTTCTCTCTGTTTTGGGTGACATTTGTCTGTTTTCATACCATTAAAGCTTAACACCTGACAGCATGAAAGCAGATAAGGAGAACACACACCTAGGGAATGACAATATTTACATGCCGGAGTCTGTTTGCCTTGATTGACCGTAAATAAGAAAAAAAGTATCGTATAAAAAGCTTTTTGAAATATAAATGTAGCTGTTTCACAGCATACCAATTAGTTTTGGTTTTACATTTGTGAAGCTGAGTCCTGGCAGCATATACATTATACTGCAGCTGAACAGGCAACGCTATACAATCAGTATGTACAGTATATTATGTTCTAATATTATATTTGTTATATTTAACCCAATTTCAGACATTTCCACTTTTCCCATTAGAATACCCCGAAAAGTCTCCTGTGTTTTTAATAGTGTCAATCGACAAGCCCATTGATGTTACCATAGTTAAGACAAAATGATTGCAAAGATTGGTTCTTAGGAGGCCATTTAGACATTAAATCTACAAGGCGTGTGCTTTTATAATTCCATCAAAGAAATTTACCAGCAACTCCATTCTGAAAGAGTTTATTTAATTAATTAATACAAATATTTTATCAATTGTTCAACAGTGAGCGTTGTCAATCTGATTAACTGCCGGTTTGGGAAAACCATTAGACAGTTAAAAACAAGATTCCATGAGCGTATTGGCAGCGTACGAAAAGGAATAGATACATCAGTAGCAAGACGTATAAGGGAGAAACATAAGGATACTAAGTGGCTAGAATTTCTGGGTATTGAAACAGTTATAGCTGGCCCTAAGGGAGGTAACTGGCACATTAGGTTACTTCAGAGAGAATCGTTTTGGATTTATACTTTAAACACATTAGCCCCTGTGGGCCTGAGTGAGGAATTCAATTACACCCCTTCTTATTGCGCTAAAATATATATAATATATTACTGCCTTTATTGCTGCATATTACAGAAAAAAAATTAAATCATACTTGAGCACCCTTCCAGTAATAAATATACTCTTGAATCAAATAAATGCATAACATACCCTGTTGTGTATAACAGATAAATAATAAGGTAATATACCCTATTATGCATACTCTCCCATGTGGAGAAATAAATAAATAAAAGTTGGGCTACCCAAAGATCTCCCTCTTATGTAGGCTTGGCATTGTGTTAGATGAGGCTGGCCCCAGACAATATTATTAGGAGGGAAAGTGTGCAAGGAGTTGGCATTGCTAAACATCACATGGAGAAAAATAACCTGGAGATCTGTGAAAGCAGGGCTTCACCCAAAGACTCCAAGTCAAACTCTGGGTGTTCTCAGGTATGCCTTCAGAAGTGGGACCTTTGAAACTAACCCTAATATGTTGACATCTTAATGACATCTGAAATATTTTATTACCAAACATACACAGTGTTTGCTAACACACCACTGGCTCATTTAAAAAATGTCTTTATTTGTGCCATATTATAAGTACATATAAATGAGAAATAACTTCACGTGTTCAATAATATGTTCCACAGACAGTCGTTAAGATCCAAAAACTGGAAATACATACATGGGGAGGGGCTCCTCTACAGTTTCAAAAGGCCAAAGATGTTGTGTTAAGCATATATAGTATAAGGCTCAGGTACCAGACAATTGTCTACCTAAGATAGCTCCCCCAACAGTGCTGCTTGGCGAATGTTACTCACATCAATCATGGTCATCTTTGTCATGAATGAAGATGTTCTCTTGAGTTCTTCCTCTTGATAGAGGTGCTCCTGGACCATGTTGAATTGTGCCACTTCTTTGAGCCACTGACATTTCTATTAGGAATAGGCAAATCACACTAGCATCTTTGTTAATAATATATCTAATATAAAGACCTGAGCTGGTGACAAACTTTGAGAAGGCATGATGTTTACCAGAAATAAATGAAACATTGATAAGCTTCAATACTTAAATCACACACAAAGTAAAAAACACAATTACAAAATGTCTTCTGTCAAATATTATTTTTACTGATGTTTTCCATGTAATTTTATACTTAATGTTTTTTTTAGTGTTCTTTGATTATTGTTTCTTGACTAGAAATAACCTCCCCAATGGCAAATGAGCCATGGTATCCAAAAAATAGATACCAACACTGTTGAAAAAGAGTCTGCTAATATATTTTGGGGTATTTATGGATTTATAGTTCCACAGCAACTGAAGATTTGTCTAGTGGTAACCCTTAAAAGCCATCATTTTTAATGCAGCTTTTCTATGACTATATGGGGTCTTTCAGGACCCCTTGTTGGCATAGCCAGAAGAAGAACTTTTAGATTTTATTCCTTCTTTTTTTTGTTTATATTCACCTTTTTTATTTTGCTTTGCAGTCGTTTAAACCAATAGTCTGCTGACATTTTATAACACATCTACCAATTCATGCTTGTTTTGTACTTTGATCCCAGAGGTAACATTTTCCAACAAATTACTTTTAGAGAAATTAAAGTCATTGGGTTATTGATGCAGAGGGAACAACTTTGTCTCTTTGTTTATGTTATTACTCACTGTGTTTCTTTTCATTTTATTCCCTTTATTTATTTAACTCTAAGTTTATTACATAGCCACGTCGTACCATTTGGACTTGTAACACATTTCAGGGATCATTAAAATGTTATTCGCTGACAAAATTTTAAACTACTGTCCATCAGGTACCAGTATATATATATATGTATATCATACTATTATTACTAATGAACTGCCCAGTGTACAATAGTGAACAAGCAGAAAACATATAAATTTCATTACAAATACTCTATTGATGAAACAAAATCGTGTGGCAGGCCCACCCAGACGCACGATCAGGGAGATAAGCACATTAATCACATAATAGCTTTCTGTTAAGGAGTTTTGCAGGACATTCTTTTTTTTTCCCCCGTCAACAATATAATAGCCAGGCAGCTTCTGGCCAAGGGGGTAGGTAAAGCCAAGTGGCCTCCAGCCCCTTGTGCCTTCCTCCCAGTAACCACTTTACGCATTGGCACACACACCTTCACCCATACACACAATTTAACATACACTTACACACTCACTCTATCATCTTGCCTCATACAACACACCCCAACCTTTTCTGGAGCCTATTCTTATGGCTACTAACACAGCGTGAGAACAGTCATGATATTAGGGCACGGTCATGTAACACAGTGCTACACGACCCCACCGTGCTCCTGCCTCTGCGAGTTTGAAGGATTTTGGATCGGCTCGAGGGGAAATTGCCCCTGTACTCATCGGCCAGGGGGCTCAAAATGCATTGTTTTCAATGGGTTTAGAGACCACCCATTGTCCTTAAGGGGTTAAAGATTCTCTTCCGTGCAAACACAACAAACGTTGAGCTTTGAAGCATACTGAGCAAATAAACACTAGTGTAGTATTATTATTTTATACTTTCCTCTAAGGATTTATCCAGATCAATCCAACACGTTTTTAGTTTCTTTGACAACAACATCAGATCCTTCTTTTGTGCCACATGACAATTAGGCATTCCCTGAAAAAATTATGAATGAGGCAAATTGTTTTCATTATTAAACAATTATTTCTGGGAATGGTTTTGGCATTCAAAAGTACTAGGAACAATGTCTGTAATGCTGCATTTAAGCTTAAGTGGAACAGCACCTTTAACTTCGAAGGTCGTGCGCGAAGCCACGTAATGGTATACAGTTAATCAGATCAGTTAATTATTTATTGGCTTTAAGTGATATATTTGGCATCCATAGTATTTAAATGAACCATATAGAAGTGTACAGGTAGATTAATATGGAAGAATACATAAAGTAACTTTGTTCTTGGCAAACATTGCATGAAATTAAGTGTCCTCTATTAAAGGTCCCATAATGCCTTGCAACAGACAATGCATCATCCAGTGAAGAGAACAAACTAACAAAGCTTTTAACAATTGTTATTTATCAGATTTAATTTGTTTATGCTTCATCCAATCTATCTCAAGTAAATAGACATGTTATTACTAGATTTTTGATGAGCTGGTAATGCAGTAGTTTTATTGTAATTTTTTTTGCTGAAGAAGATAATTACTTTACCAAATAAGGGTAAAAAAAAAAAAGAAACAGAGTTAAAGGAACTTTTAATTTCCAAACTGTATTAATACACTGTAGCTTTTTCTCCACAAAAAACTGTGGCATGTTTTTTTATATATAGTCAAATCATGCAGCTAAAATGTCACTTGTTTTATTAATTGCCATGGTATAAAAACATTGTCACCATTTTTTAAATGGTATAGTGGCTTTATGTTAGTATTACAAGCTGTTTACTGGTTGTCTGTGCCCCATGCCTTACAAATGAAGAATGTATATGAAAGTACTTTGTAAATGCTTCAATATTCATTCTTCAACCTGGGCACGACACCCTTTCCTTTGTCCCGTTTTCATACCACTGATTGGCTGCTTGAAGATTTCTGTTGATGTGAATACCGTATTTATCGGCGTATAACACGCACTGGTGTATAACACGCACCCCCATTTTAACAAGGAAATTTTAGTAAGAAAAAATAATTTTAACTTGGAAGCTATGAACACAGTAAGACACACACAGC
>VKOC01000005.1:19555906-19630551 GCA_009364415.1 Spea multiplicata | reverse complement strand
TCTATTCTTGACCCAAGAATAAAGTTTACTGAAACAATGCACTTCCCCCAAAAAGATTTACACCAGAAAGCAAAAAGTACAGGTTAGAAGTTGTTCTAAAAGCTGTTTTGTGACATCTCCCTTTTAAATGTCTCTGTGGTGGCCATTTGCTTGTTGGAGGTGCTCCTTATCTTTATTTAATGCACCAATGTTATCCCTTTTACAGAGATGAGTGGCACAATGTCATTAATCAGGGAAATAACTCATGCAAAGCCCATCTGTCATTAGAATTGTAAATGTTTCCCCCCCCCCAATCAGATCATAGAAGAAAGAGCTCACATCGAAGACGTTTTACAGAGGGGAGAGCGTCTGCTCGAGCAACCAGTAGAGGACAACAAGAGAGAGAAGCTACGTCTGGAACTGCTGCTCTTACAGACCCGATACAACAATGTGAAGGTCAGGATTGCCCACTTTAATCCTCTACACTATTACTACCCTAACATTAGCTTTACAAGATGCCGCATGGAGCATCTGTAAGATATGCAGATGTGGGTTGTGTAGATATAGTAAATATGTGTTAAATAAGGCTAAAGAGTGAATGTGATGTTTTGTTGAGTGGCCGCTCCTCTACTACAAATGTAATTTATTAAAGAAGGTTGGTCATTGAAACGTTATGCCCTTCTTTTTATCAGTTTTCTAGTTAACCTTCTTACATTCACTATATATCTATGGCCTGCAGGAATTAAGACTGGCTCAGAACAAGCAAGAGGTGAAGCTGCCTTCAGTGTCCATCCGACATAAGAAGGAAGAAGATCGCTTTTTCAGTTGGATGAATGAGACTGAACATCGGCTCTCTGGGCTCCATGAAGCCGAAGATGACAAGAAGCTTCAAGTAATGTGAAAAACAATGCCACAATCTCTGATAGGTTCCAAGCTTAAGTTTATTGATCAATCCTTAAACATCCTCATTTGTAGGGTGTAATATTATAAGACATAAGTGTGGGGTGTTCATCTTTAGCTGCGGAAACAGGAGGAAAGATGAAGACCCCAGAGTCAAGCTCTAGATTCAGGGTCTTTGCTAAACATTGATTTTGATCCATCCTTATACCCGCAAGCACTTCATCCTCCTTCTATAAACTGTTTGTGATTTTTTTTAAATGTAAACCATGTTGATCTGTTACACCAATTACTGTTCTCAGGAGCTGCTGCAGGAGCTGGAGGATCACAGAGAAGAATTTATCGCTCTCCAGAAAAGGAGTGAAGTGCAGCAGTTGGGACCTGATGGGGGCAAGGTCAAAGAGCGATGGGAAGAGATCGAAAAGCAATTTGCTCTTTATCTAGGAGCGCAACATTACAGTCCAGTAAGTATTCTACTTTTTGTCTTGTCTCCATTCATTAGTCGTAAGGAAAAAAAAAAGAAACGAAAAAGATTGGCCCCTAGGAAAAGTGAGAGTTTTTAATTTCTCACCCTATTAAATATAATTCTTTAAATATTGTCCTAAGGAAAGCCAAAGTTCACAATCCTTCATTTGCTTACCACATAGACTGGAGAGTGACCACATCAATTCCACATTAATCATACATTAACCAACTCTCCCTGTGTTTAGGACGTCTCTGGCGAGCAGCTTGATGGCAGCACATACTCTACCGAATACACCCCATCACTACTCCCTTCAGACTACTTAGTGGAGATAAATAAGGTCTTGCTTTCCATGGCTGATGCTGAATTATTGCTGAATGCCCAAGATCTGAACTGTGGAGAATATGAGAACTTGTCCATGCAGGAGGAATCACTAAAGGTAAAAAAAAAATCCAAACAGATAAAATGTCCAACAAAGTTTATATGTATTATTATTTTCCTTCATTAAAGTTTGAGTTTAGTTATGTTATTTAACAGATATGTGCATGTGTTCCATGACTCCTCATCTTTTAAGGATAGCAGTAAGTCCTAAAGGACGACAAAGTGTAACCTTCATTTCTGTCACTCTATTCTTTGCTTTTTGAAGCACAACATGTAAACATGTACTGTAGCATTTCATTCATAAGCTATATCACTGTTCTAGACCATAAAAGATGTACTGGACAGGCTGGGCGAACAGATAGCATTTATCCATGAGAAGCAGCCAGATGCCATCTTGGAAGCCACAGGACCTGAAGCTGTGCAGATTGGAGACTCATTGACCCAGGTGAATGCCGAATGGGATCGGATCAACAGATTGTACAATGACAGGAAAAGGTAAGATTGTTGTGTTGTTATAGATGGTATCTGGGAAGCACTCAAACCCTCTTAATTGCTAGGATCCCTTAAAGCCACCACTGTACATATCTCTCCATTCCTGAGTTACAACCAAATCTCCTAAACAATCTAATGCTATTAAAAATATTGCAGTATAATAGCCATTATAAAGCAGAACACGTTAAGGGAGAATGGTGACATTTACCAAAGAAAATACCTTTAATATAATAAAAAAATATTCCCAATTTGTCATAATTTTACTTTTTTAAACATTCATTTAACTTCTTATTACATTTTTAATAAGACTTACATTTTAAGACATTTGAAACTCATTTTTAGTTTACTGTCGAACCTAGAGACACATTTACATTTTTAATATTATACTCCTCACTGTATTTGTTTTTTTTATTTTTTATCAAATGTAAATTTTATATATTTTAATTAATGTTCTTCCTCTTTTGTCCTAGCCGTTTTGACAGGTCTTTGAAAGAATGGCACCAGTTCCAACGTGACCTCAACGACCTCACACAGTGGATAACTAAGACAGAAAGGTTGCTGGCCGAGGCCCATACACCGGGAGGGACTTTAGACTTTGAGAAGGCCCAAATTCACCAACGGGTAAACTAGAATCAAGGCCATCAAATTAACTGTTTATCTTTCAGTTTCATGAAAGTATTTTCTGTGTTTTTAAGATTATTAATGGGTTACTGGTATTACAAGTGAATGCATTATATCTGTGGTCCTCGGGGACTGCAAATAATGAAGGCTTTCAGGGCTTCCTCGCCAATGCCAGAGCTGCCTAAAGGAACACTCCAGTCATAATTAGTAGTAAAATATACATTAGAGTCCACTTTCCATGGACTCCAGTGCATTTTATTGCATACATGTTAGATGAGTTCCCAGTGAAGTCAATGGGGGTTCAACACAGAGAGACATAGAATTTAATGGAAGATAATTCTGACCATGTAGTCGTCCTTTTTTCCTGATATAGACCATAAACAGGCGTCGGCCTTGTCTAAGATTTAGGATAGCTTAATGCCTATCGCTTTTGCATTTATCTACCACCTTATATTCAGTGAAATACATTTTATGCACTTCACACCTGTTGGAAACACTGTTTGAGTGAATGGCTCATTGAAACATTTTTTTTACAGATAGAAAACGCTTTGTGTACAGAAGGACAAACAGAGTCTTGTTTAAGCAGAATATATATCTTGCCTTATTTCTTTGTTTCGGTGTCTCGATCGACATAATGATGTAAACATATCGGATGCTGCGCTTACTTTTGTTGCAGGAGCTGGAGGAAGGTGTGAGTACCCAGCAGCTGAATTTTACCATCCTAAGCCAAAGTGGAGAAGGAATCATACAGCAGCTTTCTGCCCTCGATGGGAAATTACTACAGGAAAAGCTTGCTGGGCTGAATAAGCGCTGGGGTGCAATAAGAATGGAAGTCATAGAGAGACAGCAAAGGTGAGTTTCAATGACAGATGCCTCATGCTAATTCAATCATGTCTTTTTTAGGGTCTACCACTTGGTCCATGTACTGATACATGGCACGATAAACATGCTGTAGAACTTGTGAAGCCAACTGCTACAAGCATATGCTTATATGTTAGCATCAACCCTGGTCTCATGTTAAATCTTTCTTGACTATAATTAAAGAAGGGGCCCACAGTTGGCTCTCTAAACTTGAATGTGTATAGCTTTGAGCAATGTCTTTTAGTAGCAAAGTAATAAAATCTACAAATCAGTTTGATAATGTTGAGATGACTTTGTAAAGTTATTTGTTCCATTTTGGAAGGTTGAAAGAAGACAGTCCAGCTTTAAGTGAGTACAAGAAAGACATGGAGGAATTTGTAATGTGGTTGGAGAAGACATCAAATATAACACGGGCAAAAGCTGTTTTGGATAATGAAGAGAGATTACAGGAACTGAAGGTAATTATTTAGGTGTTTTTTTTATGTATTTTAATACCATTATTTCTTAAAATTCCAAGCAGTTGTGCATAATTGTAATGCTTAATAATCTGAAGAAAAACACTGAATATTATTTGTTTTACTTGGCATCTAATATGTTAGGTCATTCTGAGAATAAATGGCATTCTGAGAATTAATGGCAATTAAATAAAGAGGATCTCCAGTGTCCAACATCTACAAAAAATGATATTCAATAAACTAAGTCCCACGTGGTCGGAATTGCCTGAAGGGTAGGCCGGTCCTTGTTACCAACCGTTTTATACCACTTCCCCTTCCACCTAGTATTAAACATGAAACATGAACTTTTCCCTGATAGTCCAGTGTGTAGAGCACTAAGAAATTATCCAGGATATCAGGTTTAACAATATATGCCAGTGTGAGGATGCTGTGTTGCGAGGACAGGCTTGGTACTCCATCTCAAGTACACAGTTTGGTCATCAGGCCTCAACTTTGATTCTTTCCCTTTTTAGCTGACTGGAATCTTTCTGTGCAACAGTGGAGTATTGAAAACTTATTTTAAGTTTGATTGATATACATTAGTTAACTTCTGCGAGGAACTAGTATTGGCAAATAAACAATGTCTTTGATGCTTGTTTCTATATCAAGTCTGGATTTTAAAGTTCTCCATTGTTCACAATAGTGGTTCTTGTTTGTGTCCATGTTGTTTGTCCCTTGTAGAACAGCGCCGATGTTCAAATCCACATTGGCATTTCTAAAATATCCTCATGGTGAACTTTGACTCATTACGATGGCACACAACACTCGAAAAATTTCCCTGGCATCAATTTCTGATAAAGTACATTAACGTTGTGTCTGGGACCCGGCCTCGTGCTTTGGCAAGTGTTTTTACAGCGATTTCTGTGTCCTAAAGAACTCTTCTGCCCTCTATAGGCCGCCGGCAGGGATCTGGAAAACCAAAGGGAGAGAATGGAATGGCTAAATCGGAAAATGCCAGAGATGCTGGCTCAGAAAAACGTCAGCCCGCACGAGAGAGAGAAACTTTCTTCCAGGCTGCGTACGATAAATATTAACTGGGCTCAGGTATGCTGACGGGACACCCTTTGCTTCTCACTATCAGTCCATGGTTTCTGGAATAATTGTACCCACCATTACGTAAACAGGAGGGCTGTAAATTGCTATTTCTCGCTCCTTTATTGTTCATTTTAAGGCCCTTGCTGCTGTGTTGTCTTGTTCTTTATACATGTGTTGCTGGGGCGCACCAGCAGGAGCGTCGAAATTGGCTACATTTTCTTTTTTTCTCTTTGTCGTACTGAGTGCTACCTGGTGGAATCACTGTGTGGGTTGACACTGAAATGCAATTTAATCTCTATTTCTTCCACGCAGAGCAGTAGCAACGGCGCTCAGCAGAGGCTCTAACAGAGTCCGCAGATTATATCAATTGTCATTGTGTAGCGTTTGGTCTGTAGCGGCAGCTTTTATCCTGGAAGATGATTTAAAGGCCCAGCAGTGGTATATTGCTTTGTCGTGAAAAGATAAAACTTTTGGAATCCTTTTTTGTGACTCCCCAAAAAAGAATCGAGAAAGCCGCTGTTGGAAACTCTTATTAAAAATGTGAACGGCAATCGTTCGGTGCAATTAATAGTAATCTAATATAAATACACTGTATAATAACATAGACATTTAGTGTAATATAGACATACAATGGAAATCTTTTTAAAGGTGATAACTGGATCAATGCTATAATGAAAATAGAACAAAATCAACGGCTGCCTAAAAAGGATTCCTCCAAAAATCAGTTTGAAGCACTCTAATGCTCGCACCCTGCCCCGCACTAGCCATCTGGCACACATGGCAAATAGGGGCAATCTTATTATTATTATTTATTGTTTTATATAGCACCATCATATTCCACAGCGCTGTACAGTGGGTACAATATGCGTGCAGTTGCCAGCAGGATAAATGTGGCCGCATGCTGTACATCATTAGCACTTTGAGTTTTGTCTATGCCCCAGCCGTAAAAGTATGTTATCCCTTGTCATTATAATTATTTTTTGATATAGCGTTAGTAAATTCTGCAGCATCATACAGTGGAGGGCCCTGGTTTATAGAGCTTACAATCTATGGTGTTTTTTTATCCATGTCGGAGAGAATCTCTTTCTCGCGTATAGTAGAAAGCCTTTTATTTTGAATTCACCTTTTGTGATATGGCACACTGCAATCATATAATCTTCCAGATATCAAAATGAAATAAAGGTTAATGTCTCTAGGATAACTATGTTCAGTTATCTAAACTACAGTTAGTTTTGGTGACTTTTTAGTGAATACCCTGTCCGGAATCTCTATTCTCCTCACCCACCCCTTCAAAAGCTGCCTGAAGATAAAAGATATGTAAAAATATATCTATATATCTCTATAAGATCTCTATAAGATATGAGATCTATTCATGCAGATCATCAGAACAGGGAATTAATATGACTGCCCCATGATATACACATAAGGTAGGTTTGGGAATAATGTATTGTGTTAATCAGTTTTAGTGTACTGATGTATGTACTCTTTACATATAACAATATATACCTAATAAAAAACCTACCTTATGTGTATACCCTGTATTATTATCTTTCCTTCTTAACTGCCGTCCTATTGTTAGTTTGTTAATAGGTTGCTGGGTGGAGAAGAGAAATAACTATAGCACTGGAAATGGAATACGTAATGCTGGAACTACCTATGACAGTGGCGGTTTCCCATTAGGTCTCTATTACCCCTTTGCCTGCGTCCCAGACTGCCCCGTAGTTTGATTGAGACAACTCTTGTACAACGGCGACTTTGCAATCTATGCCAGTACAGGATGTTATTATATAGAAGCAGTGATCAGCTTGAGATGTACCCTGTTATGTTTTCAGCTGTCGCAGAACCACAGTTTCTTCTAGCCGTAGGCGCACTTATTTTCATTTTAGATGCTGGCAGATCATTTTGGGAGCTGCAGTTCCACAGCCACTTGATACTACGCCTGTCCTAAGGCTATCTGAAATCCACCATGGTATAAAGAGTCAAGCTATGTTATGCTGCTTATCGTAACCACTATATTATATTTCATGCTGCTAACAGGTGTCCAGGGAAGTGCCCGAGAAAGTGAAGGAGGTGGAAGAGGCTTTGTATTACCCCAGCTATGCAACTCAAACAGTACTACCCAGTAAGCATTATTGCACCAATTGTATAGTTTATTTATATAAAAATGTACAGCTGTTGAATAACGTACCTAAATATTTATTTTAAAATCTATATCAATAAGGTTAGTTGGTAAAAAAAAAATAACAAAAAAATGTTATGGTTAAGAGAACAAAAAAAGTCACAATACAAAGCATTCCAAAATTAGTTACCAGCACTCCTGGGACTTGGTTTCAATAAATCTCTCAAAACTCTGTGTTATAAGTCAACGTTTCAGTCTTTTATTTTCAGACTTTCATCAGGACAATACAAAGCATTGTGACTATATCAAAGTAATATTTATTACATTTTTTTAACTAAAATATTTAAAAAAATCTAATTTCTCCTATTCTCACTTATATTGTATACTCTCTTTGGGTTCCAAATGTATTACAACTGAGGTTCTGTCGTCCTTCTCGTGATCTGCAGAGCATGAGCAGAACACTTAAGATCTGCTATCTGTGTAGCATTCTGTATCTTCTTGGCTCACGTGGAATGCATTTTCCCAGGTCCTTCAGCTTTACAGTTAATTGTAAGTTTTTTTTTTCTCAGCTTACCCCACAGTCCAAAAAATGGCCCTGGTGTCAGCAGCTTCTGAAATTCCTGTGTTCTACAAACAAGTCTTGGAGTCCACGGCACCCAGTGACCTTGATAAAACGGTCATCGAGCTAGGGGACTGGCTGCAACTCATTGACCAGATGCTCAAGTCAAACATAGTCACCGTGGGCGATGCTGAGGAGATCAACACTACAATAGGACGCATGAAGGTACCACAGCTCCAAATTTACTGGACATTTCTCAATATCATTTCAATAAGAAAGACCAATTCAATACAAGTGATTTGTAGCATTTAAGTATCAATATGCCTTATTGGGCTTTGTGTTAAACAGATACCGGTAAACGCTAAAGCTTACATGAATCTACATCATGTCGAGCCATGTTGGCTCAGAAAAAAATAGCACCTTCTACTTAAGACATCACTTCTTGGACCAATAGGCTTTTTCACTTTCCATTTTGATGCATTGGTGGGAGATCAGCATTTCGGAAAATGGTCTTATGAGCATGGCAGCCAACATAATTGTCCAATCAACAGAAGCATTCTATTCCTTTCTATGGTGAAAAGTTCATGTTTCAAACGTTCCACTAGAATTGCTATTTTATACATAAGAGAGCCTTCTTCACCTAATGTATTGGTTTGTCTTAGTCTGTGACTTCTAGTTTTGTCATATCCCTTGAATATACAGTATGTATTGTAAGAAACACTGTAGAAATAACTAGAATTCAACGACAGAAACGTTCAGCCCTTCTAGTTTGCCCATTTTTCCTGATGTAAGAAAAATAATCAGTCTTAATCAGTCCTTGATGTTGTCTTAGAGTCAGTATTGCTTTATGCCTGATGCATGTTTAAATTCCCTTACTGTATTCGCTTGTACCACTTCTGATTGGAGGCTGTTCCATTTAGGTAAATTAAAACATTCCTACATTATATTTAAACCTCAGAACCTCTTAGATTATGACGTCTTATTCTAGCATTTCTCCTCTGAAATAAACTTTTTGGTGGTATACAAATAAACGATAATAATAATAAGCCAAATATGGAATAATGATGTAGTGCTTACTCAATCAAGAATTATTTGGTAGGCATTAACAATAAATATTAAAGTAATAAGTAATATGACCACATTTATTCAGATCCTAATGAATGTATCCCTATAATTTTACATCACAGGTTCTTAAGCGTCCCCACACTGCAAAATACCTTACACCCTTAGAAAGAAGATCGTTATTGTCTTCAATTAGTGTATTGGGGCAATTACTCATTGTAATTACTGGTAGTTTCACGTCTAGTAATGCTCATTCGTACGAAGACAAGACTCTAGATGCTTTAAAAAACATTTAAACTAATGAAGAATCATAAGGCTCCATTACGAGCTTTTGAAGTAAAGGCTCCGGTAATCTTCTGAGCATTATTAAGATTGAAGGTACTTTTTAGTGTTTGTTTCATTGTGTGTGCAAAGTGTCACAGATAACTATTATCATAGTAATTACCGTAGACTTCGTTCATATAAATGTCCCGCGTGCAGTTAAGAAACAAAAGCCTCATTCTCGTTGTTAAGCTTATTAAAAGTTGTAGAAGTGAGAGTAAGTGGAATTGAATTTGGAAGGAGACCAGCACGGGGCACAGACACGCATTTGTTATTCTCGCTGTTGTGGTTGTTATGTAGCAAGCCGGCACGTATTAGACATTTAGACATGCTGTTTATTAACAATTGTGAATTGTGTTGGTACACTGGTTTATTGTACATTGGTTCATAATAGCGAATACATCTAATGCTTGTTAGGAGAGATCTTGGCTGCTCATGGCATAGGGGTCAACTTTCTTCTCTTTCTTCATAAAAAAAGTTGTTCTTTTGTTTAAACCTGTATCATTAAATATTTTGCATTTAATCAGCATAAATCCAAGATAAAATGGAGTCAGCATTTCTGTTCGGTCACTTATTTACATGTTTCTAATCATATATATAATTCTGAGATGACCAAAATGGTACATGAACCAACAGCATCTTTTTTGGCCTCACCTAATATATAAAGCTTTTGCTCCACATACTGTAGGCTATGTGTTTTGTAACTTTAGCTTATTATTAATGTTTTTTAGTCTTCCCCGCTAAAATACGGGCACATTTTTGTATTTGTGATTTTTTTTTTGTTTCTTTACAGATTACCAAAGACGATATGGAGCAGCGCCATCCTCAACTTGAGTCTGTCTTCATGTTAGCGCAGAATGTGAAGAACAAAACCTCCAGCTTAGACATCAGAACAGCCGTCACAGAAAAATGTAAGTAAACACACTCCTTGAAGCTAATGAACACTTTCTTATATATTAATCAATACTTCTGCTATCCTACTCGTAACAAAACTTTGCTTAGCCATTGCCGGCTAAAGAGGATTTGAGGTTTATTCACTAAGAATTGCGAGTACACATTGGCTAATATTGGATTTGGCAGAAACAGAGATGACCAAATTGAACTGAAGTCACATATTCACTATTGCTGACTTGCATGTGCATAAAAATTGGCACTGGACTCACATCCACTTGACAGCAGGAGAGTGCAATGGATGCATAAACATGCTTAAAAAAGCAGTAGTTTGCAGATTCATAAACAATTAAGGGATCCAATTAGTCATCCTTATACATATAACAAATTAAAAGACCTGTGCGTCTTGTATATAACACCTGGTTGGTCAGGGTTTTTATTTAATGTTCATTTCTAAATGTTATGTATACAACTGCATGGTGTGTCGTCTCCACTTAAATGCAGGTATTTTTCTACATGTATAAAAAAAGTAAAAGCATGGGAAGTTCCTATGCTCGTTTTGGAAACGTGTACATAGGTATAGATGATTATATATATATATATATATATATATATACACACACTTGCAGTGGCTGGTATGCAGCAGGGTCACGTAATGTGATGTTACATGATCCTGCGGTAAAATCGAGGCTGTTAACACACTGAGAGAATGCTGCTGCAAGGTGAGGGAGTATGTATGTATGTTATAGTGAGAGTTATGTGTGAGTGTGTGTTAGCATGAATGCGCATGTGTAAGCATAACTGTGTGTAAGCATTAATGTCTATGTGTAATTGTGTGTGAGAGGGAGTGTGGGTTAACATGGGTGTGTGTATATATGTAAGTATGTGTGTGTTAGCATGAATGTGTAAGTGTAATTATGTGTGTGTGTTATGGTTGGAGCGAGTATGTGTATGTGTGAGAGTGTGTATGGCCGCCAGGCCAGAAGGTTCTAGCCCTTCCCTGCATTAAATTTACACAAACATGAGTATGAGTTAATCACTAGCAAATTACTTTTTTCTATATTTTTAAAAATATTCTTTAAAAAGTGTCTAAAAAATATATATTTTTTAAATTTTGTAATACCGGTATATTGGAGATTCATGATCCCCACCTCCCACAAAAGTGGGTCAGCTTTGCAGTACAGTGCCTGAAAATCAGGACTGTCCTGCGCAAAACGAGACGATTTGGATGTATTGATTATGTATCAACATTGGTTGATACAAAGTGGTCTTATCGCCATTGCAAAACCAGTACCGAGTGGACCACGCCACTGGATACTACAGTAATAAAATAAATTTTCTAAAGTTGTGCTAGATTGTTATATGTAACCTCCATTGTTTTAACGCTGATTTTCTGTACTCCAGACATCTCTCTTTTCACATCTATGGCTATGGAAAATCAATGAAATGAGAAAATGAATTCTGTTTGTCTTCAGGTGATAAGTTGAAGACCCAGTGGGACGGCACACAGCATGGCATTGAGGTCCGCCAGCGGCAACTGCAGGATATGTTGGCTGATAGCATCAAATGGGACAATCAAAGGAAAGAGATACAGAAGATTCTGGAGCAGGCTGATTTCCGCCTTTACTCTATCACACAGACGTCCAGAGATACGCTTGCCAAGCAGGTGGCGGAAAACAAGGTGCAAACATAACTCTAGAGTCCGATATCTTGATTTACGGTCTTACGGATGCACTTTTTAAATCTGATACCCTTTAAAACACGTGAAAATGTCCTTAAATGACGTTTATCATTTACACTGCAACTTGGCTAGTGTTAACTGTTTTCTAGCCCATTGGGTCCATTCCAGTAGGGGGCTGTAAATCTGAAAGTGTGGCTCACACTGAATTTATAGTCACATCATCACAGAATGTTGAAATTGGTTGTATCTGAAGCAAATTGTGGCTATTTGCTGATGGGTTTGGCTGGTGTGATGGAGGGCAGTCAAGGGAGGGAGGGTATTAGTTGGACAGCCATGTGGTGGAGGAACAGTACTCAGAAGTTTAGATCAGGGTGAATTACTGCAATAACTCCCATGATGCTGAGCCAGCGATGGAAAGACATTTTTCTTTTGAATGCTTACTGCTTGTCGGGAATTTTGTCACCGAGTGCACAGACTTGTTCTTTAACATGGGATGTATTAAGTGTGGGCAGTGTAGTTATTTGTTAGCATTAAAAAATTCCAGGTCATCAAGAAACCTTCTACCTAGTGCTTTACGTGTCCAGAGTCCACACTTTAATTGGTTTCTTGGTGAAACACCGGCAAAGCAGCATGTAATGCTGGAAATACATATTAAACCGATTTAGTGCTGGAAATACACATAAAGCCTATTTAATGCTTGAATTTCGAGAATTAAATAGGTTTCATATGAACAAGTTTAATATTATGGTAATTTAAACTAGGTATATATATTATATTATCCTTTTCGTGCCTTTATATGTATGCAGTTAAAAATGATGAAACGGCATATACAATAAAATGTCAAAATATTGGGATTGTTTTCAGGAAATATTGTCAATTTGGCACCGACTACCTAGTTCATGGTTTTATTGACTGTTTCAGAGCACAGGCTTGGAGGGGTACATTGTTAGCCCTGGGCATACAGGAAACAAGAATAAATAATAGAAACTAAGTAGAACTAGAGTGCAAGGTTTCATGGCAACTCAGGTCTCTTCTTCAGCCATGTTGCAAAACGGAGCTTTACTTTCATAACGGGCTTGAAGGCGACACCTACGTTGCCTTGAGAGCTTGCACTCTATTTCTACGCAGTTATTAAAGGTACTGCTTTGACTCTGCCGAGAGTATTTCGTCCTTTCCGTATTCAACTGATAATGCAAGTTATTCTTGTAACCTGCAGAGGGAGCCCGCACAACACCACAACTCTACCAATGCCAGTGTCTAGGATACTTGGGAATAAAATCAGTTTGTCTTCATCTGCATGATCGAAATTATGAAGGCATGTCCAGCTTTTAATGGCGAGAGCTGAATCCAGTTTACAAGCATAGTCTGATATTTCCTACCTGTGTACACGTCAATAATATCAATCTCAGTCCTATACCCATGCAGAACATCTATAAGCATTAATTAGAAAGCCAGTGAATACCTTGTTTACATGTTTCAAGTTGAATAACCTGGGTTTTCCATGTTTTCCTGATTGATTGGTTAGACGTTAGTGCAAGACCTGCATAAAGGAGAGATTGTTGTGGACGCATTCAACGAACTTTCAAACAAACTGCTTCGGGACTACAGCACGGACGACACCAGGAAAGTGAAGGAAACCAGTGATAATTTGTACATGAACTGGGTTAATATGAACAAGAGGTGAGAACTTGAAGATACTGTCATAGAAATGTGGAATATTAAGCTTGTATTTAAAATGATCCATGTTGGGTGGTCTGCAAGAAGGGGTAGACAGCTGACATTTCTGTAAATGCTACTTAGGCATCAATGACTTACGAGGACTCTTTCCTTGCACCAGACAGCCACTTATTTTACAGACAAGAGCTATTAAACATTACTTTTTTTATTTAGAGATGAATAAATCCCATCATGTGACTTATCAATGGATATTTTTTAAATTCCTAGTCAGTTTGAGATAAACAAGAACCATGCAATATGAAATGGTGGATACAAATGATTTGGAAGTGTCCCAGAAATATGGAATTGCCTTTGCAACGATCCGTCAGCTCATCTTCCAAGTTAATTACGTGTATTCTGAATGTTCAGCCACTGTGCCAGAGCTTGAATTGTTTTAGAGCAGTCTTGTTAGGGTAAATTGTAAGATTCTCAGAAACATATGGTCTTCAATCATCCTTCTTAGTCTTTTTTTCATTGATTTGGCAAAGCTGGTGCCATTGATGGATTTGTCCTACTTTTACAGCTGCTCTTTCTCGTTTTCTAAGCTCTTCGTTTTCCATTGAAATATTCATCGTAAACCTGTGTAAAGGGGCATCTCTATTAAAATGACCAATATATATGTATTAGAAACCCACTTTATGTGCTTACCATGGAAGCGGCAATCTTTCCTCCACAATATGAATAATTCCCACCCAAGTAAAATATTCCTTCTCTTTTTGGAATAAACTTATCTTGGGGCCTTAGAAGATCCTCTTTCTTTTTTCTTAAATTAAAGGGACCTAAGTAAGTTTTTTCATATGGATTAATTTAACTAAAAAAAACCCCAAGATGTATGTCTTGGGTTTTTTCAACTTGTACCTGCTGGGGTAATTCCCACAGAGCCAGGGGGCAATAAAGTAACAGCATAAGTACTGGCTAGCAAACAGAGATCCAAAGCACACCACTCCAAGCACTTTTTCAGAGTCAAATACTTTGTGAGTCTTGGGGTCAGGCAATGTCTGCCTTGAGACAGGTAAATGGTGCTATATACTTTTTTTTACAAAAGAAAAGCATTTTTGGTAGAGTAGCACAGTTTGTTCCCTCCCTCAAATGAATTTGTTCAGCACCTTATATTAAACAGGCAGCTTATAATTTTGCAACATGCACTCAGTGCATGTGTCAGTTTGACAAATCTTTGTTTAGCATTAAAAGAGGAGAAAAAATATGTAAGCTAAAGTTAAATTAAATGGTTACGTAAAAATGCCTTTTACATAAAGTTACGTTAAAATGCCTCTGTTCGCTAGAAAGGCTTTTCTGCGGGGCTTATTCACTAAATGGAGCGTTACAGACGAGTTGGGTTTCAGCTCATTGCCTTTATTATGAAGAACTATCACTCTCAGGTTTCTCAAGCAAGAAGGCTAAGCTGACCCTGTATAATGCATAATTCAATGGGTGATTCAATCTCCCTGATTTAACTATACATTATGCGAGGCTGGCCAAGCTCCTCCTGCAGCAGAAGCTTACTGTGGCTGGTTCTTCATAATCCATAGTGAAGTCAAACAACTCTTGTGATAACGTTAGTGAATGAAGCCCTTTAAAAGATCAATTCATTCTCCATCTTAACTGCCCTTACTGTAAAGGTGTGGTCTTAGCAATGATATATAAAGAGAAAATGTTACATTCTCACCGTATTCCTCCTTTAATACTGTAATTCTGTACACAGAGCAAACATTTTACGTACCATGAAGCTTGGCTGTTTAATATCCTTTCACTGTACAACACTGTTAATTTAGCACAACAGAAATCTGTTACAAAAATAGCTATTCTTGGAGACTTCAATCCATTTAAGGAACTCTACATGGCCTTTTCTGTCTGATTCTACCATATGTCTGCTTAGCTTGTAGTAATGAAGTGTTTCAGTGTTTCTTTGACTACCGGTACTCGTTCTTCATATTACCAAACAATCAAAATTTCTGTTTTCTAAAATAATACTTATGTGTTCTTTTTCATCTTATTGTTGTCAGTATTGTAACTTTTTTTTTAGATACACATTGTTTATCTCGGTTAGAGAAACTATTCCTAAGATGGTAGGGGAATTGTTCATATGATTAGTAGTCATGGTATAATAGCACAGATACCAATAAATGCCTAGAGGTAAAACCCAAACAAAATATCCACATGACGCAGTGTCCCATTGACAAGTAACAGTGTGTGATACACAGGACTGCATACCCCCCCCCCCCCAACATTTGAAGTGTCCATAGTGGTACACCTATGTTGGGCTATGTGGTAAGAGACGAGAGACGAGGATAGGTGGCACTGGCCCCAGAAGTGGGCAGGACAGGTCCCAGTAAAGGTGTTGGAGGCATGGCCACCCTGCTGGCCTGCCTGAATAGACACCTGTTTGGAAGTCCACCTAGGAGCTGCAACAGCACAGACCTCCATTGATTTTACAGAAAAGATCTGGCCCCAACTACCCCATGGGCAGTGGAACAGCTACTCAGGGCTGTTGGGAGGTATGGCACTGGACAAGGTGTTTGGTATCAAATTTAACCAAGCTGATGTCTCCATAGGCACTGTGACATAACTGGAATTCCCATTATTTCCTATACTGTAGGCTAATGAGTTATAATAAACAAAGTGTCCTGGATCAGTAAAGCACTTTGGTGACAAGGTTGTCCCCCTATATATTATAGTATGGTAAATTGATCTTCCAGAAACTTTGTTCTACTTACAACTGGGAATTTGTGGATCATATTGTACAGCGTCATAGAACATGATGGCACTATGTAAATCAATAAATAATAATTAAGGCTACTAGTCCTTATAAAGCCATGGGCACCTCTCATGTGACAGTTTTTGCTACGCCTGGTTGCATTTAGTCAATTGCTTATTGACAATTTGCAATGTATATTGGTAGCAATTATGTTGATGATGTATTGCGTTGTGATGGAAATGTAAATTCTTTATTAAAGTTAGAGTATGTAGTAAAATCCAGTCACCAGTTTTACTATAAGGAGGGCTAGATTATTGCGTGTACCTGGCACTTTTTAAAATGAATTTATACACTCATAATATCAATCCCATAAATGGTGCAAATAACCAAATTCTCATCCTTAAATCCTACACCAGTTAACAATGACAGGTTGGTGTTGTTGAATATCACAGGATGGCAAGAGGTCTAATGACAGACTAAAGATCTGGGCAGGTGGAGTGGAAAGATTGATAAACATATTTCAACACAGCAGGCAGTTTCTGTGCCCTGTTGATTTAATGTAGGGTTAATGTATTTGATAAATACACTTTAGCCAAGTTATGTCCATGTATTTCTCAACACTGAACCCATGACGCATCTTAGCAACTCTGCACCCACACTCATTATGTGACATCTATGCCCTTTTGTTAGTTGACTCTTTTCAGCCTGTGAACAAATGTCTTGTCTGTCAGATGAGAAGAAAACATGAAGGGTGATTTCCATAAGAAAATTTCATTGTCATAGTAATCCTCAGATGAAAGGTGGCGATGCTTATCGTCCATCTCCTGATGCTTTTGATACTTTATCAGTCAAGGACACGTTTTGAAGCCTGTAATTTGTTTTTCTTATCGAAGTGGAATGAATTGGTGCAGAGTACCCTTGCAGCAATAGTTTTGCCCTCCATCATAGCCTCCAGGAAACACTGTTGGCTGTGTCTCTCCATCCCCGGAATGCCTACTTCTCCCCAAAAGAGTTGACTGATGGCTGCTCCGGGTAATGGAAGAGACACTGCATCTCCTGTGCCAGAAGAGCCTACTGGCCTGTGCATGGTGAACCACATCATCATGCTGTTCCTCAGACCTGCTTTTATAGCATGTTAAAAGGGGCATCTGCAAAGGGCCCATAGTAGTCCTTGTGCCCACCTAAGGTGGCAGTACCATAAGACAAATGGTGGGCAAATGTATTATACTTTAATAGAGAGAGAGAGAGGTACTGAAAGAGGAGCCAAAGAGAGGGTGCTTGAAGCAAAGTATTTATCAGTGACCCATATATTTTAAAAACAGTTCCACTTGTTCTGTCAGTCAAATATAGAGATCTCTGCTCTGAGAACTAGTCTAGCGGCAAGGAGAGAAAAAAAGCAGAATAATTGTTTCCCGGAATCATTTGATCTCCCATCGCTTCTTACCACACATTCCACTGTGTTTCTACAAACACACCAGATAAGTTGAGAAAACACAGCCAAACAATATTAAAGTCCTATTTGTATGTTAAGTGCATAATGGAATCCATTTTTGCATGGACTCCGTTGCATTTTACTGCATGCAAATCCGTACAGATATTTAATTGTCCTAAGAAAATAAGACTTTTGAAAGCAGGAAGCATTTGTCAGTAAACGTATTGGACATGCTCAGTACGACTCCCATTCCGGTCAAAGGAAGATGAGTTCCCTTTGAAATCAATGGAAATAGCAGCTGCCGATCACATGCATGCTGTCTAAACACTTGATAGTGTATATGTCATTGCCTGTTGCTACACACACACTCTCTGCTGTTTAGCATGTGCAAGAAGTATACATAGTAAAGCATCCTGCTGTTAGTAGAAGCAACCCAGGAAGAAATAAAATGAGACAGAAGTCTATTTTCCCAACTCCAGCAACTAAATAATGTATGTATCTCTAAAGCAGGTTTCCCATTTGGTTTCATCATACGTAGTTCAAGAAATCGAGCAGAAACATGATCCCCGTACCTGGCTACACTTGTCCATGGGCAGTCCTGCTGATGTAGCGGGTGACCCTGCTGGCGTCAGTGGGCAGTTCCGCTGATTTTGGTAGGACTCATGCCATCATTGGAGGGGGAGTGGACGGTAAGAGGGGTGTGCCGCAATGACACTTCTGCAACCCAGAGTTTCCCCGTAGTGACTGGGAGAAGCGGCAGTACACCCAGAGTTTCTGGCCCAAACCCAGAGTTCCCAGGTATGCTGATCCCCCTTGACTGATGTACCCAAGACCCTGGACAGGTGTTTTCAGAGGCACAACACAAACTACTGGATCCCAATTTTTTCAGAAGACCCCTTGCTTACAGCTGTGTATTCATGAAACTGTTCATGTGCACATCTTAATGACAAATTTAAGGAGCCAACATTGCACATAGTAAAAATATGACTATATATATATATATATATATATATATATATATACCGGTATATATATATATATATATATATATATAATTAGTGGTTCTTGTACACCAGCAATCCCAGAGTCCCCATTCTTTGCAAGTAGCTTACCTTAGGCTCTCAACTGGTGTGACACTGTACAGCTCCACGGAGATATAAATGGGGGTCTGGGGTGAGGTATTTGGAGCAGAGGGTGGCCCAAAGCTCCAACTCCAGTGTTGCAAAAACATAAAAGATATTGAAAGTCGTGCAGGAAACAGACATTTAAACTCCCTTAAGGCTCCCAATTGGGAAGGCTATTGAATGGAGATGAAGGTCCCTGTGCTCCCAGGACTAGGAGAGGCCCTGAAGAAGAAGCCAATTGTGGCATTACCTGCCTGGACCTGTATGTAGTGTCTGGAGGACTTTCCAGAACCTGACTTAGCTGGTCTGGCTGGGACATTAAGATAGTAGACGTTTAGTCAGCCTCACCCAGCAAAGTATAAACCAGTCAGGGCTCCAATTGGGAGCTAGGCTTTCATTTTATGATTTTTGTTTTGGGATGTTTGACATTTGCACTTTTTCCTGAGCCTTCTTACGCTGAAAAAAGGTGACATTTATGGCCCTCAGCTACAGGGTTTTGTCGCACTGGTTATTCGTGATTGAGACTGCTGTCCAAGTTGAATAACAAATATAATAGCGTCAAATCTGTTTTGAGTTGATTTTATAATTGCAATTCTTCCCATGTCAGACAGTATGCTAGTTAAACCCAATTTCTACTAATCAAACTTAAAGCTGAAATACTGTTATATTCTGCTAATATTAGCATAATGCTATAAGGAACATAGCTTTACAAGCTAATGAAACCTGTCATCAAAAGTCTATTGTCTCTTGCGGCTCCAGCGAGGCTGAAAACCTAAAGAATAGATTAAAAGCCACGGCATAAGCAGAGAAAACATTAAAGGTTAGATGAAGGACTTTGGTATAGAATATAAAAAGCTGCGGCCTTTGTGCCGATAACTTGAAATTTTATCCAATAATAATGACAAACTTCCAATTCCCTTCCTCGGTTACTTTTTATGATTTGTGAAACATGCTAGGTTGGTGGTTTTCATCATTTTGTTGGTTAATAGTGCAGAGTTAAATACGTGGCTTTGTGTAGCTGTGTCTTCATTACGAGCGAGGCTTCCTGAGAATATCCACTAATTCTTGTCTTTTATTACCGTTATGAATTTTATCTATTTATCTATCTGGCTATCTATCTATTTATCTATCCATCTAGTATCGTTTGTATCTGCTTTTGTTTGTCTGATTAACTGAGCTGGAAGAAAATATATATGTCAGAAGAAAAGTCCAAAAATGTCAAAATATAAATGCAGGTTTTTAACCAGGGAAGCATTTTTATGACCACTAACTTATCTTATTTTGGCTTCTGCTGCCACTATTATTATTTTTTTTATGAAGAGGGAACTAAATTGTCTTCCTTTTTCCTTCATTTAGGGTCGGTGATCGACAGAGCATTCTAGAGAAAGAGCTTAAGAGTGTCCAAGCCTTGATAAAGGAACATGAGAACTTCATGAAGTGGATGCAGGAGGCTGAGACAACTGTGAACGTTTTGATGGACGCATCACAAAGAGAAGGCCTTCAGCAGGATGGATCCCGATTGCGTCAACTCAAAATGCAGCTGCAGGTAAGGCCTGATTTGGGAATGGCAATTATTTCATTAATGGCACCTTGTAGTAGATTATAGACGTCACAATTGGGCAACAGGTGCTTTTCATCCCCTGCTGAGCATTGTTGTTATTGTGGTCTTCACATTCTGGAAATTGTTGTCATCTTGGAATGATGCCACAGGTTGGCAGTTGCTATAGTGGATATTATTACTGTACTATTTATAGTTACAATATATATTTCATAAGCTCTTGATTAACTACAGCTCCTTGGATCATGGTAGATTGTAGTTTTTTAATAGAACATATTTATCATTTAGGACCATATTACCCTAGTTAATAAAACATGTGCCACCAAGAGGTCTAAGAAAAAGCCAGTCAGATTCTTCTTGTAGTGTATATCACTAATTCTGGCTTATAAATATTCCTGGGGAGTCTTTAGGTTTGATGAGGAGTCTCTGGGTCACTCTCCTCATTCTCTGGGGCTGGAGAGTGCTGTTTACCCACCCTCACTCCCATTCCTTATATTATTATATCACCTTGTGCCATCGCTTTGCTTACCATGCCCCACTTGTGGCTAGCCCCACTCTTGTGTATTGCTACCCCTGCCCCTCACAGAGCTCCTGGTAGCCAAGCCAGTGCTGATATGTATAAATGGTCTATAAATATTGGTATACTATATGTCATATTTTATCATTCGTAATGCATATTGTGCACTTTAATTGTCTTTAATATTGAATGCAAAATGCAATTACTCTTCAGTGTGTTTGAGAAGACACAAATAGTGGTTTTAAATCCTACCTCACCTCAGAGAAATTGTTTGCTTTTGTTTTTTCCTTAAAAGATTTCCTACAGGAGAGGAATCAATATGTGTCAGAAAATGTAGCATTTTTGTTCTTGGGAAGATCCTAGTGGGCCAAAATATCAATCGATATCAATAATACAAAAAAATGTCTTTCCATTAGTGTTTCTAGTTGCATAAGAGCACCGTAGTGATTTGTTTTATTTTAAATAGATGGGTCCTTCTTCCCATTAAAAATAATTATTTATCCCAGCAAATCACAGTAAAAAACTGGCTTGTCTGTATAACAGTGAGAAGTATTGTCTAGTAATATTGTTTTCATCTATTTAAAAGATTCCGTATCCTCTTGAGTGCTTTTTAACCACAAACTGAATTGGCGCATTGAATGGAGTTTTTAATAGTAAGGGCTAATGCCATGAATGCTTTTGTACTCTTAACAGTATAGGGCAGACTGAAATATTAATACTGCTGATTTTCATCAAGAAAGAAAAGGTCAAAAAGCTTTATAAAACCCCACTCAACCTTTATAGATGACATCACAAATGACCTTACATTCCGTATTGAAAAATTACATCACTAAGTTGCTTTAATGATGTATAAAATCACTAAAGACGCATACTTTGGATTAGTAATAATTCTATGTTATGTACAATGTAATTGTGAATTTTAATTTGGAACATAATTTTAGATTATAGGTTGTTTTAGCTGATTGTAACATTTCTGTGTTATGAAATTGGCAGAGATGATTGCTGCCTTGCAGTTACAAAATGGATTATCATATTCCTTTTTTAAAATCTATTCACTAATTTCCTGAAGTTACTCTGATTCACAGTCTTGGTGTCTTTTATGTATACATCTACCAATTGTTTTCTATGTTTTGAATACTCACCAAGATGTTTGCACGAGAGGGCACATAGAGTTCCATGCAAGTCTGTCAGAACATGGATGATGACATGTCAAACTATCCATGTTGCGTGGGTGCTCCGTGACATAACAAGATGCTGAATCCACAAGCCTCCCTCTAGATCGCCCCATTTGAGTTCTGTGCATCTATAGCAGCCAAAGGTCCCAATAATCGGGGCACTGGATAGTACAGTAAAGACCCAGTTTTCGGGACTGTCCCAAGAGGTACGGGATTGAAGCCATCTTTGTGCACTTTTGCCGAATGAATAGATTATACAATAGTGACTTTTATTATATATCTGGTTGAAAACATGTGGTCCCATATAGCTTTTTTAAAATTACATGTCCCATGATGCTTGTCTTGCACCTATGATCTCGCTTCGTAAGATACTAGCGCTATGGCCTCTGGCTTCTCATTTCTATGACGGCAGCATTAACCAGGTAACAGCAGCTTTTTTGCTGAACACAACCACTGGATAATGCATTGTCAACATGCCATGTATTTTTACAGTTTAACATGCAGCTCGCATCACCTTTAAGAAATGCTAATGCTCGTGTGATTTCATGTCAATCCATCAAACAACAGTTGTCAGGAACATGTATAAGAGGCTGCATCATTTAAAAGGATGACTATTATTCTTAACTCGACACCCATGTATTTACCAGAAGGACAGCAAAAAGGCACAGCAAATGTAGTCACATTTAGGCAAGTACATGGCCTTTTATTTGTGGCTGCACGGTGCTGTATGATGACCGGAGGTTTGGTCCATGCTGCCCAACACCGGGTTTGTTGCCAAGAGATTTACAGCAACCTCTGTGAGATATTCATTAGGAATTCACTGTACATCTGCCAAACAACATGGAAGGTCCACTGAGATGTAATAACCAACAGCGTCTTGTCCAATGCAAAGAATCCAGCGTATCAATTGCATTTAACTTTGACACATTTTAATATTGAAAGATGACATGATATGTTCAGCTTGGCTTTTAATAAGAGCAAACTTCTTAAAGGAACATGCCGGCCTTATTTTCATGTTAAATCACGTAAGAGACCATGTGGTTTGAAAGCTAGTGCATTTTGCTAGGCTTTCTTTCGTTATTGGTGTTCTTCTGTCTCCTCCCCCAGCGGCCACTACTGAGAGCAGGGAGCATATCACGGTATGCTTCTTGCACATGCTCAGTAGAACTTACAATCTAATAAATGAGTAGAGTTTCCTCTGGAAGCAACAGAAGCAGCAGCAGCCCATCATGCCTGTATGCTCTGAACACAGATGCGTATGTGCGACTAGTTGCCACTTCCGTCGTTGGAGTTCTACTGAGCACGTGCGATAAATTTACATACTACTGCTTCCTGGTTTCTGTTGAGCCAGCCATGGGAGGGCTTCAGCGAGACTGACGTCTCATTTTCAAACACCAATTACCAAAGAACATATGTTCTAGTTTGCAAACAGTAAAATGTGTTGGACACCAATATGCATAAAAAATAATGAATGACATAGATTTTGTATAATGCTTTGCTATAGACATGCCTGGAAATCCATCACTAATATGCAGCCTTTGGGCTGTTACCAAACTATGAATCAGACTTTTTTTCCCATCACACTTTAATTAAAGGGCGTGGTGGTCTGTATGTTGGCCAGCTCAGTAGATGATATTTCCACAGATTGTGCCAGCAGGGAGATGGAGAGCTGTTTGTAAAGTAGAGGATGTGGATGTGTAAATGTTCTTGGCGCTTGCCCTGAATGTATATGCAGATCTGTTAGATCGTTGCCGTGACCGATTCTACACTCTTGCCTTATTTGATGTTCTGAGAACGTTAGTTCAGCATGCTAGCATTCATCATGAAAGCTGTTAAACGGGGTCATCCCTTAGTGACTGAAACAAGGGCACTTTAATCAGTGGACCTTTACATCTGCCTTTCTGGGGATGAAGGGATTCTTAATATGAGCGAGTGACAAGGCTCTCCTCCTGTTTTTGAACAAAACCTTTCTTTGTCCTGACGTGGTCATAAGATGTAATTATTTGTTTTGAATTTGCATCCTCAAATGCAAAGAACATTCCATAATTAACCATTTTATTGAAGTAGATATCGGTAGAATAGCTCTGAAAATTTAGGGTGTCTCTTAAGATATCCCCAGAATCTCTTAAAAAAACTGTGCATCTGGAAATACTACAGTCGCCTAGAAAATGAGTCCTCTCGTTCCTCCAAAGCCCTCACCTATGTATTACATCACAACAGTCTGACTTTCTGCAGCGACTCCTAGCTGACATTTCATGTTCAGAAAGATCTTAATATACAGTGATGACCAGTAATGGGCAGTGATTGTGATTGAGTGAGGTTATTTGTGTGACGGGTGTGAAGAGTGAGATCCCTTTAAATTAGAAGACCAGGTAATGTCAGATACGGGCACACTGAGCAGAGAAGACAGCCCTGCTGAAATATTTTCAACACAAAAATACAACAAAATATTATGTTATTTTTAAAAATCAATATGTTTATTTAAGATGTATACCATAGTAGTAATTTGTTTTCCCTTCTACCAATGGCCAGTAGTTCTTGTTCATGTCTTTGCAAGCCTTAAACCTGGGACATATGTAAATTTAGTTGGCTACCAGAACTGTTACTGGTATACCTGATGGGCACACATGATACTGTGATGCCATTTCTTCATATGCAATGTCCAATAAGATTGTGCAGCCTGGTAGCCTATAGTCATCATCACCAGTTCGGTGACTTGTACCAGACTGTGATTATTTACATGCTAGCCAAATTCTGTCGCAACAAACTGACATAACTATTTATGCAATTCTCAGGCGTTTGAGCCCTTTGACTCAAAATGTCATGTTTGGTTACCCAGGACTCATGTCATTTTAATTTTTAAAGTACTGATAGCTTAGCTGTCCCTTGTCCAATCTTATTAATCTGAGAGCATCCTTTTCTTTCCCTTTCCTTTTGCTTCACAATGTGGCTGTTTCCTGGGTAATGCACTCTTAACGCAATGCTGTCAGTCATAGAGATGTATATATATATATATATATATATATATATATATATACACACAAAGAGAGAGAGAGATTTATCTGTCAGTTATATAGCACCAATAAATTGGCCAGTGCTTCCTACAATACACACATACGCGTGCACACACACACACACCACACACATGAGCACAATACTAAATACATAGTATTATAAAGCCAGTAGTAGGTGCATAGGAAATTATGCATTAGGCTACGTGCTCTTGGGTCAAGAAACCCTTCTTTACCTTGTGCCATCCACTTTGCTGCTGTTCTGTTTCATGCTTCTTTTACCATATTGTACTTTTGTATTTTAGAATCATGCTAAGAATTGAGTACTTCATTACGGGATCAGGACACCTCTGTACATCACATATAATACGGGGCATTATGAACTCACATCAAGTAGTCCATGACTTGGTTATGCATCCCACATACTGCAGGGCAGCACTTTATACGTGCTGGTCCGCAGCTTGTGAAATGTATATGTCCTCAAAAATGACCCTGGTGTGCTAGCTTTGCTCGACCAGACAATCCCTCCTTACATTAATACATGGAAATGCTTATTAGGAAGATACTGGAGATCACATTAACCTCTAGAGTCTAGAGGTTATTGTGATCTCCAGAATCGTCCAACTCTGGACTCTTCCGTTTCCACAAGCATCATCCCTGTAACAGCTGCCAGAAAACCAGCGTTATGACAAACTGCCCCCAGCCTGAGTGTCATATAAGAATACCGTGTTCAGTGTATAATGTAACCCGCCATGGCAAGGCGCCTTCCTGTAAGTATTAAGAGGAATATGAGCAAGAAATTCAAAATGGCTCTTAACAAACTGTGTCGATTTTTAACTTTTCCATAAAAAAAGCAAAATTGCTTTACCGCTACATCTCAAACCTAGCAATAAGTCACTGTCTTTCACAGGCCTACGTAATTTGTCAATAAAGATGCAAATACTTTGAATTCTGAGAAAACCGTAACACGGCTCTAGTTCGCAAAAATTCACAATATCCCCTTTTAAATAAAGTTTAATAGAACAACTTGTTAACCCTTGGCGTGCCTGCATCTCAGCGCTTTTGGAGACAAGGCTAAAAATGGTAACGCATAGTGTGACGGCACACGCTTGTCGGGAAATACGGCAGCATCAACGTGTCATTTCTAGAGGATTTATTTTTTATACGTTGCATTTCCAGTTTTATTGAAACATTTGGTCAGACGTGAGATTCTGAGCAAACATATGACTACAGCAAGAAAAACGAAAAACAAGTTTTTTTCCCCATAAGATAGATACTGTTAATATACGAAACAAGACATTGTCATTAATGTATTTTCGGGTCTGTTAGATTTGTTTCATACAAAACCAACCTGTTGGTCCTTAATTGTCTCAAAATAACGTCAAAATAAGAATGAAAAACCCATATATATATTAAATATATATATAATATTATATATATTAATATATATTTTTAATATGTTACATATATAATATTCTATATAGAGTTTGTAATTCTAGCTTGCGTGTGTTTGTAGAAACCATGCGTGTAAATAAATCTGAATATTGTGCTTACAACGAGCAAAGCAGCGGATAATATTTGTTTTAATAATGTTGATGTGTTTACATCGTGAAGTTATGCCCTCTCGGTTTTCTATAATGTCTATCTCCCTCCCCCATCGTGTGCCTGTGTGTGTGTGATTAATTAGCATTTTAGTGTATGGCTGATGGAATTAGAGCAGCTATCCCTCAGCTCTCCTCTGAAGATTAATACGAGTCTGTTATTCACTCTGGTGGAACTGCATTCAGTCAGAGACTGGCTGAGAGCGAGAGGCAGAAAGAGCATCTTTCACGGGAAGGGTGCTAGCATCTCTCCATCCCCCCCCCCCTGCCAACCCTTCATGTGAAAATCAGCTTCGTGGAATTCACTCTGCTTGAATATCCATCATCTCTTCTCCAGAGACTCCTCCGTCTCTCGCAGTTTAAAGGTTTTCATTCTTAAAGTCTTCCTATTGTACGGGTTTCCAGGAGGATAAGCAGGCGCTTGGCTGGAGCAGCTCACTCCTGCATGCCTGGTCTCGGCAGAGAACACAAGAGCCCGTCAGGAGCTGGCTCGGAAAGATCTTTATTCCGGGAAATCAAACTTAGGAGATGCGATCCTCTTCTGCCTTTGAAAGCAGTGCAGGCTTTGGTCTCCCTAAAGGATTTTTTTTTTTGGTCTTGTTTGGAAACGAGCATGCTCAGACAGCTGGCAAATGGTTGTCCAGTGACCATGAGGGAATGATTGCCGTTTATCATTTATAATGCAAATTCTGAGGTTCCTGAAGAAGTGTGGCAAACTTAAAATGATGGCTGTAGTGAGAACATCTCTGCAAAAAGTTGTTGTCTTGTTGCATCACTTGCAAAGAATGGCAGTTTCTTCTCCACGTTACCAGAAACTGTGCAAGGTGAGTTGGCGCAGGGGGCTGGCGCATTCATTAGAATTCCTGCTATTTCTGGACAGTCACTTTAATGGCTTTAAAAGTGGCTTAAAGTTCAACTTTAAATATCATTTCTTTATTTGCTTATTTTCTCTTAAGAACAAAGACATGATATTCGACCCACTTCATGATTGCACTTTACGGTCTTGCAGGTACCGGATATATCTGTGGCACTGAACAAGTTAAACAGGTTATTGAATCAGCTTGTCCTATATATATAATATATATATATATATATATATACACACACACATATGGGTGGGTGTGGATATATATATATATGTTACATCCACACCCACCCATACACACGGTTCCTCAACTGATGTGTTATTCTTAAAGTTAATTACGATAACTGCAGTAAAGACACTTGTGCATCTGTGCATAAGAGTGAATGCTCTTGGGTTCGGAATATCTCCTTCTCTTACTTTCATCCACTCGGATCTTGTTTTCGTGTTTTATCATGTCCATTTTTTGCTGTATTATAGCATTTCTGTTTTATTATAGCAGAAGACTAGCTTACAAAAATGATAAATGCTGCAGTGTGGGTAGCAGGGAGTGAATGTCTTTAGTGACTATTCTATCATTATAATAAGGGGACAAAAATATATACACAGAAACTATATATATATATATATATAATGTGCTCTCATCCATTGCACTATGATCATACCAGATGTGATATCAATAATTTAGCGTTTGGCTTTTCTGCCTTTAGCCATAGAGTTATCATCCCTGCCAGGCAGTGTCTGTCCCAGTATGATGGATGGTTTAAACCTTCTCACTGACTGGAGCTCATTCATTTATGAAACCCAGGGCAACTTGGGTAACACGACCTCCTGGTCATGGAGGCATGTTGGTTTGCTATCATTAGAAAAGTTGACTGCATAACCGTGAAATATCTAATAAGCCACAAAGTCCATGTTTTTCTTTTTAGTTTCCCTGTGGCTACGTAACGGATTCTTTAATGGTCAAATAGTATATAAAAAAAACCTGAGCCTGGTAAACATTGTACATTCATGTGTAGATGGGAACATGTTTGTGGAGGCACAACACATGTCCAGAAACATGCCCACACAGGCACTACTGCATTATTTCTGTTATTGTTTACCACAAATAATTTCATCTTTTGATCCAGATAAAGGAATTGTTTACATTTTAATATGTCCGTATGCATATTATTAAACTAAAACCAGTTCTAATGTTTTACCCATGGCACTTTCATGCAGTGAATAAAGGACTGAGGCTGGTTCTGTGTCCCAAAGAGCGGTGGAAATCCTCCTCAGTGCCCAGCAGAAAGCACAAGTTTCTTACCCTAAACTGAGCGTAAAGTTACCTGTGATACTGCAGACTTTGTTGAAGTACACCTGTGAGGCTCAGGAGCTCACAAGAACAAGGTTTGCCCCATGTGTACTAAAAAGTTCTAAAAGTCATGTTGTGGAAGCTGCTGTGTGTTAAATACCTTGCCAATCTTTTAATATTTCAGGTATTTCCTCACTAAACTAGGAGTTTGCAGGTAAGCACAAAATTTCAACTTATAAACTTCTCTATACTAAAGTACTGAAGAAGCATCAAAAGTGGTGATCTTCTACAAGAAAGGCTAAAATGGTCATATATAACCTGTAGTAAATGTAGGGGGATGCCAGAGCTAAACAAGTAGTCATCCGTTGATCCGTTCATAGATTGCAGTGTATAAAAGTAAAGCAAAAACACCTATATTGTTCTAGATTCATTAACTTGGTATTTTTCAATAACAACCTGAGGAAGGACTGCTACTCCGTCACTTGTGATAGATTTAACTAATGCATTGAATTCCACCCATTATGTTCGAATTCAAGTGAGGCTTCAGGTTCATTATGGAGAGCATGATATGTATCTCAAGAAGTGTCTCCATTTTGCAATGATGAGGCAGTCTAATTAGTGAGCAAAGAGATAAGTGGGCATTCTGTTCGAATTAGCAAGCCATATCCGCCTTGAATCTTAAGTGCTTTCCCACAGAAAGAAGTCTTGAGTCCATGTAATCTCATTCAAATACAAGTAAACATATTTTTTTGTGTTCCAGTAAGCCCTTGTATGTGCTGCTACATCACCCCATAGCTGAGGGCCACTAATGCATGTTCTTGGTCAGTAAAGCATAGTTCTCTAGGACAAGAAGGCTTGGGCACTTTTTTGGGGTATTTGTTTACAAGTGAAAAGAAAACCCCAAAATAATAAAATAAAAACTTAGCTCTTAATTGGGACCCTCTTTGGTGGTCTAGACTAACCAGCCTAAGGGTCCTCAAGCTTTAATCTCCATGCCAGACCCAGCTAAGCGAGACTTCAAAACCCCCCCAGCTCAGAAATTTACTTTCCTTGACCTGTGAGGGGAACTTTGTCTCCCATGAGCAGTCGCCACAATTCTGAGGCTTAATGGGGTCTACGTGTTTATCTCCAGCACCTGTTGCAGACTTCATCAAGGTCTCACAGCGGACCAACTTGGCATGGATTTGTGTTTTGATTGCTTTGCTGCTGGTTTTCTTCAAAACCATTTTTATCACCAAATACACCGCACTGCTCTTGGCCAATTAGATTAACAGGACTGTCCAAAAATGACTTCTTAAGTTCTAGTTTAGGCTACAACTATTTTGTTCTCTTTGGGATTTATGCATGAAAACATATCTGTGATGCTAGTTAAGATTGCAACCATTGCAATCCAGTGAATGTCTCACATCTTCGGACTTGCTTCTGTACATAGACTTGTGCTCCTTAGTTGTGTTCTTTTTTATATTTTAGAATTTAATCAACTTCTGCATGATGATGTATTCAGATCACGAGTGTGTACTGGCAAAAGAAAAATCTCTCCGGCGTCTTATGATGTATTGTAACGTGCATTAAGTGTTTCTAATGTAAGTGCTTGAAGTCTGAAGCAGGAATAGCAAATATGTGACTCTACAGCTCAAACTACAATCCCAGGGTTTGCAGAGGGTTCGAGGAATTGTTGTATATAATTATCCGGAGAAGAATTGGCTGACTAACTGTGGTCTGCTGGTTAATACATGAAGAAAGGGCTGGTAGCTTTCAAACCAAGACGCAAACCCAGTGAAATAACCAAGTGATATAAGAGCCCATAATATATTTCATAGACAAAGTGCCCAATTCACACTTTTAGTTCTGTGGTCGCCAACAGATCTCATGGAGCATACGCTGCCTAAAACCGTTGTTCTTGTAGATACACAGAGACTGTATGACACGTTAAAAAAAGCTTTCCAGAAAGTGGTCCCAAAATCTTAAAATCAAGGCAGCCCAGGGGGACAATGTTAAGCTGAGATATAAATCACGGCCTGTTTTGCTTTGTTTTTATATTCTAATACCGTAATATCAGCATCTTGCCCATTAATGAGACATAAAGTGCTTTTTTTCAGTTTTATAAAAGAAAGATATGTCCATAGATCCAAACTGTAAAAATCATAACAAAAGAATAAAACATTCTCCTGAGCTCCACAAATGTCTTGAGAAAGAGGGGGAAGAGGACAAGCTAGCAATTCTTTTCAAAAATGTTAGTGGGGGCCAGAATGTTTCTTTGCTACCAGTTTTCCAGCAGGTGTCGCTATAAGGCAGTTACGGAGTACTTTATGATCTATGAGGTCTGCTTTGAAGAGATAATGAATTCAAAATTACCACATTCCATCCCATTTTTACCTGGAAATTGCTTATTTATTTATTTGTCTTTTATGTGTTTTCAAATTAGTCAGTGCGCCCACTATCTGGGAACACAGCTTCGTATAGTTTCATTTTATAAAATCAGTATAGTCTACAGGTGACATAGACGGTGAGACCCTAGCGATGTCCTAGTTAGCCATCAAAGCGGAAGAAATAGTTAAATAATTTAAATAATCAAGATTAACTTAAATACTTAAAGTGTGTCCTTTAATACATCAAAAGGTCATGATGAATGTATGATACAAATACATTGATTCATAGAAAAAAAAATTGAGTTTGCTTGGGGGATGGGGGATGAAAGGTTGTATATATTTGGCTTTGCTCTTTTTTCTTCTGAATAAATGTCTGCAGATGCCCTTGCAGGAGAGTTTTTAACCTTCCAGAAGGAGAAGTATTTATGTTAGCCTAGCCTCTGTGCTGTAAATTTCAGCTTACCTATCTGTCCTTTTCAATCATAGGTTTTGTGTTGTATAATGGAGATTTAGTGACTTGGACGCTTGGTTTTAAAGCATCTTGACCAATTATCATGGGGCAAAACAAGCTAAACAGCCAGACCCTGTTAAATAAATCATATAATACCTTGGAACATATTGGGGGGGGGGGTTTCTGACAAGCTGTCTACATAAAAATATATTCTGGTATATCGGGAACAACAATGAGGTGTCTCAAATGAGATGTATTAGATTTTAGTACCAATACTTAATAGCTCTGTTCATTTATAAAACCAGATATTTAGTTTTTTTGTAATTTTTTGGTGGGAGATACTTGGTTAAAAAGGTTTTGTTAGGAAAGCTTAGATTCAGTTCTTTTTGCAGCACAGCTAGCACTGTCTGGCTACCTGAACCAAACACCACCAAACAGAAATGTATAGATAAGAGTGAAATAGCCAAATGGGGAATAAAAGGTGGAATTGAACTGGCTGCTGCCATGGCACACACATAAGGACCCCTAGTGAATTTGGAATTAGATAGGATTGCCTATTGGATTACCCACAAGAAATTGGAATCTCGTTACTGCAAACATGCTAACCCGCTACACACACATGGCACATTCCATAAGTCATACCACTCCCAAAATTACAGGTGTCCAAATAGAGACCCCTTTTTTTAGGGGAGCAGGGATAGATGTGGGACCCGGGGTGTGTTTAGAAGTACAGCTCGGGTGGCATCACTTGCCCACCTTACCCTTGTGACGCTCAGCTTCAACGTGTCTCAAGGTGGCCACTCTGGAGGCGTGATAGATCTGCACAGATCTTTAATGATTTCACAGCTCACTGTAGTAGGGGACATCATCAGGAGATCTCTGCAACAGGCCCATAATCCCAACTGCCCACAAGAGAAGGATGATGGGGCAGCTCAGCAGGACAGTGTCAGTAAATCGTGAATTGGGAGATAAACAGGCCCTGATGTATTGTTTTGTCTGTGTTTAAAGGAGCCAGTAAGCACTGATCTCCCAGACTTTTGGGATCACCTAAAAGAACAAGAGAAGTTCCCCTTGCCTACCCCTAGCAATGTCTATGCGGTCTGTTATATCAGAGGCACACGCTGGTAGACATTTGCTTTAAACTTTAAAGTGCTCTTAACTTTTCTCATCCTTTAAAAGAGTTGTCAGGATTGCCTCAAGTTTCTTTTTATAGTTTCCATATATAATTGAGCAATATAGCCTCATTTCTCAAAAATGTAAATATGATAATAGCTAATGACATCTAAACGACAAAAAAGAAAAGAAACCTGTAGTGTGTAATTACAGATCTCACTGTTCGCTTGACGTGAAAGAGCTCACGGGAAGATAAGATGAGCTTTCGTTCGCATGACTTTTAATAAGAGCTATGTCGTACCTGAGCGTACAAAGACAGTGGAGTCTATGAAGCAGAAGATCTTAGCAGCTGTCACTGATAGAGTCCATGTTTACGAACGTTCTGTAGAGGAGTGACGGGAAGCCATATCCCCGCTGGAGTCAGATGACAGAGGAAGTGGAGAAGACGTCCTAGCTCGAAGTTACTAACACATTGGTTTGTGAATAATTTATTGCAAGAGGAAAGTTAAAAAAAGAGTGTAAGCCTGTGAATATTATGGCATATGCTGGCGGGCATTAAATCCCGATGAGTATTTCCTCAGGTAGATAGGAGGGAGGAGATCAGTTAATCTATAGCATCATTGTCAACATTTTGACAGCTTGGTCATCAAATTAGGGTTTATTTATTTTTGTTACCTGAGGGCTAAGATGATGCGTTGATGGTAATAAGAAGTGTCGTCAGCTACTTACTCACTTTATCATAAACTAGGTCAATTTGTAAGATGCTGGCAAAAAATAGTAAAAGTATCGCTGTTGAAAAAAAGTGTTTCACTACACGCAGAAGTTTTCCCGCACTGAACGAAATTATCACATTTGCCACATTTTTCAATACATTTTCAGACAAGCTCTCAAAATTCTTCATAAATCTGGAGATTCATGGAATAGAATTGTTGTCTTATATATATGTACTTGTGTGCAAACCCACAAAACCCACTTTGAGATACCATGGATAACATGGATTGGGGACTCATATCTGCTGTTCAAAAAGTGCATGTATTGTTCCTACAGCATGTTCTCCACTATTGCATTTGCTTCTGTTTTTGGGACGGGGGGGGGGGGAGTGGTAAGAAGATTAGAAGGATTCTCATGTTTTACAGACTGTACGTTGTTACATACTGAACAACGTAGAGACATCATTTATGTTCCATGGCCATTAAAACTATTGGCTTGAATTACAAATTCTTAAGAGACACGTGTCTGTAAAAAGATTGGAAAGGCTTCTTAATCATTAATATATGCATCTGAATTTATTTCTGACATTGGCAATCCTAAAGGTGCTATAAATGCCATTAGTTTTTTCATATCATACATCACTATGGTAACCGCGTGCCCCCAGGCCAGCCATTACATCTAAGATAAAACCATAACTGAATCCAGCACTGAAGATCCTCTTTTGTGGCACTTGTGACGTATGGTATTATTATCTTTATAAAGCATACTATTTTAGCATTTTCTCAGAATTATATTTTCCAGCTCTTCTATCAAACCTATAAAAGAGTTTATCAGGCATTTCATGTACAATTCCGTTCACATCCCATGATTCCTCAGTAAAGATTTGATTGGAATTCTTCAGTCACCTCCTGGATCGTCCCGTTATAATTTTATCTGAGTCTGTAAAACTTTATATGGTTAACTGTTTTGTTTAAGTAAAGCTATTATCAGAAATATCACATACAGCACAATGGGAGAAATTGTAATATTTAACAGAGGGGAAAATACATAATTAGTATGTTCTATGTATATAGTTATTAGATTGGGAATGCGACCTTTCCCATTTAAAATAGCGATTCATAAAATATCCCCATATCCCCCTAGCTGCTATCTGAAAAAAACATATATGCATGAGAGCTGTATCTATGAGACGTGTGTGCACTCAGATGATATTATGACAACATCTGATGTCATTTAAAGCAACCTAGTATTGTATGAAGTAAATACAGATTTGGTGCTGTTGTGGCATTTTAATATAAACTGAACCAGTCGGTTTTGTTAATGCAGTTCTAAGGAACTGATAGTGAATAGAATTCCTCTGCGAGCCTCCGCTTCATTGATTTTATTGAAGCCCTTATTGTTGAATACGCAATCAACAGGCCATTGTCTTTAAAATTGGATGTCAGATCGTCTCAGCTTTTCGTTGGTTTGATATTGATGTATATATAGCTGAGCAGCTCTTTATTTGCAGTAAATCACTATAATCCACTATTCCTTGTGTGAATGGAGAACATTTTCTCCCTTACTAGTCCATGAAAAAGTATAAATTAAAAAAAAAATAGCAGATGTGACTGGCACTGAGTGGAGATGATCCCTGTGCATTTTACATCACTTGTCTCTAGAAACATGTCACCATTGTGAATTTAAGATTGTTCCAAAAGTTTAAATCATAGGGTCACCAGATGGTGAAATGCTTAAAATAATATACAGATTCAGCTCTTTTACTTCCTCCAAATTTTGCATAGTTTTAACAATTAACATTTCCAATGGAAGCTATTTACTTTCTAACTTGGAGAAGAACAAACTCAGGATAAAAAGCAAAGTCTCGTGCCAAAAGCTTTTCAAGTCATCCCAAAGTTCCTGGACGAAGATATAGTAGGATCAAGATTATGTAAAGCAATTGCAAAAAGTGTTTTCTTGGCTATGTGTTACTGTCAGTGAGTAAATATGATAAGCACGCTGTTCATATATGTAGTAATTCTGCAGTTGCTTTTATATGCACCTGCACCGGGAGACAGATCTTGGCAGGGTGCTACCTCAGGCCTACCCACTTTCCTCTGAGGCTGCCCCCTACCCACTTTCCTCTGAGGCTGTCCCCTCCATGCACAATGATCCATGGCATATATATGGGCCGATCACAAGGGTGATCTCTGGTTCCCCCAACTGTCCCTGGTTGTGGAGACAGAAGAGCTACTGCTCCCCTGGAACTGCCGCCCTAGGCATAGTCACCCCAGGCCTTTGTTATCTGCGTGAATATTATTTGTAAGTGAACATCATTCATCATAATTTGTTTCTTACATGATTACATTTTGAAGAAAATACTTAAAAATTGACCAATTGACCATGAGTGCTATCCAGAACCACCTTCTTGGCTCAAGAATGAAACAAAAATCCACTAAAAAGAATTGAAAGTATTTTAATAATTTGTAGATGTTTGTAAGCCATGAAAAACAACAACGGTACAAATCATGGTAACATTTGGTATAACGTGAAATGCCGGCTGACAAGCTACAAATCCATTCAGTATTCCTTGAAAGTGCGGCGCTCTGAATTGCTCTGCCAACAATGCCATCATCATTAGTAAAGAAAATACAGATACAGACGCCGGGCTGCTCCCCAGTAAGTGCCATAATACTAAAAATCTATAGAAAAGCATCAAGTTCTTTGTTTTCCTTTAGCGCTTTTGCATTTCATTTCAAAGTTAAATTGACTATAAAACATTTAACTCCCTTTATATACATATTTGTATTAGGCCAACATCTCTTGCAATGCGGTACAACATCTTGTAAATATATAAATTAAATACAGAATCGAGTACAAATAGCATTTAGGCTGTGAGCATAAAAAGAAACATCCACGTTATGATAAGTCAGTGTCTTCTTGTTAGATCTTATCAGTCTATTATATGAACAACTCATGCAGGTAAATGGCAGCCCATGGAAGAAGCTAAAAGGGTGACCCACGTTGTGTCTGCATCATATTGGCATATATAGATATATATATATTTTTTTTTTACTTGCTGTACTATATGGTGAAGATTTTTGTGGCTGGTTTTCCATAAGCATACTGTCGCTGGCTCCCATGTCAAATGCTTTTGTGGAGTGTATTTTACTATATATGCTCGTAATAACCGGGAAGCTCTCCCTCTTCTGGGGGATTAGCTCAGCGGGAGAGCAAGAATAGCTGGCCGTGGCTAGTGCCGGACAGACTTAAGTCGGAAGGGAAATGGGCAGGGAGTAGATGTGGCAAAACGCCACTCCCCCTGTCTGGGAAGCGAGTAAAGTTACCCAAAGACCCGGGGAAGCAGCAGCTCGCCCGGAGACTCTGAGCCAACGGCAGAGAATTCCCAGGTATGATGCTCAGTGATGCTCAGTGTGTGCCGTTTCACAGTACAGTACTTTAAATATACACAGTACTTACAAAATACTTTATGTACACTGATTTACTTACAGATTTACTGTAGACACATTATGCCTTTATAGACTTGGTTTTGCGGTTACTGTTTGTGTTCTGCACCGTTGTGTCTCCCAGTATGCCTGGTATATGATATGGACATTCTGGTCCATTTTGAAATAACAAAGCTATGTGTAAAGTAGCTGAGATATGGAAACAAGGCAGCCCACATGACAGCGGATAAGGAATCAAACAGTGACATACCTCGTGTCCTTATTTCCATGTCTGTTACACACTTTTATGGATTCCGTTCACAGCTCATAATGGATATAAGCATATTTTGTTTTGCAATGCTATGTACTAAACATTAATACACAGGGCACCAGGTAATATTTAAGAGCTTTGAATCTACACGATACGCACAGACTCCCAGGGAGCACAAGAAGAGATTGATACTGACAGAGGAGAACATTGCCCAGTGCTAATGGTAGAAGGATCTCAGGGAGCAGCATCTGGTTATCAGGACCTGAAGGCCCTTTCACCCCAGCAGCTATATCATTAGAGAGTAGAACAAGAAAGAAACTTGCAGCCAATGACTTAAGAATCCTAATGATGTTATATTTCTTTGTTGAGAGCCTAGTGTGTCTATTTATAGACAATAAGAAGCTGCCTAACATGATTTATCATTATTTGCATATCTAGCATCTGCATTTCTAATTTGCCTCGAGGAGGAAAACAAACTTTATTTCTTTGGCTCTTGACTCAGAAATCGACTGCAACAGGGGAGCCATGAAGGAGAGAGAGAGAGGTTTGTGGACGCTTAGGGGCTTAGTGGAGTGGAAGAGAATTTTGTGAAGCGAGAGCCCCTGCGTTGTGTTGAGTGATAAACTGTTGTATGGGTCGACTTCAGATGCTCTCTGAAAGAATTACCAGACTTTTTTTCTATAGAAGACCAAAAAAGCTCTCTAAAAAGGGCAGTGGATGTAATCCGTTGCTCTATACGTTGCATCTTCATAAAAGAAAGTAGCTATGAATAAGACGGCAAGATAAGTCAGATTCAGTTTTTTAGAATATATTTTTTATGTTTAGTCAAATACCACATGAATTCTACCAGACAAACGGGATATGTAAAACTTGACTATGACCATGCATTAAATGCTAACCTGATATCACACATCCTAACAATCTCGGTGTTTCATTGAATAGTCCTGATTTATGGGTGCTGTCCTAGGTTGTTGCCCCACCGTCCAGCTTTTACAGGCAGTAGAGAGCATGGACCGGATAAGGAGATCCTCTTATCGCTAGCATCAAGAGATGACTATTCAGCCAAGCCCGATCTCCTGCCACAAACCCCAACACAGGTGTCCTCATTGCGACACGTGAAGTATGGGCTTCCTGTATTGTAAGCTCATTTGATATCTCTATATAAATGAATAAATAATAAAATGTTGCTCTGATTGCTGGAAGACGGTGATGACCCCCCCCTTTAGTACTGCCTCATTACTCTTAACTACCCTCCCGGGGTATTAAGCCTGTTTTTTAACATGGTTCAATGAAGGCTTGCTAGTTCTCAGCAGAATGAGCTGACATGTGAACCATGTATAGATACTAAAGAAACATCATTTCAGGGAATTCCACTTTGACAAAACTCAGTAATACGCCAGGCAAGTAAGTATAGCGGATCTGTTCTCGTAGCTGCATGTTTAACCCTTTAAAAACAACACAGTACTTTAACAAGTGCCTGCATTTGTTTCACACGACAATTAACCGTTCCCAGCAAAAAGTATGAATGGGACAACATTTTACATGATTATTTTTGAGAAAATTCTGATGTTTCTAATGCTGCAATTAGCTGCAAGTGTTAATTCAGCAGAGAATGAAGAAAAGCACCTTTAAAATACTATGTATTATGTAAAAGAACTCTGACTGTCAATTAAACACTTATAAATGAAGTATTGATTGGATTAATAATGCAGTCTTTTTTTCTTTTGAGTACCACTGGAAAAGCGCTAATGAAATTGCTATTATAAGCAATACTAGAATAATGTCAATTAAAATGTGAGAAAATGTGAGTGGTTGGCATTAACTGTTATTGAAAACACATTTAAAATAGTTGCTTTTCTTTAATTATGATCTCTGTTTGTACAATATAGATAAATCTGTTGGTATAATTAAGAAAGAAGCATTGTTTTATCTGAATTTACTTAATTGCTCACAGTTTTCTCATTATCACTTGAATAATTAATAGAATTCTGACATTAGATATTCTTAATATCAACCGTGTTGTCAAAATCATACCATTATTATTTTAAGTGTGGTCCTTTATAGTTTAATAGGAAATCATATAACGTATAATATAGTGGCCTCATCCCAATTCCTTTCTATACCTTTCCTATGCATAGACGAACGTTTGAGGAATATTGAAGCTGTATTATCTAAGGATCTACAAAGGGTTCAAGCACAGGGTTATTTCCATAAATGCTCCCTTGGGTGTCCAGTTTTGGAGAAATAACTAAGAGATATGGTGTATTGGATATAATATTTTCGATTAATCCAAGTTCTGAGGGAGCCGGGTAGCCATGGCTGCTAACACTGTTATTTCTTTATTGCTTTGTATGCTTCATATACTAGGCTGTACTTGGCTCCTTAATCCAATCAGGTTGGCTCCTAAATGCAGACCAGGTGCCCAATTTCAACGATATGTGTCAAACACAGATCTATTGTTTATTGAAACAGTTGCAATAATATTGAATCCTGACATAGTTGTTCTGTTGGCAGTTTGTTCACTTGACATAAATAAATGATCGCCTTCGGGCTTCCCTGGAAAAGTAGCCAGTGACTGGGAGCAGTATCAGTGCAGCATGTTTATTAATCCATTCTTGGTCTCCTCTGCGCCTTTGGCACACATTCGATTTGTTGGCAGGGTAGTGTGTAGACCATGAAGCCCTTATCCCAAGGACCATGTAATTAGCATGATGACTTGCCATCTTCCAGTGCGTACAAGGTCATCTTTTTTTTTTACGAGACTTCATTTAGTTAATGAGGCAGCAATGAGCCAGCAATCAACTGTAGATAAATTGGTATATAACAGTAATGTCATCAGCAAAGTGCTTTGTTTTAGTTGTTTGATGAAACATTACACTAATTTGAATGTAATTTAACGAACAATTTTAATAGTAGCATATTTGTTCTATTTCAATTCTAAATCATTGCATTTCATTGACGCTTTTAATTCACTGCAGTTATGACTGCTGAAATAAGCCATATTGATACTGTTGACCGTTTCTGGTGATTCCTACATTGTCCAGCAAATGTACAGGTAAGAATATCAAACCTGATCTTCTTACGTTATGGTCAAGTTTCATGAGCCAGATTCCCGCAGCACGTCTCATAGAACATTTCTCGAAAAAGCATGACATGTTGGTGTAATGAAACAAACTAAAAGTATGTTCATATTTAGTACATTGGTACAAAACATTTGGGTATAGGAGGTGTGAAAAATCATGCACATTAATGGCTACCCAAAAACAAAATGTAATACTAAAAAATAAACCAAAAAAATGCAGCACAAAACAAATAAAAAGTTTAAAAATATTTTTCATAAAAAATAGACTAAGGTTTCTTCACATTTATGTTCCAGTCTTATATTATCCATTTAATTCATAATATAATTAGGTCCACATGAATGAAATACAGAAAAATATTCATAAACAGTAAGGGACCATCCAAGATTAAGACCCTCTTGGATTAAGGTCTTGATCTTGGAAGGCTCATAATATCATGGTGACCAGATGGTCAAGGTTTGGAAGCCTTGTTGCAGGAGGTACAGGAGGAGAAGACTCCAATACATAATAGTACTGGAGGACAAAAAGCCAGGCCCTACATGGTGGTGTTATTCATGCATGTTTCAGAGCATGAATTATAGGCGGTCTTTGTTTCTGTTAATATTTGATGCATTAAAGTTATTGTCTAGGATCTTTTTGCTTTTTATCCCTGAGGACCTACTTTTGTTATGTATTAAACAGATAATATAAGAAGAGGAGAAGAACATAAATGAAGGAAACTTAGCCTCCTTTTTACGTAATTTAATTGTTATTACGTTTTTTACATTTGTTTTGCTCTTCTGCTTTTTTTTGGGGGGGGGGGGGGGGTTACGTATTTATGTCATTGATTTATTTTTCTCTCTCCTGTTTTTGTATTACCCACTCATTGTAACTTCCATCTTATTGGTAGCTTTTGATTCTCATTAGCAAATCCAAATGACATTTACCTAAACGGTTTGTCATCTTGTTTTTGAATTGGTTTGTTAGCCTAAAACCACACCCACAGTCGAAACTAGATGCAAGGAAGATTCCCCCTGTGTCCATCAACTTGGCAAGGTCACAAAACGAATAATTTTGGTGCAAATCCACCATTTGACTAAAGTCTGAAATCAGTTTGGATTTAATTTTTTTCTTTGCATGGAACATTTATTACAGAATGATCAGTTAGAAAATCACTAGAAATAAGGTATTAACTCAAAATTTGCAATTGAGAAGAATTGAAAAACTGACCAATCTCGTACCTCTTCAGGAAACCTTTCTTCTAAATTATTACAAAGTCAATTTACTGTATAGCTCTCCCCTATATCATCTGGAATAGATTGGAGAGTGGACAGTTCCAGGTAAGGAGTGAGCCGACCCTATCTGTGATACCTGGAGCCTTCAGAGCACACTTGAGCATTTGTATGCCATGCTTGGGGCACAAATCTAAATTGATACACTGCTCACGAAACTTGTTGTCTAGGCCTGTTGAGTACAATACTTGTATGATTTGAGAACAGACACGTTTATTATATTGTCATTGTGTAGAATCTGTTTTGGTGCCTAGTCTCAGATTTGTTTCAGACTTGTAGCTACCTCTCCATCTGTTGTTAGTAATGACGCATGAATTATTGGGCTGTCTTTATTACATTACACATGCAAATGTATTTTTTTTGCTATTCTCAAAGTGGTTTCAGAATACTGCAGTAGGCACAAAAATGTTATATAACAATAATGTTATAATGGTAAGGATTTTTGACATTTATAAAGAATTCAATCTTTTCATTTATTTAACACTTCTCTACATTAAATCGAATTTTCAATAGGCTTTTGCAAAAGGTTTGCATTAGAAACACTTTGCAGGATTGCTAAGCCCTGTCTGTTTTCCGACGTCGTCCTCAGACTGTCTTATATACTTTGAAACAGAGTGCTTCTGGGTTGTGACGTCCTCATTGTGGTACAGATGACCGGGACAAGTGGACATTTGCAAGGTCCAACTTAACGTCCAATGAAAGTGCTGAAACTCAGATTCTTGTATCAACGGTCAATGTGAAAGTTGCACAGGCTGATGGGTTGTGCTTCCCAGATACTGTGTGATTGCTAGTCAGCCCATTCAGCATTCTGATACTTTCCACACAGTGGTTCGTGGCCCATCTGAGTATAGGTTCCTAGAGCGTGTGTTCCACTTCTCCCTGTGCATGAATCGGCCTCTCTGCAGCTATCTGCCTAGCTCTTTATGGCCCTAGCAAATGAAAGGTTGTTAATGTACTCTTAACCCAAGCTGTGCCATTCTTCTAAATATCTCCTATCCTTCTGGCACTGATGAGGTTCCTCTCTGTCTATTTCTGCTGCAAGGATCAGCCAGGAATTGTGTAGAACATCAATGCATATTAGAAAAGTTACCTGACTTGACAGGAACTGAATGGAACCCAGTCATCAGGGATCATATATGCCAGTCTGTAGTTAAATTACTTTTTTTTTTTCATTATCTCTAGTTTTTTCCTCCTGTCAGACTGTTATCATGATAGATTTAATTAATTGTTCAGCTGTTCTTTTAGTAAACTATTTTTCTGTCCATCCACTCATGGTTTCTGAAGGGAGAACTGTGCATGGAATTTCATTTTCCCTACTTTTGTACAAATCTTATGATCCTGTCGCTCCAGATCATCAGTGAAGCGCCTTGCTATTGCAGTTGTTAAAAGTTGCAAGGAGCTCCAAAATTCGTATGGCAACTTAATGTTTTCATTTTGCAGAATGGTGCAAGTCAAATGAGGAGCAGCATATTCTTGCAGCTCGGCCTAGGGTGGCAGTCCAGGGTTAAGCAGGCCCTGTGTCGCATTATTCGGGGGGGTGTAAATCACCTTATTGGGTGATCCAGCTACCTGGTGCTTAATTGGTCTGGCTTGTTTCCCCTTTGTAACCGGCCCATTTAAACCACGAAGGTCTGTGCCTAGCCCACACATCCTCAATATTATCTCTGACATTACACGGCAGTCTTCTTTACGCAAAGCACTAGGATGTGATGTTCCAGCACTCATCACAGATGATATCTAGAAAGAAAGCAATAACCTGGGTGACACCTAGAGCTTCACCCCACAAAATACCACTGCACATGAGTAACTTTTGAGTTTGCTTGTTTCCATTTCTTTTGTTATAGTCTCTTACATTTAGAGTTTAAATTCATGACCTGCGTGAAGAAGTCTTTACCAGAGCTGTCTAAGTTCAGCCTTTGGTAGACAGAGGCAAACATGGCTTTCAGTGTTGGATTTTGCACACTGTTTCGAACAAATCCGTTGTTTTTCCTAAAAACCACATCCAACAGTTTTGTCACTCTATAAAGACATGGAGCTGGGTTTTCCGATTAAAGTAAGTGATTTATATGTATTACAAGTCTAATTTATGCATACCAAGGGTCTGCATGATTATTTCTCAACGTTATCCTATCTTTGCCCTGTTTTTAAGTTGCTGATTGTCGATTGTTTCGGGACAAGAAATCAATTAGATAATGTTGGCCCTGTCACAGGCTGCATTCAATGTCCACTTCCTTTTGTAGACTAAACGTCTTCAAAACAATTAAACTGAGTGGCAACCAGTAACCATAAGCTATATGTAGTTAACGAATTAATTTATGCTGAGACCTGTGTCCCGTAAATGATATATAAGGACACTCGATGGGGGAAGGGAGTAGAAAACGATCCGCATATCGTTGAAAACGCTCATTTCAGATCTAGGTAGGACCTCTGAAGCCCAAACCACAATGGACACATGTAGGAATTGAACTTATTATAATGTTGGGCCTGGAACTTCTATGAAGTCTCTACCAGGATTATTTTGCTTGAACATGTTTTTGTTTGAAAACTTACTGGCAGAAATCCTTATGTTGCTATTCTTTTAAGAAGAATGGGTTACTGGCCAACTTCGTAATAGTAGCTTCTTCTTCTAGTTCCAATGATAAATACTCGTGCAACCATTTAATATCCCCATGTTCTAGACGTTAGATGAATTCACTGAATTAAGAGGACCCACCATGACTTCTCTACAGGACCAAAGAGAAATAAAATGGGTTGCAGTAAGCCAATATGTTTGCTAATGCTGCAAGCGAAAGCGCTTGCAATTTGCTAAATGCTCTGATTTGTTTTTGCAGTTAAGTGCAAGCTTTTCACAAAGGAGAATTCTGTTGTATCCGAAAACGAAGCGAAACTGATTGGATTACAAAATAATGTTGTTTGCACCCAGGATTTCATCTCAACAGCCTTTATGACCATTAAAACTAATCAAGGGCGTTCTTCTTGGCTGAAATGTCTGTAGATGTGAGTGATGGGGGAGGTCAATTGTTTAGCCTTTGATTAGACCAATACAACCTTGAATCACATCAGTATGGCTCCTGCAGTCTTCAGAATTAAGTGGGGACTAAATCATATTATGTACCTATTATTGGGTTATTTCCCTGATGAATCTTGCTTGTGTCGCTCTGAAATGAAATAGGAAACACGAAACATTAGAGCCCAGTTAAAGCTGCGGGAGAATATTTATTAGAGGCGCGCTGGATCAACATGAAATTGTGACACTGATAAATGTGTTTTGTGTACTCCGTGCTGTGGAGTCTTAAATATGCCTTTAGCAAAGCCCTGTACCCATAATGTGCAAGGTTTATAGGGAACGATAAAACAGGCAGATACAGGCGACCATGGTCGAGATAAATTATGTGTAGGTTTCCAGCCTGCATACATTAAATCGTATCTGGTGTCTGCTTATTTGTGCATAGAATCTCGTAATGCGTCATTGGGGAATTTGTGATAAATGTGTTTGGACGTAACTATTTAGTCATCTTAATGGGAAATACTCTGTGACATTCAAACTTCTACAACTCAAATTGTCTTCGGAATTCCATGAGAGATGTTTATAGACACACTGGACGAAAGGGGAATTGGGATTTTTCATGGACATATTGTTAAAACTGTAAGATATGGTTTTGATCACAATATATGAACAAAATCTTAAGCTAAGATGGATGCCATATGCGCCCTTCTGTAAGTGTCTAAAAGGAGGAACATGTATTCGTATTATTTCTTATGAGTTCTTATAGTATGTGTTGTCACAGACTATATTAGAAGCCATATTTATGTTCTTGGTTATTGAGTCAAGCAAACTCAGACAGAGCAAAGGCATAAGCATCCATGGGCAACACGGCACATTAAAGACTCGGAACATATCAGTAGGGTTCACGGGCGTAGAGTGAAAGACAATTTTACAAATCCTTTTAACCAAATAAATTGTCATTATTATAATATATTTACCATCAATTGCTTAGAATGGAACTGAATGGGATTGTAAAGAAAGGTTCTATTAATAATAATGTTTATTCCAATGTATAGCATAGTTTTACATGTTATGAGATTACATTGCACACCAAATCGCATGTGATGAAATCTGTGCTGTATACCAGCCTCCAGCTCCTGGGATCTAACTTCACATATAGCAGAGGATGATGAGCAGAGGTTTACTCACATGAAGCGTTGGAATAAATCGTAACCATGTGATTTATTTTTTTTTGCACAAAATAGTACGTATTTCTTCCTTACAACCAAAGGACAGTAACGGAAGGAAATAAAAGATATAGCTCCCCATTAAACAGGGATTTGCCAGGACAGCTAGCTACCGGGGTCTGTTCACTCTTCTTGACATGATGAAATCATTCAAATTGATATCAGATCAAAAAAGCCTACAGCTTTACTTTTGTCCAAACTTTCTTTAGTTTTATTTTGTTGACCTGTGTCACCTTAACCCAGGTTCTTTTCTTCTCTGGAGTCCATCTCCTTAAAGATTATTTTAATATCAGTCTTCAGAAATAAATAAATAAATATATATAGGTGTGTGTTTGAGAGAGAGTAAGATGTGTACTTTATGCTTTATGATCTTGGTGTTCCATTACTGTGTACGGCATAAGAAGAACTCACTCATCTGAGATAAAAGATAATAGAATTCCGCACATCTGTCTTCACCAAAGGCAAATCCTTCATTTCCCATGATCCCTCAATAGAGATAAATTGCAGTCCCCACTGTCACCCCCAGGATGAAGTTGTAACACATGCTCCATGTTCATTGCTTCGTCGGATCGTGCGTGAGACGCACATATTGCTGAATAATGTGGACATCACCAAGGAGACTAGAGGGGCTGAAGCCCAGAGTGTTGTCTATTTGGCAGCCCTGAATGGAAAATGTTCTCAGAAGTCCCCACCCAATAGTAAATGGATCTGATAGATTCACCAAAAAGCATTCTTATTGCAAGGATAGTCTAATGCCGCCTCAAAAAGGACAATGCATGTTACGGATGTAAGTAGATGAGGGTTTGGGTCTCATGACACCAAAGAGATATACCAGGTGTTTCGGTTCTGAACTAAATCGACTAAGTCTGCTGTCATCAACTCAGCCAATAAAGTGTTAACTGAGCACCATCACCCAGCACAGAGTATTAAAATCAACCATACAGCAGGAGATCTGAGATTAATAGTTGGCTCATAAATATTTAACCAGTCAAAACACCAATTTCAATTGGGTTTAGTTTTTTTGTAGTTGATTAAGTGCTGATGAGTGCGAAACGCGTCTGGTGTTTCATCTCTCCCATTTTTGGACTCTCTCTTTTCTTCTAGCAGATATCTGCTTTGCGCAACTTGTACTGATCAAGGGAGGGATCAATAAATAATGTAATAATCTATTGCAGACATTAACTTTCTCTGCGTGGTTCTTCGGTAAGAAGATCCGCCTTGCTTGCATGTTAAATTGAGTTTAGACCGTGTTAGGACACATTCTCATTTGAAGTTTTGTCTTAGTTGGGTAAAATGCGTGAGCTTGTCAACAGTCAACTTCTCCTTTTACTTTTACGCTTCCAGCTGTGAATGGGTTACATTATTAGCAGTAAATTGCTACAGAACTTTTGGGGTATTAGTTGCTTGTGAGCCGCCTGCGCAGATGTTTGCTTGGCAAATATCACAGAGACATATGGCAAGATAATTCTCTAATCTCCGTTCTAACATCTTTTCTCTTGTTTTCTGCTGGTGTTCTTTTATTCGCTGTCCCTTTTTTATTTTTTATTTTTTTTTATTGTCTACAGACAACAGAGTAACCTTTGATCATTTCACATTTTCTTATTGTACGGAAGAGACAACAGTAAAACATTTTGGCGAGCCGCTAAAATGAACGCTGAATATAATTAAAAACGTTATTGTATTTCATTCAATGTAGCCAGCAACATGTTAATCTGCTTCCTTTGTGACGTACCCACCAGTTTATATTTTAATTAGCAGCTTGAATGCAATTACGCTTTAACCTGATTTCTTTTTTCTGGCGGCAGCTGCAAAGAGTGGCGACCGCTGTCACATTCTTTTTGTGTCTTGTGTGTTATGACCAGCTTTTTGTAGTGAAATGATTGGCAGTAAATAAGTCAGAAGAAATGAACAGACTTACAATTAAAGGGACCCCCCCCCCGCCATCATATGCACTTTACTTTGCGTTGTCCATGCGAATTTGTGGGGGCAATTCGGACGAACGCATCTCAATGCATATGATATAACTTAGCCAACGTAGCCAATCGGTGAAAAGTACATTAATTTCATTTCTTTCCTGGTTTTGAAGAATGAGTGTTAAAGTGCTCACAAATATATCATGAGTTAATTTATTGTTATGAAATAATTTAAGACGGGCATCTGCTTACCACATCTGTTAGCTAAGAGTATTCATGTTGACAGTAGAGCAGTTGTGATATAATTGTTTGTGCTTTTAATGTTTTTATTGCATAGTACAGTTTGGAGTTTAAAATCTCTGTTCATGGAATAACATTATTATTGTTCAGGAGGCGCTCGTAACGCAAGTAGGCCGCTACACATGGCGATGCTTTTTTAGGGGAATGTTATTATTTTTGATTGGTTGATTTTCAAAGGTTGCAATAAAAGTGTTTTAACTCTTTATTTCCACGATGAGAACATACTGCTACAGATGCTAAAACTGTGGAGGATCATAATCCACTTCATTGGGCCTCCAATGTAAGGCCAGTATTTTTGTACAGCGAACCACTTTCTGTGTCAGGACCATATTTTGTGCTTGTAAAATATTTTTGATAATTATTAACTACCAAGGTCCTGCTCAGCCATTAAATTAGCATTTATGTTTAAAATACATATGAGTGATTTTAAAGTGATGGTAGGGAGACCATCATCAGTTACCTCTGTAACACCATTGCAAGTGGTGCTTTGGTGTTCAATTAGTGACGTGATGGAAAGCTTTTGGATTTTATTTATTTTTTTTTAAATTTAAAGTTTTTTATTGGATTTTTCACTTTGAAGTTTTAAGTCCGTCGAGACAAAGTTGCAGAACAGCATACACATGAAAAATCAATAGCAACATTGATAGTACAGGAAATAAAACAGTGTAATACATTGGCAACAGTCCCAATAAAAAGGCACTAGTGGTAAGTAGGCATAAATGCACAAAAGCAACAAGAAGACAGTCGCAGCAGTGGCATGAGACTCAACGGAGGAGCCTTACGGCTATGGGAGCCCAACAGGGAGAACAGCCATCAGAACAAAAAGAAAATAAATCAAAAAAAAAGAAAAATGAAAACAAAATAGTGCTCTATTAGAATGTTACTACGCCACGACCAAAATGAGACCAGTCGTCGGGAGAACCATAAGGTAAACTGATACAGAAGATATGAAGGACCGGGCACGATCACACACAAAAAAAACCGCAACAATCATCCCTGCCACAGTGGGGAAAGCTGGACCTGCGTCCAAGGAGCCCACACCTTATCAAACAAAGGCATTCGTTGATCATTCTGGAAAGACAATTTTTCTAGAAGGTGCGTGTGTTCCATATGATGAAGTATATCAACGAGTCTCGGGAGTGTGGTCGACTTCCAATTACGGGCTATCATTAATTTTAAAGTTAAAAAGAAATGAATCACCAATTTCCTAACACAAACAGAAATGTCATCTGGAAACATGTGGAATAACACTAATTGTGGTGTAAAGGGGAGGTGTATGTGTAGTGTGGATTCCAAAAGATGTAACAATCGCCTCCAAAGTTGAGAAACAGGGGGACACAGCCACCACACATGAAGCATGGTTCCCCTGTCCGGGCAACCACGCCAACAAAAAGGCGAGCAGGACGGAAACATATGTGACAGCCGAGCCGGGGTGAGGTACCACCTACAAACTATTTTCTTTTGTAGCTCAATATGGTTACTGCAATGTGACACCCCACGCATCGCCTCCTCCGAGTCAAGCCACATCTCAAGAGGGAAGGTGGCACCTAACTCACGTTCCCATGCTAGCATATGTGGTAATTTACTGTCCCATAGATGGGTTAAAAGCGAACTGTAGCAAATAGAAATCACACCTCGAGGGGGAGAGGACCTTGAACATAAATGAACGATTGGATCAGATGAGAAAACGTCAATGGTTAACGAGGACGTTCGAGATTGCAGCAGGTGTCTGACCTGCAGAAACTTGTAAAACTCGGAGGAGGGAAGCTCGAAAGTTGAACTAAGATCTAAAAAGGTCCGGAAAGAACCTTTATCAAAGAGGTCCCCCACTTTGAAGGAGCGGGCAGTATACCAGCGGGCTAGATTCAAATTTGGAATCAATAACTCAAGGGAAGAGAGCGGAGTAGCCTTAGTGATGTGCAATAAAGCCGAATTACGTTTAGCCAGGTGAGACCAAATGTGAAGCGTACATAGTGTGGTGGGAGGGAGCGATGGAAGCGACGGGCGGTAAGGAGAGGGCAACCATAAAAGTTGGGCAACCGAATAAGGATGGACATAGGCGTTTTCAAGGGCTACCCATTGAGGCAGATTACCTCGATAGTGAAATAAAGTCGATTGCGCCAGGATAGTTGCATGGTAATAGGAGAGAATATCTGGAGCTCCCAAACCCCCCTTAAACCTGGGAGAATAGAACGCCTGCCTGGAGATGCGGGAGTGACCTTTAAAATTAATAAAAGAATTCAAAACCCCTTGTATTTGATGCAAAAATTTACGAGGGACAGTGGTCGGGACTGCTCTAAAGGTGTATAAAAGCCGCGGCAGAAGCATCATTTTAACAGAAGATATACGTCCTAACCAGGATAGATCAAAGGAACGCCACCTATCAAGGTCCTGGAGAGCCTGCTTCCAAATTGAACAAATGTTAAATTCATTCAGTTTAGATAGTGTGCGAGAAAGTTTAATCCCTAAGTACAAGAGATAATCTCTCCTCCAATCAAAGGCATAAGATTCGTGGAGCAGGCGCAATGTCGAACTTGGTAAATTTAGAGATAAAGCTTGTGTTTTGTGTACATTAATTTTATGATAGGAAACCTGGGCGTATTGTTGAAATTGAGAGATCAACGCAGGTAAGGACGTTAAAGGGTGAGTGATGGAGGCCAAAACATCGTCCGCAAAGAGACCTAGCGTAACATCTGCACCACTTGACGTAGGGAAACCCGTGATCGACGGATCCGAACGAATCCGCTGCGCCAAAGGCTCCAGAGCCAGTATGTACAAAAGAGGAGAAAGTGGACAGCCCTGACGCGTCCCGTTGGAGATGTGAAATGGGGAAGAAATGAACCCAGAAAAGAAAACAGAAGCAGAGGGACAAGAGTATAGCGCCATTATTGATCTAATTAGGGAGGATGGAAAAGCAAACTTAGAGAGAACTGACGTCAGGAAGGACCAATGAAGGCGATCAAACACCTTTTCAGCGTCAAAAGAAATCAAAACAGACTGAGTGCTATTTTTGGAGGCTTCCCACAAAACATTAAGAAATTTGCGCGTGTTATCATTAGCTTGTCTGTTTTTCACAAATCCCACTTGGTCAGAATGTAAGAGAGAGGGAAGAAGCAGAGAAAGTCTGTTGGCTATAATTTTTGCATATAGTTTGACATCATTGTTTAGAAGGGATATGAGCCGATAATGTTCACATTTGTCAGTGGGTTTACCAGGCTTAGGGATTGTAACAACATGGGCATATAAATTTTCAGGCGGCATGCGACCAGTGGACATAAAGGACCGGAATAAAGAAAGAAGGTGAGGGCCGAGCACCGGGAAAAAAGTCTTATAATAGAAACTGGTTAAACCGTCAGGGCCGGGAGCAGAATTCTTTTTCAATTGAGCAATCGTAGACTGAAGTTCATCCAGCTCTAAAGGGGCTTCTAACTGCGTGACCATCTCCTCCGTAAGAGTAGGTAGTGCCACAGAGTCTAGATAGGTATTGATAGAATCTACCGTGGGTTGAGAAGTTGAGGAATCATTTCGGAGATTATAGAGTGAGGAATAGTAAGATGCAAATCTATCAGCAATGTGAGAGGGATTTCGCAATGGAACCCCTTGTGAGGAAAGAACAAATTGAGGACGCGACAGGGCTGTGGCTTGGCGCAATTTATTCGCTAACATAGTGTCAGCCTTATTACCTTTGGAATAGAACCGTTGGCGGAGACGAAGTCTCATCCGGGCTGTACGTTCGGCTTGAATCTCAGCTAGTCTAAGTTTGATACGGGCAATTTCAGCAATGATCTGATCTGACGGATTTTGTTTATTCAGGGCTTCTAAGTCATACAAACGTAAAAGTAAGGAATCGAAATCAGAATTGATAGCTTTCTGTTTCTTCAAATAAGAGGCAATACTGATAAATTTGCCTCTGACCACCGCCTTATGGGCATTCCACAATGTCTCTATAGATGTTTGGGGATGTGTGTTTTCGCGAAAATATAGTTCTAAGTGGGCTTGAACCTGGGACTTGATGGAGTCATCTGAAAGCAAGGAATTGTTAAGTCTCCAGGACCCCCGACCAAGAAAGGAGTGAGCAACTGACAGAGACAGAAAGATCGGCGCATGGTCAGTCCAAGTAATGACACCAATAGAGCAGTCCCGCACCATCTGCAAAGTAAGCTTATCAACAAAAAGAAAGTCAATTCTGGTGTATGACTTGTGCAACGCGGAAAAAAAAGAATAATCCCTGTCCAGAGGGTGGCGGAGGCGCCACACATCATATAATTGGAAGGAATGAGAGCTTTTGGATTTTATTAAAGTAAACACAAATGATGGATTTGAAATTTCAGTTCCTTTTAACCTTTTGCCTCTATGATGCGTAAAATGTAATACAAAAGAGACGAGAGAAAAAAAGCGCCTGCAATTTCTTACTGTCTGGTGTCTTCCAGTCAATACTCAGAAATTGGTTCTTGGCTGATCGGTGGCAGAGTTCCAAACTCTCATAATTCACTTGTAGCACTGAGAGCTTTAGCCTTCACAAATACGACGTATTATTGCAGAAAGCTGAACATACCCGCCTGACATGCCTACGTTCCACTAGAAGTGTCCGACTTCACCTAGGTAAAAATGAATGGGCACCTTGTAGGAACGCTAGTAGGACAGTCTTCGAAGCAGGACATTCCTAGAGCAGCAGGGAAAGCATTTTGCCAGCTTATTGCTGTGTTACCCTAGGAAGCCTCTGAAGGACAATCAGCAGTGACAGGGCAATCAATTATCCCTGTGAACGATTTTGGAAAGCTGACACTTACAATTCATATTTTGTTAAGTGGTAGCTGAAACATGGGTTTCTGAAAATAACTTATTGACTCAGAGGAGTACAGTGGGAGAGCAGAATGACTGATTTCAGAAATGTGACCAGCGAGAATGAGCTTTACTATCATTTGTTTTTCTCAAATAAAGATCAGAACTCCCGGTATGCTTTTCCAACAGAAGGAAGAACATTTAAAGGGGCACTATTGGTAGTACACACACACCTCATATGTAGTCATGTATAACATATGTACAGTACTGTAAAACATTTTAGGCTTTCAAAACAGAAATCCATATTTTTATCAATTAACGAAATGCAAAGTGAGTAAACAGAAGAAAAATCTAAATCGTATGAATATTTTGCTTTCAAAACTGCATTAATTCTTCTAGGTACACTTCCACAGAGTTTATTTAAGGAACTTGGTAGGAGGGTCATTCCAAACATCTTGGAGAACTAACCACAGTTCTTCAGGCAGCCTAAGTTGCTTCTCTCTTTTCAAGTAATCCCATGATTATGTTATGCTTTGAGAACTGAATATTTGAAACTTAATATTTAAAAATAAACTTAATTTATTGCATTTACCTAGATAGCATAAGAAGCAGTATATGCCATTGAGGAACATCACTGAACATCACCTTTGATCAGTGTGGGTGGAAGACACCCACACTGAGAATTATACTCTGTGTGATTAATTACATAGCTGTCACAGCTGCTTTAATAAATACCCTAATAACAATAATAATATCTGTATAATAAGATATGTCAATGCTTTAAATATAAGAACCCTAGTCAGATACCAGAGTTCTACTTGTTCTTCATTGACAGTCGCCAGAGATCTCTTTTCCTGATATATGACATGATACAAATCCATGCTGGGATCTGCCAGCTTCCCACCTGTTGTTTTGACTTTTTTCCCCTTATTGTAGATGGCACCTGTTTCAGACAAAAATTGTCTAATCTCTACACTGACATTTCACTTAAAAAAACAAACATGTTTTTTGTTTTCTGGAGAATTATTGGTTTTCACATAGGTACAGTTTTTTATTATCTTATTATGCTATAAACCTCAAAATAAAATTAATGTCACGCAATATCATTTTGGTTAAGAATTTACTAAGCTGTTTATGGCATACCATGCAGGCATTTGGTCGAATTATTGTCTAAATCAAACTTCTCAGCTAATGAAAAAAGTAAAGCCATATCTCACAAGCATTTTAATTCCATTCATAATTTCTGGTTTCTTATTTCTTATCATATTTTGTATTTTTTTTTACTTAAAGAATATGCAGCGGTTAGTCGGAGAGTTATGAACTGTTGACTGTGTTCTTTTAAGAGCAAAGTGGAAATCCGTGTCTTATAAATCTGATGCACTTTCATTAATCCGATTGCTTGTCTGATATATAATGAAGGTGAATTATTTAGTTGCATGATCAAGCAGAAATGGAGATGTAAGAAACTGTTGTGTTCTTTTGATTAAGTGTACAAAACCGTTATAGGAGTTACATTATTATGTAATACTTACCTACAGTGAGTGTGAAGCATATAACGGGTTGTTATATCACGGTTTGATGTAAATCCTGACAGGGTCACTTTCAGTATAATTTCTCTTTAAATATGATTTCCCTGAATTGCCTTCTGGGCTACTGCCCAAATGCGAAATGATTACAAAATATTGACTTGCATATTTTAACACTAATATACTAGCCGTCATTTGCAGCCTAAATGTAAACTCTTACAAAGCTTCAAATTCTTTTAAGGACGACACTGGGTATTCTCACATCTGCCTTCACCATTAAGCACTCACCGCATGAGTTCCTGTGCCCTGAGACACCTAACAAAGGGTTGAGCCCCAAGTTAAAACAGACAGGTACTTAGAGGATCCCAACAGTGAGGATGCTCAGGTGCAAGCAAGTAAGGTTCGGTACTGAGTATACAGGTAAGGCACGAAGGATCTGGGGACCGGTGTGAGTAAGCTGCCGGTTGGAATCACAGACGAAAGACACAGGAGCTCAAGGGTTAATAAAGCATGGTTGTCAGACACAGTGGGTTACGGTACACTAAGGTCGATACTAGCCAAAGGTCAGTTCACAAAGCGGATAGTTAAACAAGCCAGGAACTGTGCACTAGTAGACCAACCAGGAGCAGAATCACTAAACGGGAGAGTAGTCAGTCAAGCTAAGGGTCAAATATCACAAATCAGAGTCTTACAGAAGAATGCTATGTCACAGAACCACAACAGGCTCCCTGAGAACTGAAGATCTGTTTTTTTAAATCTCCTAATTCACGTCACCGGTGTGCCTCCTGATGCACGTCACCGGTACACCTCCTGATGCACGTCACCGGTACGCCTCCTGATGCACGTCACCGGTACGCCTCCTGATGCACGTCACCGGTATGCCTCCTGATGCACGTCACCGGTACGCCTCCTGATGCACCTTGCATTTCCATACCAGGTTCTGTCAAAGTTAGGAGGTGAAGTAGGGGTATTACTCCTCAAGTTTTTTGACTAATATCAAGTGAGAGGGGGCTTGATCCTCTGGCCTTAAGGATGAGGCAGCTTGAAGTGCTTTTGAGACCCTGGACTCACTAAGTTGTGAGGTTGTGTGGTACACCTATCACTTCATGTGGAAGCTGCTTATATGTGCATGGATACACTTAGAACTTTCAATTGCATGCTTTTCTTTATCTATCTGTGTTAGCCTTTTGGCTGTTAAGCAGAAGAGAATTTATATAATACCGGCCAAAGTTTTGCTTTTTTGGTGGCGAAGATGGTTTTCCTTTTGGCCTCCTACTTTCTTTTGAAGACTACAGTGGCTCCCTTTTCTGAAGGTGGGCCAAGAAGATTTGGCACTCCCGCAGGAAGGATGGTATTGCATATCACCCCAGGGAGTGTAGCCCTAAAAGATAATTATTTGGAATCTAGTGTTCTGCTGAGGCTCCACGTGAGCACTTCGCTTCACCCCTGCCTGTTTAAGAGATATAAATGTGACCTAATGAGTTGAATCACGAATTAGTAACTCCTCGGTGGTGCTGTCACACTCCAATGATACAGCACTGAGACCTGATTACAAATTCTCACTTTTTATTATGGGATCAAGCACCCTTATTTTTCTTCGGTTTGCAGGGTCAACTGGCTTAAATGGAGCCTATTATTTTCAGTAAAAAATCATCAGTTTTGGCAACACAGCAGTGGCTGTAAGGAATTGAACGGAGCAAATCAAAAGGCTTTCCTCCGACTTGTTGAAAACCAGTCATTACATTTCAAATGTCTAAAGGCAGATTAAATAAGACTGTGGAAACATTTGGCTATTAGAAAAAGCTAATTAATACATATATATGCTATTCATAATCTCCTTTCAATATTTAATCATAGCTTGTAGTATACCAGTGCAGATACAGTATATTCAGTTCCACATGTAGAAAGAACTTTTAGTGACGAGTTAGACTTTCTTCCTGCGCCGCTGAAATCTGGTACTCTTTCAGTTTAATGAGCCAAGTCCTTCTGCGGCAACACCTTTTCTACTCAGTAATGGAAGAAAGCTTTTTTTCTTCATTCAAAACCGAGTAACCTTTTTCACACAGATTCACTGACCCTAACCAGCTATGGTGGTTACTTTTTTGTTCCCACACATGCAAGAGCTTTCTACAGGAACTTGGGTAGATAAAAGACATCGAAAGATGATAAAAGTTATAACACATTAACAACAAGGTGTGTAAGAGAAACAGAAACATATCACATAAGGGTTTGGTCCGATCTATTAACAATCCCGCAAACCACTGTGTATCACTGTGTGATGCTTCATTAAAGACACCGTGCTATTACCCGTGCAATGCTTATTTTTATTAATAACCTCTTATCATAATGTCTGGTGTCTTGTAATAAAGCAGATGGTTTAATGGGCAGATTTGTTATCGTCCATCCCAGCAGATCTGTTGTGTTGATAGATTTCACTGACAAGCAAAATTGCAGAATGAATCTATATTAGGCGGCTCTTTAACGGATGCCTTAAGTGGACATCGCTGACATAGATAAGGTCCTCCTGAGTTACATGTGTTCACTGAAAAAACAGGCTTGGACGTTGTATGTGGATTATTTATTTACATAGGAGTTTGTATTTTAACAGAGACCATAAAAAACTAATACTTGTAAAATGTACGGGCCAAAACCAGTAACAAGGAAAGCATTATGGGCTTTCAGGAAACGCATCTGTTTAGTCATAATATGTCCAAGGGATTAGAACAAGACGATAATGGTCTTATTGCCCTTTAACAACCCGAATCATCAGTGAGATAGGTTAAAAAAAAAAAAGTACATACTCTAAGGACCTTTATTCATTCCAGGGTATCGAAATTTGAATTATTCCTGTCCGTTTTAAAATAAAGAAACGGCAAAAAATGTTATTTTTCCATATTTTGCTCTTGTTTTCTCATTTAGATTATCGTAAAAAAGAAATTTGCTTCAAATTACATCTGGGACTTTTTTGCTCCAAACGTTGTGCCAACATTTCTCTAATGCACAACGTATCAGATTAAAGTTAACTTGCTTCGTACTGCTATATTTTCTGTAGCCTTATCTAGGATTGTTTGTTTTTAAAAAAATGCCAGAACTGGAATAATTTAAGTATTTATTGCCACATAAATAGCGAGAATATTGAGCCCATAAAGAAATGAAGCCCACTGTACATTGATGATCTAAGTAAACTACCATTAAACACACCTATATCTACCTATCTATATATATATATCTATATAGATAGATAGATAGATAGATAGGTAGATATAGATATATTTAATTTATATAGTGCCAACAGTTTAGTGCTTCTTACAGTACATACATTCAAGGGATAGGAAACTAGACTTGATAAGGTCAAAGGTATACATTAGTTAAAGAGGGCCCTGCTTGCAAAAAAAGAAGAAAAGGTCATGGTTCTATAGGTCATATGGATTCAGAAAACTCTGCTCTCAAAAACCTATTATTGTGTGAAGATTTTCAAGGAAGTTCTGAGCATCCCACTTTATGCCTACTTTGTGCCCATTTTATTGCACCTACTAAAACCCATTTCATTCTATGGTGGGATTTTTTATGAACACACGTAGACATTTAGCTGTCTGGCGTATGTTAAATATGTTATATATGTTGAGGCTCTATAGTGGAATTGTTGATCTGTTTGACTGAATGTTAAGGAATCTGCTTTGTGTTAGTGTGAATAAATATGTGTACATGAGAAATCCCTTAGCAGGCGAGTTGCAGTATTAGTCATTGTGTTGGTGTTTGTTCAATAAGAAATATTTTACTACGGACATCTAGGTCTGACTTGCTAGCTGCCTCTGAGTAGGAAGGTTAGGTAGAAGGGTTGAACTTGATGGTCTTTTTTCAACCTTATCTTTTAACTAACTAATTTTGACCAAGTATAGTTTGGACGATTTTGTTACGTGGATGCTTTTGTGATGTGACACAAATACAGGCGTAAGTTTTATTATCCATACGTACAGATAATTCGCAATCGTAGATATAGAAGTCTTCATAAGCGTCAATGATGCATTCATTTGGCCATTTTACATAGCGTACATCTTAGTGGAGTCTATCATTAACCAGGTGAAGCGTTTGACACAGATGACTCTGTTTTATTAGGCATACTCTGTTGACTGAAGGCTTGATCATGAGTTGATTTTGATGTATCTTGAATTTTACTCAATGTTTAAAGCTCTCTGACTGCGCGATGCTATGAAATAGAGTGCACCCAGTCAACCTCCAGATGAGAAATCCATGTTGATCTGTGTCATGGCACGCTGCATGGATGAGTGTTCTCCTCCGCACATGGGTGAGTATGGCCAGCAGTAACAACTTTTCTTTATAGGTAGTTGGCTCCGGCTGTGGCCTCCATGTTTCATGCTTTCCGTTTCATTGCTTGAAGCCACGCGATAAAACATCACACTGATGCAGCATTTTCCATACCTGTTAACCCCCACACTGCGTACATTTCATATTCTTCAATGTACCTTATAGACCAGCAGTCACAATGATTGTCTGAATTATCTGAATATAGTTGATATATATATATATATATATATTATATATATATATATATGTGTGTGTGTGTGTGTGTGTGTGTATATATAAAATATTTCTGGAGGTTGAATCATTCTAGAGGAAAAAAAAATAGAAAGATTGATAGACAGATAAAGAGATATCTAGAGGAGATCTAATTAATGGCTATTTAATTTGAAATAGACTCGATTAACGTGGATATTAGTACATTAGTAGTTTATTAATCATCTGAAAGTGACGATTATAATTATTTTTTATATTGCCAGTAACTGTAACCATGTGAAGCTCATATTATTTGTAGAAAGGATTTATTCACATATCCCAGCAGTTTTTCCTGGAATGTTATCGGTTATGAAAACACTGCTTTTCACAGATAAATCCATAATGTTTTTTTATTATTTCATTGTTTTGCAAAAGCATACACTCACACATCTGTTATCCGAAATTGTCTATATTTTTTTCTTATTTGCTTCTTCTTTATGCTGGTGATAGAATATGCATTTAGTTACATTTATGTAAATGTTTTGGGGTTTTTTTTGCATTATTTCCAATTTTATAACAACATGTTATTTTACTACATGGATTTGGAAGTTAATTCAGTTGCAATTAATATAGACAGTCTGCTAATGTGGATTTTGAATATCCATATACATTGGAAATACATATAATTACAAAAAAACTGTTTTTGGATCACTATTAGATGTTGTTAGCCTTACCTTGAAACTTGGTTTGTTTCTGGACGTGGATAGATAATGGATACTTATGCATGCTGTATATCTAATATATTCCTAGGAAGTACAGTCCCTCTTTGGGACCCAAGCCCCCTTGTCTCTCTTTCCTTCTAGCGTCTCCCTCTTTTCTAGGAACTCAACGTATTTGGTGGGTATGGGTGTATCTACCGCCCCAAACATGGGTCTAGAACCAGCAGAATGTGTGTTTATAAGATAAATTGTGTAAACGAAATAAATTATTCTTCATCTACATGCCTTACTACATTGCATTCATCAGTCACAAAGACAGATAAAAAGTCTTGCTGCACTTTTAACCCCATCTGCTAAATGAAACATGCTGGCCATTTGAAATCATGGAGTGATTCAATCTCCTAAAAACTTAGCTTATGGATATTGTTAGTAAAGATGTGCATTTTCCGCATCTTTTGCCGATCACCAGCCCAATCCTGATTGGCTGTTTATGCAACTACTCTTTAAGTCTTTGTTACGTGTTTTAGAAAACCTATTTAGATATATGTTTAAATACATCACTTGCAAAGCTTAAGCCATAGCGGAAAAACAATCAGTTGAAAGATACTTTTAGCTTATTAATAACAAACCTGGTTCAGATGCATAAATGAGTAGACATAGTAGCTTCCTAGTATGTTATTCATAGGCCGTCCAGGGAATGCATAGAAAGGGTCCTCTAGATTGTAAGCTCGCTTGACCAGGGCCCTCCTCACCTGTTGTTTCTGTAAGTCAAATTGTTATGTTATATAGTACTTGTTATATCCAGTCTACCCATTGTACAGCGCTACAGAATATGTTGGCGCTATAAAAAACAATAAATAACAATAGTTTACTTTGGCCTCTAGATGGACAACGTTATAAATGAAGACATTGCCATTAATCCTTGCACATTTTCCATGGAACTACAGAACAACGATGCAGTGTCTAGAATAATTAAACAATGATTTATGTATTTGTGGAAATATTGATCTGCCCGTGAACGATGAACTTAAAATTCCAAAATAGGGTTTTCCTAGATTTGTGCTAGTCAGCATTTTCATTTTAATGCCAATACAGAGTGGCTGGTTACTTGTAAAGCTTTCGATTTCGAAGCTCAGAGCTTAGAATACCTTAAGAGTTCTGGGCATTCAATATATATAACAATTTGACATTTGTAAATGCTACTTTCCATATAGGTGACAAGCGAATTGAACATGGAGTGATCCGTTTGATAAAGTGTTTCTTTAAGTAGGCTATTTCGTCTTAACGCAGAGCAGTTCGGCGGACATGTCTAGTTATTACAAATTAGTTGGCTGTAATTCAAGGATACTTTATTGTCCTTTCCTGAAGATGAGTTCATTTGCTATACTGCCCTAGACTGCAAACCACAGTGGAGATTTTATTTTTGTGGAACACAAGGAGTTAATTACCCCCCCACACACACTCCCCCCAAAGCAAACAGATTTGTTTTATGCATATTGACTTAATGCTCTCTCTGGCTGGTTACGTGCACTTGGGAAATATACATCAGTACTACTGATCCTCTGAGACCTGCAGTAAATCATCTTCATCTTCAAACATCTGTTTCAGAACAGAGAAGTGATCCCTCGGATATTTGGATCGTTAATAATAACACAGGCAGTTATACAGATTCTTTAATAATATCAATAGAAATGCATAGCTCCGGAGTCTGTGCGCATTATAGATGTAAAATATAGGCAGAGAGAATTTTTGTTTATCATGACATCAAGCTTGAATCTGACAGCAGATGACAACTGATTGGTCAATTTAGGTGGTTATAATCATGTATATTTAGAGGTGGACTGGCCCAGGTGGCAAGTGGGCAATGTTCCCCTGGACCGGTCATAAATCTCCAAACTGGGCTGGCCCACTTACAGAGTAATTGTGTGCGCTAGCCTGCGTTTAGTGTGTATGTTAGTGTTTTCTGTTAGGATTTTGTACGTAACAGTGCTAATGAAAAGGTTGGATAGTTGCATAGAAAAGAAATAATATTAATACAGGCGGGTTTAGTCAAGGAATATTTGGTTTTTTGAATATGTTTTGCTGCCACAGCCTCCAGCTGATCAGACCATTTTACATTAAACTCACAGATCTTACCCATTAAACTCGTCAATGTTGCAAGTTAAATGTGACGTGACACTGACCTTTAAAGTGCGATCATTGAATCATCAATACAAATGTCTGTGAAGTGTAGCTGGGAGCAAGCAATGCCTACATCAAAGGGTTATGATGTGACATTTATCACCAACATGCATCTTTTGTAATATAGGGATGCAGCCTTGCAGTGAATAAAGAAAAACTCACCTTAGGCTGGGCTTTCTCCCAGCACTGGATAGTGCAATACACAGAGATCTGATTAGGCAAAGTCAGTAATGGCCAACTAATAGCAGAGGCCTAACTTGGCTGGGCGCTTCCCTGGGCCTGAGCCAGGACAGCATCACCAGTGGCCTTCTACTATTGTGACATCTACCACACTGAGCACTGGGATATGACATCACGGCATCCCGGCACGTTGCATGTATGGCATAGAGTAAAGTCATTATGGAGGCTGTGCTGATTAGCCCCCCGGGAACTGATGCCTTAGGCCTAGTCAGAGTAGGCAGGAATAGACCACTGACCATTAGTCTTACAAAACGGTCCCTAAACGTTAAAACTGTTAGCCAGCTAAGAACAGGGCCGGCCCGACAATGGAGCCGAGTGGGGCAACTGCTCCAGACGGCACTTTTGAAGGGGCGGCACTTTGCTGCCCCAAGCCCTTTTTTTTTTTAAAGCGGAGGAGAGAGAGAGGGGCGCCGAGTGGTTTTCACTTACCAAGTTGTCAGTACCTGCTCGGTGCCCCTCGGTCTCTCTCCTCTGCGAGCCCTCTAGCTTGGTCTCGGTGCCGGCTTGTAAAGCTGAGCGCCGGAAGATGACGTCATTTCCAGCGCTCAGCATTACAAGCCGGCACCGAGACCGAGCAGGGAGACTCGCTGCAGGATTGCTGAAGGGTAAGTACAAGGGGGGTAGGTAATAGGGAGGGACGGAGAGGAAGGGTAGTTAATGGGGGGGCGGCAAGGTAGATAATGGGGAGGCGGCATTTTAAACTTCGTCGAAGGCGGCATTTTGTCTTGGGCTGGCCCTGGCTAAGAATCAGCTTTGGAATAGCAATATCTAACTATGCCTATCCACCACTAATAAACCACAGTCGGGTATCAACTTTTTATTTTAATCAGCACATTTGGATGTCAAGGAAATGGATCCAGGGAAACCGTACAAATACAAAAAGTTTTGATGAATCCATCCATGCATTTGCACTGAAAAAAAAGCCTTAATATGAAGGTGATGCTGAAAAGTGTATATGATAACTGCAGTGGCCCTTTAACTGCGACCCAAATCAAAAATGTTGCTTCTCCAGCTGCTTGGAGAACCTCCACCTCCATTCTGGATTAAAAAACCCCTTTGCATCGAATTTACAAAATTAATGTAATAGGATTATATCCTCTCTCCTACGAACCAAGTAAAAAGTTAGATAACTCTCTTAATAAAGTAAAATGTTTAACGAAATCAAATGGTTGGCTGGATGTCTTGGGAGCTGATGTTCTGCAGAGCCGCACAATGCCTGCACAATGAATACAGTCATAACTCTTTGCTGTCACCTTTGTGATAAATAATGTTGTTCTCCTCATATCATTATGACCTCCATCTGAACACACAGTATTTCCATGTGTTTATTAATAACACACTACAATTTTGCTCGGGGAAAACTTTTCTTTCCTTTCTCTTTTTTCAATTATTCGCTTCAGCGCATTAATTCTCACCGAGGCTCGTGCCAGTTTTTTTTCTTCGAGTCGTTCTTTACATTTAGACTATTAAGAGCAACACAAAAAAAAAAGAATTTTCATTACGCCTTTCAGGCTTCAGTTACATTACCCCAAGAAGGGAAGTGCTAAAGTATTATATTGTTGTATATAGATAACATGATTTAAAATTGTTGGCATTTCCACATTTCCAGCCACCTTCAGAGTTCTCGTTCATCATGGAAACAATTTAAAATGAATTATTTAATCACGTTTACAATAACCACCAGAGCTGACTTTTTCTTCAGTGTTGGGACCCTTACACCAAATCAACAATTGGTGTCCATTCAATTCCATATATTTTCAGAGCCTATCTACTTAGCAATGTTTTTGTTGCCAAGCCTTTTCTGTAACTTCTTCTTGAGAAGCCATGCTGAGCAGTTGACCTTTTCTTGCTTATGACCTTTGCTTGCTTATGGATATATTCTGGATTTTTTTCACTTGACCCCTGAAAGTTAAAACTGAATGGCAGGTGTCTGGTCCTCATCTGTGGACCAGACACCTCCTGTCTGCCTCCTGTTTTCAAAATTGTTCTCCTACTCCGTAGGCATCATCATGGGTAGGCAGGGCCAGACTTGAAGTGTACAAACTCCCAGGTTAGTGAATACACCTCCCTGTCTTCATGTGATTACAAATGAGTCGGACAGGAAGACAATAAAGGTTGGGAGGGAGATCTATACTAAAATTGTTGTACGCTGCCACATAATAGTAAGGAAGTGTTCCCAGTGTGGTACTAATGCATGATATCTATAGCAAGTGGACAAAAAACTAACCAACTCTATACCCAGCTGATTCCAAAGTTGCACCCAACCAATTGTATCAACTCAAAAAGTCCTGAATGAAACCCAAATTGCCAACTTGATTTTCAGCTTGAACATGAATCATGCTGTAACTCAATTCATGCCTCCAAATGTTTTCAGGTGACACATGAGTCAGACTTAAAAGTTTCTTTTATTTATTGAGTACCCGGGGGGGTTTAGTATTTCATTTTTCTTGGGCCTCTGACATTTAAAGGGTTTACCCGTGTTTAAAACACGAAGCTGTTAACAATAAATATACCATTCTTCTTATTTATTCTCTCGGCTCGCACAGATAAGCATTGGTGACTCAGACCCTGGCTCTGTGCCTGTGGTTGCGTCTTAGCCACATGATCGGGTGCAAGTAAGATGCATTTATTGTTTCATTTAGTCCTCTCTCTCAAATCACCATTGTTTCATTTCCTCTTCTGCTTAAAGCCACATGTCATTGACAAGTGGGGCTGTTTTCTGTCCGACTACAGCTTCTCTGATATGGCTCAACTGGAAGACGCCCAGAATAAAAGAGGTTCTTTGTGACTCTTACGATTAAGTCTTATAGCAGCCCTGTTGTCTTCACTCTTAATTGTATTTTGATAGCACTTTTGAAATAGTGCTTTCCATCTGGTTAATACCCCTTCAGCTTTTGGGGAAAAATCTTACACAGAAATAATATTCTGATTATCAGAATTAGGGTTATTTAGTTTGGAAAAAAGACGGCTTAGGGGGGACTTAATAACTATGTATAAATATATAAGGGGGCAGTACAGAGATCACTCCCAGGACCTATTTATACCCAGGACTGTATCTATAACAAGGGGACATCCTCTACGGCTGGAGGAAAGAAGGTTTCTACACCAGCACAGACGGGGGTTCTTTACAGTAAGAGCGGTGAGACTATGGAACTCTCTGCCAGAGGACGTGGTAATGGTAAACTCAATAAAAGAGTTCAAAAGGAGCCTGGACGTGTTTCTTGAAAGCAATAATATTACAAGTTATGGATATTAGATTAACAGGGACAGAACGTTGATCCAGGGATTTATTCTGATTGCCATATTTGGAGTCGGGAAGGAATTTTCCCCCTGGTACGGGGCAATTGGCATCTGCTTCATAAGGGTTTTTTGCCTTCCTCTGGATCAACACAGTAGGGACACAATATGTATATAGGTTGAACTTGATGGACTTTGGTCTTTTTTCAACCTTATGAACTATGTTACTATGTTACTATGTTACTGTTAAAATTCTATTGTTTCTTCGTAGAATTACCTATTCTTGAGACTGGGTTTGATTGAGGTTCAGTACTGATCCTCTGCAGCCTGAAGGTAAATAATTTGTAGTTTCACCAAGTCAAGCTCCTGGATGGCGTCTCTATATCCATCTCAAACCCCATTTTTAAATTACGATGCTATCATGGAGGATGGATTCCAGATCTTAAGTAATGTAATTATTGACAGAAGCAGTTCAATGGCTTAAACACTAACACAGTTTTATTCATTGTTATGTTTAATAAAATCTTGGGATGTAAGTATGTATATTTTTATTTATTAACACTTGTCCTTAATGCTTTACAGTATAATAAAAGCGGGGTACAATAAATGCAGTCATATATAATTACCCCGCTTAACTAGCAGGACTGATTACCATTCTCATATAAACCATTGGTTCTCGTCCACATCATTCTTTCTCATACATGTAAAACATTTCTGTATAAAATATTTTTGGCTTGTCTATATGCGCAGGCTACCATATCATAATGGATATTATACGTGGAATAGAAATATTCACAGGGCAGTGTGCAAAAATGATGCGGCTGTCACGATATTTAACACAAATTCCTGTCTGCAGGATTAAAGTATTGGAAATACTTAGCAAACAAAGCCCCTTCCAGACAATGTAATACCCCCAATTCATTGCTTCTGCGTTTTGATATTTCAGTATTACCGTTAAACGTTTGCCGCTTGACCTTTCATTTTGGAAAAGCTTTACAAGCTTTTGGTGTTTAGGAGCTACAGTGGTTCTTTTGAAGATGATGAATTGTTTTATCATTGGTTATGAACTACTAGTTTTCCTGTATGAAGCACTTTGAGTTTAAGCGAAATGTGTATATAACATAACTCCAAGGTGCTCTAGTTTTGGCTGCTTGTCAACACAGTGTGTGGTTGGCCAACATGCCCTTGCAGAAGCCACATCCCCAACTGTCTCACATTGGCCACCCTGACATCTACATCATACCAAATGTACCAGGGACTTTCTGTTGCCTAGAGTTCTCAATTTCTGTGGTTCGTTAGCAGTTGGTGGCAATTCAATATAGTGTAATATGACCAGGGATTGCTCCTTTATACTAGAACGCCCATAATACTTGGTTGGTTGACCACCATGATAGATATTGTAGAGTGGTAGCCCGCTTTGTCTTCCAAATTCTTGATGGACAGTGAGGAAATAATCATGGACACAGCATTTCAGTGTTTATTTGTGAGACCTGTTCATTGGTATGAAGCTGTTCAGCTAGTACTGTAAAAGTTAATTTAATATTAAGCATTAGCTTTAGACCATTAAGAAACAGCAAGAGGTCCATTTCTTAGTCTTGTTTATATAATTAAACATTATGATCAATTTTGATCCCACTGTTACGCATCATTATAATTATTAAATGTGTTAAAAGACCTAGATTAAAGGCAATTTAGATTTCCTAAATATGTCCAAATTTAGGCATATTTTTTGAAGCCTTTTTTTAAATTTTTTTTACAAACCTCCAGTTAAAGTAAAAACGAAGTGGTTGACATGCTTGCAATGTATGTTAGGAAATTAGTTTACAGAAACAGTATATTCTATCTGTTTAGGGAAAATATACAACACTATACACACCAACCATCTGAAAGCGGCAGTAATTTTCTCCTGACTGTAATTTATTACAGTTAAATGACTCAGCCAAGATGTTGGATGTCCATCATAGTGCAGACTGTGAAGCTTCTTCATCCACCAATCTTCTTTTAAGTAGCTAATCATGTTTTCATAAATCAATTGTAATAAATCTCAGAAGAACTTCAGATCTTTACTGTCTAATAAACACAAATACACCATCGCAGCTGCTAAATGATAAAAAATACCTTCTTAAAGCCACATATATTTTACTCAAGTTGCTTATCTTGTCCTTAATCAGGCTTTCAAAAGAGACATGACAAATAATATTCTTGGCTTCAAGCGAACATATTAAAGATGCTATCTGGTATCGTCATTTAAAGTAGTTTCGCCATATCTGTAGACCGTTTTTTAACAGTGGATTTTTTTTATTTGCCATTTTTCATTTATTTCATCGGTGAGACTCAGATCTGGGTTAAGCCTATGAATACACTTGCAAGATATGTTTTAATACAGCTTATCTTTACTCATGCCACAAATAAAAAAAGCAGTACATGGAATAGTATTTCAGGTCAAGTCCCTTTAAAAAATGATTTGAAATAACATGGTGTGGCTAGTTTATTCAGTACGCAGTTCATGGTTAGACAGTTTGTTTCCCTCCAGTTAGTGTATCCAGGGCTGTGGGAGCTGTCATCCAATGCCGTGGAATACACCAGGTTCCAAAGATTGTTATATGTTATTGTTTATTTATTACTTACTAGTTGTGTCCGTTGAAGTGATGGTAGGTGTCTCACCCACGTTCATATCATTGTCCAATCAAATGTGCAGGGAGTGGTGCCATACCTGTCCTGCTTCCTGCTGACTTCCTGGTAGAAGTTCCTCCAGTGTTACAGACACTTAGCTGCGAGGAGACACTTGTGGATGAATAGAATGCCAAGGTCCCCGGGTGCTATTAAAACCACACTTGTATATTTGTCCAACAGAACAAACACACTCACGGGTCTAAGGTGAAAGCCAAATAAATCACATTTTATTGGGTGTAAAGCAAGTCAATGTTTTGGACCAAGATCCAGTCCTTTGTCAAGATATATTGTACACGTGTACAATTACCAAGCGACAACTTGTATACAGATTGGTAATGAAGAGTACATTTGGAAGTTGACACATTATGGGGCAGAAGATGAGGAGGGGCTGTTCAATTAAGTTTAGAATCTAAAGAAAGGCTGTGCATTGTGATTAGACAGTTCCATATATGTCAGGTTTGCTCTACAGATTAATTAAACCAGGCTGTCGGTTTGGCTGATTGCTTCCCTTGAAAATAACCCTTCAATCCACTTGCTCGTTAGCTGAAGTAGGAAGAGATCCCATTCCAAGGAACTGATTGGCTAAAAAATGAGCCGAAAAAATGTCCTCATTAACTACGTTTAAGTGTATTTATGAAGGTCAAGGACAGGGTTGTTCTGCATGATGGGATGACTTGGCCCTTCAGATTAGAATAATATCATGTCACTACATGTGACTAGCCTGACAGTGACTATTTAGTGAATAAATCCCAAAGTGTTGATAGTCTCAGTCTGTGTGTGATTTCCATTTCTGAGCGCCTATCCTAGGCAATAGTCTGCATACCCAACTGAATTGCTTATTATTAATTGCTTAAATAGTAGTTTTAATTTCTGCTGGCTGCATGGTAGAATCCACAATCTCTATCTGAGGTTTAGTAATGTTGCATGGCATACCATTTCCAATAGGCATATGCAAATGTACATTGAATGCCCATTTGGTTCGGAAGAAAATGGGGGGGGGGGGGGTTATTTAGGAACCAAATTCTCTCACACCCTCTAGCTGTTTCCCTACCTTCTCTGTCGACAACTTCAGCTTCTTCTTGTTCTTTATCTTCTATCTTTTATCTTGGTGGCGCTTCCAGTGACATATTCTCGCCCAAATCCTCCAATTGGGTGGAAGAATGTCATCAAAAGCATTGCGATTTTGGTGGAAGTTCACTTTCGGGAACAATTCCGGCAATTTTGGTGACATCCTCTAAACCCAATCGGAGGATTGGGCATAACCTGCCACAAACTTCCCCAAAAATGGTGACGACCTAAAGTGATGTCCTCTCACCTGATTGGGCCAGAGTACGTCACCATTTTGGCAGAAATTCACGCTTGGTTATCATACCTGGGAACTTCTCGGCTCCGGCTACCTTGCGGGACGCGGCCAGGACTGCACACTGATGTCATGTAATGAAAAAAATGGGCGGGGAGCGGGGCATGTCAAGGAGAACCAAAGGAGCGGCGCTCACCCGGAAGATGAATGATTGAACAACAAGAAGATGCGGAGAAGGTGGAGAAACATTGAGATAACGTGAAAATGTAAACGAGAATTTGAACATTTTTGCTTCATATACTTTGTGGGGGGTCTGACCTTGTTTTTGTGGTTTTGCTGAATTTGCCATGAAAATCTGTATGCACAAGTCTAATTTCCAAAGCAGTTTCCACCAACTTTGGTTTAGACACCGCATTGAACTGATTCCAGTACTATCAAAATAGTGATTCTGTCTTTAACTTATATGCTTCTGATGTGCTATGGGTCAAGCCATGTGGTACTTTTGTACGCATAAGCATTTTGATATCCTAGTAAAGAACAAGGAGGGAATTAAAAGAAGGATTTATGTCAAAGAGGGACTTGAAAAATATGTACAACTGATTTATTTTGGTGTTTCAGGATGTTGTTTCAAACCCTGGATAGTTGTTAGGTCAGACTGTTGTCAATGTAGTTCTAACCCTTCAAAAATGAGATTTATTCTGTGACATTCCATTTTGCCTTAAGTACAAATAAACAGCAATGTGCTCCTTATATACACTAGGGTTGAGAAATGCCTGAACCATAGCTTCTTTAGACTTTATTAATATGGACAGAGTGTTAGTAAAACTAAAAACGTTAAGTTTTTTTAATATTCTGAACTGAATGTTCTTCTTTTACTACTTCTAAGTACTTGCTTGTTTTTGTTCAGTGATTCATATTTTTATACCCTTCTACCTACTACATAGTCTGACATTATTTTACTTTTTTTTCCGTCCTGAAATGTCAAGTAAGATTAAGAACATTACTTTTGTGACGTAATCTCCTTTCAGTTAGAGTACATCTAAGATCTTGGACTCTGCCCAGTTATGTTACATACATACATGGGAGGATTTGCTCCCAGGTACACTGGGAGACTTTTAAGTTGTCAAGCTCACTGAGGTACATGAATGAAAGAGCCCTCCAGTGATGTATTTACCGGTGGGCTGACCTAGGGCAGCACCCCCAGCCACCACACACTGCCGTCAGTCGGCATCCCAAATACAATAAAATAAAAAGGGCTGCGTGCCTTTTAAAAAAACATAGCCATGTGTTAAAGGTGCACAGCGCCTTTTACCGAAGTCTATGGAGGCTGTGCTGAGTCTAAATAGGCCAGTTGGGGAGATCAAAGACCTTCATTGTAACCTGCTCATTGTGCAGCTGGACACCTGTGGAGAGGGCAATGTGCCCACGGTTTTGTACCAGGGGCACTGTTGACCAACAGGCCTGTCATTTTACTGTTTTATTAGAAATGATGGGGCATATTTATGAAGACTATTTCTTGGTGACAATGATAAATGTTAATAATTATAACAATTACTAGAATGTCCCTGCAGAGATTGGCCAAGATCCTACTTCATCGGTCAATAGATTGCATGTGAAGTTATGTTGATGTCACAGCACAACTTCATGTTTTTACAAACTACTTTCAGTCGTTACCTTTACTATGACCAATTTAAATGCTTTTAGCGTATTTGTGCTGTAAAAACCATTTCAATGCAATATTTAGGTTACTGATTCACTTTGAAATCCAATGCGTGCGCTCTTTACAACCGCATCACCAAGTGTGACATTTTGATTGCAGTAGGCACTACGGTCATTGTCTAGGAATTCCGTAAATTTAAAATATATCAAACTATTATTTTATAAATGTATTGTAGACAGGCCTCTGAAACCCCTGTGGATTTTTGAGAAGTATTTCTTCACAATTAGTATTTTTGTCTTGGTAGTTAGCAGGAAAAAATATGTGGAATGTGAAATATTTCTGTATGTCTTTTTTAATGTTAATGGGAACCCAACTAGTCACACATTTAAATCAAAGTAAGAAAACCAAAAAAAAAAATGTGAGGAGGATTAAATCAAATCACTAGTGTCCTTTTTATTAAATTTATGAAATGTATGGCAATTTAGTATATTGCATGATACACATTTTTAATGTTTCAGGGAATACTTAATTCTCATGTGACACTAAAGCAGTCGGTGATAGGTTGCTGTCATAGACACTGAAAAAAGCTTCTGAAAAGTTTCTGGATTTTAATTTTTTTGTGTGATTAAACCTTAAGAGAAAAATAATAAAATACCAGGTTTCTAAAGGTTTATTTACTTAGCAATGAATATTGATCACGAGTGCAACACCAACTTTTGAAAACCTCTATTTTTTTCTGGTTCCTCACCTAAATTTTTGCAGTATGCTACATTAATCTAATCTCCTAAAACCTATGTAATTCGGTCCTGCTGTATGAAGATTAATATCCCTAATTTTAATGCATCAGTAATATTAAATATGCAGTTCCTTCATAAATTCCTAATTTGTTTCTCTTGATTATTACTATAATCTATTTCCCCGCGGTGGGTATAAATGTGTGTATATATATATACACATATTTGTGTGTGTTTATATATGTTTAATCTTGTTTGTCATGACTTTGCTGCATTACTCTACTTTGTTGACCCATCTGTCAATAGTGAATCTGTTCGCATTCAGAGCTCATGGCGTTACATTGTGTTAAGCAGAGCAGACATCTGTGTGACTCTCCAAGGGTTAAACACAGCTTGAAAGTGGAGCTTTTTCCTTTCCATGCCCCTGTACTGTTTTCATTTTTAAAGGGGAGACAGGAGGGGGGGGGGTAGCGTGGGCATAGTGTTCTACTACGTTTTCCTCCTGAGGCACAGAAATTTGGTGTAGAGTGAGGCCTCAGGAAGTGGGAGTGTTTCTTACTGGTGGACTTGCATGGGGGTTGTTCAAAGGGGAGAATGTTGAATGAACAGAAAAAAAAAAAAATAATAACAGCTCGCAATAGAGAAGTTAGTCCTCATATTGTCAGAACAGGAGAAAGAAGAAAGAATGCTGGGACACACTCAAAAATCAAGTTATGAGCTTTGGGAAAAGAGATCCAAGCGCTTCCCGGTGGGCTGCTCTGCACTTTAAAACAGATCCCTGCTGACAAAAGGACAGGCAAAAACTGGCCTGGGCATAACCATGGCAACACAGGTCCTGTGTAATTACACATGAACTAAAGGGTGTCCCACGTGTACCTGGTCTTTTTGTCACTTCAGATATTAACTTGTTTGTGCCCTGTGGATGGATTCCTTGCGTTTTGAATGGACTGTACACAGAATTCAATTTCTTTCTTTTTCTTTTTTGTTTTGTGTTCCTGAGAAGACCATGCTTGCAATTGAGACCAATCTTTAAGCTTTGGGGTCCAAGGAGACAACTGTCTGGAGCCCTGTAGGTCACTAGCGAGGTGAGCAAGGGATAAAAAAAGAGAGACAACATCACTGCAACCGAGCTCAGAAGCATCATGGAGCTAGGTTAATACTTTAGACATGGCGGGGCATCTGGGCATCAAGCCACCCACTGGAACGGTGTATATGGTGCCTTGTAGAGCTCTAATGCTCCTGATTGGCCTGAAGCTGCTGGAGCGGAGGGGAAGGTAGATATGTGTCTTAAGCTCTGATTTGAAAACAGAAATTGAAGATTTTTCAGATTTGTGAAGGAACATTGCCGGGAAGATGTAGTCCTCACGGGATGTATCTTACAATGATTGGGGTGAACTTCACCTTGCAGGAGCTGTTAATGAAATTTGAGCAGGTATCTCAAATTCATTCTTTCCATTCATGTGACGCTCTAAGATCATTGATAGAAAGCTATGAATGTTTTGGTTTTGCATGGCATGTGCTAAAAAGTTGCTTGCACGTGAATTGATTTTTGTAACTTAATCAACCTTTCTATCCGTTATTTCATCTTACTAACATCACCTGTTAATCATGACCAAGCGCAGTGTTAGCCAGCAGAATGCATGGGCAATAGAGTGAGATTGTACCAGTTGTAATAGTTATGTATTATAGTGGGCTAGGCTTGACGAAGAAGCTTACTAGACTTGGGTCTTCATAATGCATAGTGAACTTAGGGAGTTGAACCTTTTCTGTATTTATTTCTACTTTTGTATGCATTAATATAGTTCTGTTCCCCCTCAACCACCGACTAGATTGTAAGCTCACAAGAGCAGGGCCCTCTTCTCCTTTGCACCAGTTTGTTATTGTACGTGTTATTGTATGTGTTTCTAAATTGTTCGTCTGACTGTAACAGCACTTAGGAATCTGCCGGCGCTTTATAAATAAATGGAATGTAATGTTCTATAACTTATAGTGGTCATTAACTTACAACTCAAGTCATGGTCAACCAAAAGTATGTGGCTGTGAAATAATGTGTCATGTAAAGCTCAGTTGCTGCTTGTTTTGCTTTTGTTCTGTAGAGATACATTAACTTGAATGGTTCAAGGCAAATGAAACTGACACTATACAACAATCATACAGCAGGGATTGGCTTTAACCCTTGGCTACCTTAAGTATGATCGTATTGGTGCACAGACCCTATACACAGTTATTTGCCTAAATACCCAGCAGTATTTACTTACTTCTATACTGCTTAGTGGGATCATTCTTCAGCAAAATGGATAGACCATGGGAGATTGGTTTGACGGTCTGAAGTCCTGTTAGAAATCACCACCCCTGGTTTTGCACATAGCCGTGATTCATGAAACTTCTTGACTTTAAAAATAAAACTGCCATATTGTGCTACAAAGTAAGTCATATCTAGTATGTATTTGTTACTAAGTATTTGCTTGCGAAGGGAACCCCATCGAGATCCAGCCTCAGAAACATTAAATTATGATGGAATGTTTGCTGGAGCATGTTAGCTCCATGTAGAGTTGCCACTTTATTTTCGAAAGAAAATACAGGTCATGTTATTGTTTCCGTGGGTTTATCATTGGCCATGGGCACTGTTCCCTCTAAGCTGTGCGCTTGTGCGCGCGCACAGAACTTTTTGAGGGAGCGCACACGACCTAACATTGTGCGCACATTACCTAACGGGGAGCTGGGGGGGGCGGGCAGTCCGTCCAGGGTGTTCCTGGCACTCCTCCAGAGACGGACATTAATGTCCGCCGCTGGAGGAGCAAGCTCGGTTGGGGAGATAAAAAATCTCACCTCAACCGGCTTAAAATCAATCAAGGGAGCGGGAGGTCTGTTAATACAGACCTCCGATCCTGCTCCCTTGCTATGCGCGCGGCAACTGATGCTGTGCACACAGCACTGAAGCCACGCCCACCTTCTTTACTGCACCGGAAGGACAGGACAGAAGAAGAAGAGGAAAAAGAACAGAGGAAAGGTAGGAAAACATTATGTATATGTATGTATTTATGTGTATGTGTATATATGTATGTGTGTGTATATGTGTGTGTGTATGTATATGTGTGTT
>VKOC01000005.1:19394051-19550334 GCA_009364415.1 Spea multiplicata | reverse complement strand
TAGTAGGAAAGTCCAAGAGGAATTGGGTCATTTTTTTTCTTACCCCCCCCCTCGATTTCAATGATTAGTTTTTTGATTTGTTTAGCTTATTTTAAAATGATCTCATTAAAAGTTGTTTTATTTGCTTTTATTTTCAGTATATATGGATTTCTTTTTGAGCAAATTACCATAAATGAAGTGCTCTCCATGTTAGAAAAGGTAGTGGGGGGCAGGAAAAAGGGTAAGTGCTGCATTGCTTTAAACCTCAGCAGCTCATGGAAGTCCTGAAGACAACATGCTCCAACGATTCTCTTTCCTGAGATGAGCTGAGTTGGGTCCCGTAGTAACTCTCCATAATACTGGGGTTCTTTGGTCAGATCCAGCAGCAAGAAATAGTATGCATCAATCCAACTACTGTGATTGGATCATACTGTACATACCAAGGCCAAATATCCGGAAAAAAATACCATATCCCATGTAATTCTGAAATTTCCTCTTTTCTTCTTAATGTTTAATGTTTTCCAGATTAATTTTGAATTTTTCAATGTAATTCATGATATGAATTGTCAAACTTAAATTTTAAAGATTCTATCACATCTGCAGTCTATCCTGTTCCTTTACACGGGTTGACTCCGTCAACAAGTGAGCAATCCAATAGTATGCTGTCCTACTCTCCTTACAAGCTAAATAAAATACAAAAGATCCTGGAAAAATGGACTAGTAACTAGTGGTTTCTTCTAGGAAAGAAATAACAATATTTAAGCACGTGTCATTTTTAAATTCACAGTTTATTTGTGGGTGATATTAACAAACAAAATCAAGCAGACGCGGCGTTTCCGGGAGCTTTGTCTACAGAAAGTAAGTTGTTTAACTTTCTGCGATTAATCCAATTATATAAAATGTAAAGAAGAAGCAAACGTAAACCATATGCAATGTTCCTGTCTTCAGATGGTTCGCCTTGTTATCAATTGGATCAAATATTCTAAAGAGTGAATTACCTTCTCCAATTACAAGGTCTGGGATTTCCTCAGGATCAAGCATGGTGTTATTGGTGAGAAGGCTTTTGCGTGATGTTTCTTCTTCTGGATTAACTTCTGGAACAACTGGCTTGGCCTCGGCCTCTGTGTTCTCTTCATGCCAAGTGATATAATATGATGCCCTGGTGAACAACATTGTTTTTGAGCAATTTGATGATGTATCACTGGCGATACCAGCCAGAGTCCAGGCTTTGCTCTCTCCGTATTGGCAAACCAAGGAGTCGCCACTCTTCACCTACCAGAATGAATAAATAATAGCGGATGAATGCTGTAATTTGGTATCTAATAACAATACTTTGACATGTTTATTTAATATGCATGTGACTTGAATTTAGGATCATGGAAGAAAATAGACATACAATAAAACTAGTGTTCCTCTACTTACCATACAGTCTGCTTCACTTGGCATGTCGTTGATCATGGCACATATGATGTTTTCTGTATCATTGAAACGACACCGTTCTGTCAACTTTTCCAACACAACAAAGCTACCTTTAGATTCTATTAAAAAAAAACAAGAATAACTATATTAATTACAGTAATACAAATGACATTTAAACTATTCTATTCTATATTTCCAACATCTTTATATATAAGAATTCTGTAGATTTTATTTTACTCTTACAATGATTAAACATGAAGTGACCTAGGCTATAGAACTTGACCTATGTCCATTAGAATTGCCGCAAGTATTATAGGGAGTTAAGCTAGTTAAATGACAAGGTGCAAGCTTTTAAAATGGTACATTATCTCAGGCAGCAAGTAGCTAAGTTCTGCTTTTGTACTTTCAAGCATTCTTAACTTATTCTTCAAAGTAAAAATACTCTGCTTTTAAACTGCAAATATGACAAACATGGAAGAGAAAAGGTGTGAGAAGAAAAACCAAGGTGGTTTCCATGGAAAGTGCTGACAAAACCAAAAATAGTTGTGCATTGTCGGGTTGAAGTGGTCTACAGTTTTGTACGGCCCATTTACCTTTGTCGTGTTCTCTCCAACTAGTCACCCAGCAGTTACTTAATTGATCCATTAGGAGATCTTCATCCTCAGGGAAGCAGGCTGGTTGGACCAAGTCATCAAACTTGATGCTTTCAGAGCTTTCCAGCAGGGCGATGTTATTTTTCGATGTCTCTGGACTGTATGCCCTATTCGACAATATTGTCTTTACTGGATAAAGCCTGCCTTTTACCTTAAAGGTAATCGGCCCAACCTCCAATAGAGATTTACCTCCCCTAAAAAAAGAAAAAAAACAGTGTTTGCAACTTTTATCTATTTCATTCTTCAAATACAAACTACAAAAATGCCTGTTCACATCAATATTAACAATGTGCCCTTCATCTGCTTTGTCCAAAATATAGTTTCACTAATTTCTCCTTATATATATACCCTACTAAAAAGGGTAAATGCGTGATGTATGTAATCCATCTCATTTATAGATTATCTCCTGAACTAGGTATGCAGCGTTGTTTTCTGCATCGTTTTTCTGGGTGCTTTTGTTTAGCAGATAAAAGGATATTTGCTTTGGCCAAATTCTAATAATAACATTATAATGTTACATTAAAATAATTACAATTACGATTTAATTTGCAGGCTATACAATCCATATGAACATTCATCTATGTAACAGTTTGATGTTTATATTGCATACGTGGTTAAATATGAGATGGCGTAACTCAGGATACAGGTTATTACTTACGGTTCAGTAACACACTGGGCAGCAGTCACAATCCAAGATTCACTAATAATTGTGCCTGAGCAGATATGGCGTTTGCCAAGATTCACAGACACCTGCCAAGGGAATTCTTCCAATGATGCATTGAGCTGGTTGGGTGAAAAATACCCGTTCTTCCGGACTCCACATGCTGTTGAAAAAAATGTTCATTTATTTAACTATAACTATGAGGCTCCAAAAGGTAGCTGACGATCCAGCAGCAGTGTCTGTCTTCCACTATGAAGCTCTCAAGAGAAAGCAGATTCTGCATCTGGAGAAGGGACGTAGTGTATATAAATACAACTAACCCCCAAACATACATATGAACAATAAACTCAATATCCTGTAAAAAGGTCAAGGAAAGATGATCTTTTGTTGTATGTTTTGCAACTATATTGCCAGGAGGCCAGAGCCATCATTAATTTTTAAAAGCCCCAGTGTCCTCTATAAAGATGTTCTCCTGTATGTTAGTTCTAACGTATTTAGGTTAGAAATGTTTTACTCACCACCACAGGCTTCCCTGATGCAGATAGCTGCACACACTAGAAGTAAAATGTATAATGCTTCCTTTCCATAACAACTATATTACTTTGTTTGTCAACAGATTTTATCACTATTTCAGTGTTAATCATCAGTTCCTTAAAAGCTTTAATCTTTTTAAAAAGTCAAGTTATAAGAAACATCAGCGTAAAAAAGGGTTTCCAATTCATTGTTACCATATCGACAAACAAACTAATATGTGGAGGTTTCCTAATCTGAAGGGTAAAAGTACTCCTTGGTCGAAATGCTGAAGATGATGGATCTCAATTAGGTTGTTTTTCTAAATCTCAAATTGACTTGGCTAATCTGAAATAGAAAGACTTCATTGTTTAGCTTTTTAATGTCTTAGTCTAAAAAATGTAAAATGTGATGTATCTTCTGGTAAACATTTAATAAATAACTCAGTGTCTTGGTGACATCATCATCTTGCTGGTTGACACGTGTCCATACTGTGAATGCTGCAACTGCATCTTATTCATTATTTTATGGACTGATATTAGTAGGTTTTAGCACTACGTATCAGTTCCTTAAAGACTTCATTCTCCTAAAATGTCAAGTTATGGGGTTTGTTCCGTCTTTTCGTTTAGCTTTGCTTTACTGTAGTGTGGTCTAAAACAACGAACCTCTCATTTAAAGTTTTCCCAGATTAATTTTGAATTTTTCAATGTAATTCATGATATGAATTGTCAGACTAAAATTTTAACGTTTCTATCACTTCTGCAGTCTATCCTGTTCCTTTACACGGGTTGATTCCATCAAGTGAGCATTCCAATAGTATGCTGTCCTACTCTGCTTACAAGCTAAATAAAATACAAAAGATCCTGGAAAATGGACTAGTAACTAGTGGTTTCTTCAAGGAAAGGAAGAAGGAGATTTAAGCACGTGTCATTTTTAAATTCACAATTTATTTGTCGTTGATATTAACAAACAAAATCAAGCAGACACGGTGTTTCCGAGATCTTTGTCTACAGAACGTAAATTGTTTACGTTTAACTTTCTGCAAATAATCCAATTTCATAAAATGTAAAGAAGAAGCAAAAGTATACCATATGTAATGTTCCTGTCTTCAGATGGTTCGCCTTGTTATCAATTGGATCAAATATTCTAAAGAGTGAATTACCTTCTCCAATTACAAGGTCTGGGATTTCCTCAGGATCAAACATGGTGTTATTGGTTAGAAGGTTTTTGCGTGATGTTTCTTCTTCTGGATTAATTTCAGGAACAACAGGCTTGGCCTCAGCCACTGTGTTCTCTTCAAGCCAAGTGATATAATATGATGCCCTGGTGAACAACATTGTTTTTGAGCAATTTGATGATGTATCACTGGCGACACCAGCCAGAGTCCAGGCTTTGCTCTCTCCATATTGGCAAACCAAGGAGTCGCCACTCTTCACCTAGCAGAATGAATGAATAATAGTGCATGAATGCTGTAATTCGGTATCAACTTAATAACAATACTTTGACATGTTTAATTTATATACATGTGACCTGTATCAAGGATCATGGAAGAAAAGAGACAAATAATAAAACTAGCGTTCCTCTACTTACCACACAGTCTGCTTCATCTGGCATATCATTGATCATGGCACATATGATGTTTTCTGTGTCATTGAAACAACACTGTTCTGTGGGGACCACTGACAACTTTTCCAACACAACAAAGCTACCTTTAGATTCTATTAAAAGTTGTACCATCCTAAATTCAGATCTTTCTTTATTTCCCACACATACCCGTGGGCAAGCATACAGGATTCATAAATTGCCAACAAATTTGGGTAATTTATTCCGTCATATTTTAATTTTTTTTTAATATTTGCATTGAAATTCTAGGTTTTTTTATTATGCCAAACAAATTCTGAAAAAAATGCTTTAACATTTACATATAGTAGTAGTTGGAACTTGGAGAGGGATTAATCTAAATAAATAAATTAGTTTTGGTACTATATGTGCTTTAAGCACATTTATTCGTCCCAGCCATGATAACTCAATCTTCATCCAATCTGTAAATTGTATTTTCAGATTCTTAGCAAGATCTAAATAATTAATATTTGTGATTTCATTAAAGTCCATTGACAATTTAATACCAAGATAATCTATAAGGCTATTCAATGGCTAAATATTATAAGGATGTCATTCACATATAATGTTATCTTGCATTTCTGAAATTTCATTTTTATCCCTTGAATCTTACTCGATAAACGAATCATTACAGCAAAGGATTCAATAGACAATGTATACAGTAATGGAGCTAGTGGGCACCCTTGTCATGTTCCATTTGTCATATTGAAATATTCAGAATCTAAATGTCTGCCAGATATTTTAGCTTGAGGTGATTTATATAGAGCCATCGCATTATCAAAAAAGGAACCCACTAAACCAAAGGCTTTCAGTGATTCCTCTAAAAACGTCCAATTAACTCGATCGAAGGCTCTTTCTGCATCTAAAGCTATTAATACCGACGGAATAGATCTATGACGTACTTCATAAATAAGGTTTAACATTTTTCTAGTATTATCTTCACCCTTCCTACCTGAAATAAACCCAGCTTGATCTGGGTGAATTAGAGCAGGCATCACTTTCTTCAGTCTGTCTGCAAGTATTTTAGAGAAGATTTTTATGTCTAAATTTATCAACAAAATTGGTCTATAATTCTTAATATTATTAGGATCTTTCCCTGGTTTCTGGATAGGTGATGTAAATGCCTGAAGCATTTCTAATGGAAATTCATTTTCAGATTTCTTTCCAGAAATACCCTTAGTAACAATGGGGAAATTGTCTGTTCTAGTGTCTGATAAAAAGCAGCCGAATACCCATCTGGACCAGGAGTTTTCTCTTTAAATTACGGATAGTATCATTAATTTCAGACAATTTGATATGCTCATTATTACGAAAGTATATCATTGGATATTTTTGGGAAATTGAAGCTTGCTAGAAAGGTTCTCATTTCAAGTCTTAATTGGCTCTGTAAGATCATAAAGTGAGCTGTAATACTCTTTAGAGGCTTTGCTGATGTCATAAGACAGATAAACCTTATTGTTTGCCACTATTTTCTTTATTCTTATTTTATAATTTTTTTGTTTAAGTCGATTATTCAAACTTGTTCCTATTGTATTATTACCAGAATACCATTTTTGTTTGAGTGTTAAAAATGCTTTGTTATTTTGTTCTATCAGTTTATCTTAATACACACTTGTATGGTTTTTATCTGTTCCGTTATAGATAAGTGGAAAGTGAAAAGAATGAAACCGTGTGTCAAAAAATAAAGTGTAAGAAAAGAAAGAAAAAAAAATACTTTCCTTTTCTATGACCGCATATGTACAGCAGCAACCCTATAAACACCCTCCACAGAATGTTGAAAATAGGAACAAACACGACTTCTGTCTAGGGGCACTTGTAACTCACAATCCCATTTGCTCTGATAAAACAAAAATGACAAATACGAAAAAAATATAGTGTAATAAAGTAAAACACTTTGGAACTTCAGGAAAAACTTCAATGGTTACACTCACAGTGTGTATGAACCTTTTTAGCCTCCACAAACAACTCCTTGGTATGTGTGTCAATTCGTCAATCACATGGACATAGACATAGAAGAGAAGACATTTACCATAGAATGATACCTTTCTAAACAAGTGTACATGCGATAATTGGATGCACTCACATTTAGGTGGATGTATCAGGCGTATCAGATGTAAATCTTGGAGTTGTGATGGTCTTTGGTGAAGTTCTAGATGTGACTCTTATAAGTCCTCAATTTCTCTGAGTCCTTATCTTCGCGGCATTGCGGGAGTTGACAGAATAGGAAATCCGTAGGTTCGCCGTCAGGGGTTCAGGGCAAAAGACTTGATGAAAATAACCCTACACAGGTTCAATTGGTCAGCTTTTGTCCCTTTTGAGAAACAGACCTTTAGACTGCTGACTGAGACAAACCATTATAGATAAGGAAGGAATTCTCTGATTTTTTTTTCCACTTGTGCAAGCTTTATATATAAATCAGCTGTTTGTAGCCCTTTTTTTTGTTTTGGGAACCTAATTTAATAAAAAATCCTCGTAACGTAGCTTTCGTGGCAGTTTCATGGAGTTTGAAACAGTATCGGTATCATTATCTCTTGGAAAGTTTGTCGCCTGAATGTTTAACTCTGTTTTAAGTTTCTCTGAGCACAATAAAGAATTATTTAATCTCCATTTTGTCCTAAATTTATAGTTTGGATTATTTTTAGCCGAGAAGAAAACTGGAGCATGATCTGACCATACAATATAAAACGAGTCTATTCTCGAGTAAGAGTGGTGGACAGCTGAATAATAAGTATAATCTTTGTTTTGTGGGTTCTGTACTCGCCAAACAACATATTGATCATTAGCACATAGAAATCTTGAAAAGGTAGCTGCTGATGACTTAATTCTGGGATCCAGTTTAACTCAACTTCTCACACTTTTATCTAGTTTCTAATCTTGTATACAGTTCATATCCCCTCCCACAATATCCTTTCTGGAGTATCTGTATCTTAGGCCAAACCTTCTGGAGAAACTTAATCGGCAAAGTTTTAGGTAAGTAAAGATTCACCAAAGTATACATCAGATTGTTGATTTTACCTATGACAATCAGAAACCTACCTTCAGGGTCTTCCTCGTGATGAGAATATTCAAACTTAATCCCATCACTCATCAAAATTGCTACACCTCTTTTCTTAGTTGTTTCTAACGAGGAAAGAAATCTTGTGGGATATTTTTTATATTTCCATAAAAGAAATATTGTTCCAATGAGTTTCCTGAACATAATAAATATCAACATTTTCTTTCATTAATAAATCATATAGGAATGCCCGTTTATGAGGGGAATTCAGACCGCAAGAGTTTATTGATGCAAATCTAATTGCCATTTTTATATAGTGTCTTCGCTTTGCTCGCTCCAAAAGTTCCCCATTTTAGATTTTTCCCTCATTCCCTTACACATTCATTCATCACACTCAACTGTTCCGCATACAAATCAGATTTATGCGGTTCAGGTCTCATTTTGTGAATATGAGACTCTTCCATGTGTGGGTATCGGAAGGTAAAGGTAACTAGGCAACTATATTTTATTAACCACAGTATCCATTTATATATACAATATATTTCAAATTTATGCCTAGTTCTGAGAGGATATGATAGGATCGTGAGTTGGGCCTTAAAACCGGATACCATACAGGAAGTAGTAATAATAATAATAATAATAAGGAAATAAATAAATAAATAAATAGTGATTAAATAAATGTTTAGCTATTTGACGAAATATAATAGTAAGTGAAATAATTAAGTATAAATAAAAGTATAAAGTGTATAAGACTAGTAAGTCATGATTTGGATGTAGAAATGAGTGTATAGTGTAGAGATAATGAAGTAGTTAAGTGATTAGATTGTGTGTTTAACCAATGTGTTTCTTGTACAAAGCATAAGTCAATTTTTTCTTTTTTTAGAATTTTTAATAATAATGATCTTTTTTGAGGACTGTTCAACCCTTGCGTGTTTAAAGAGATAAACCGTACCATATTTCTAGAATTGCACATTTAAACCCTTGGCTCTTGAAAAATAAGTTGAAATAAAATATTAAAATAAAAAAAGAAAGAAGAAAAATAAAAATAAAATAAGAGAAGAATTTAAAAGGAAAAAGGAGAAGATATATCCTATTTCCAATAGCCGCCATCTCAAGAAGTTGAGAAAGGTGGTGTGGTTTGTCCCCTCTACCTGGACCAAAAAACTGTACCTCACTTTTACGAGGTATACAATTCAAGGAAGCCCCTATATAGAATTCGGGGGTTTATATATAGAATCATAACTTACCGATTTGTATATGAGTTGCAGTGAAAGAGAGGAGAGAAAGCAAGAAGAGAGGGAGAAAAAAAACAAAAAAAACTCTTAATCAATTTTATACATGCAAAATATATCAGTTATGCATTATAAAAATATATTTTTTTATTTGATATATTAAAAAAAGAAGACATAATTTCATCCAAATATAATAAATGGAGCCGATACAGCATATAATAAAATTATTAAATATGGCTATTTGGTTTCTTTATACAGAATATAAGAGGAAAACCACATGCATTGAATATATTGTCAAAATATTTCATCGGTTATAATTTATATTTACATTTCATCCTTTTTGATAGTACCTACTCCTTCAATCTTAGTAAAGCTCTCTTAAGGTGCAGAAGTGCATTACAATCAGTGACAATATCTAGACATGATTATGTTTCCCCATCTCAATTTTTATACATATAAACATTATAGTTACCGCTACTTGTGTCTTAATTTCTTGAGGTGCCTTATTTAAATCATTACCGGCAAATGTGATAAAGTGCTTCAATAAAATATAAAGTGCTTCATAAAGAAAATTTTGGATCATTGAGATAACCTTCTAAAATTTAATATGTATCTTTTTTACTTTCTGATCTAGGAATATCTATCTATCTTACTTTCTATACCTCTAAAAAAAAAAATATTTAACTCGTTACTAACGATTTAATAGAGTGCTATAAAGTATATTGCATGTTTTTTGAAAAATGACCAAATTTCATCTAGATATAATTAACTTGATGTTAATGCTAAACGTATTAAATTTATTAAATGTAACCATTTGATTTCTTTATGGAGAATGTAAGTAAGAAACCCGTATTGATTAATTATATTATATAATGTTTCATCAGTTATAATTTATAATTTATATTTCATCTTAATTTAATGGTGCCCAAGCTTCTAATGTTAATAAACGTTCATAAAGTGCCACAGTGCTTGCAATCAGTGTTTTTACCAAACCTAATTGTGTTTCCACATCTCAATTTCTCTGTGCAAAAAAAAAAAATATATATATATATATATATATATAATTGCCACTACTTATGACTTAGCTTCTTTAGCTAAAAGCTAAAGTGCATTATTTAAATCATTTAAATCATTGCCGGCAAGCATAATAAAGAGCTTCAATAGAATATAAAATGTTTCAAAGAGCAGAAAAGACCCACCCACTACATATGTATAAAATTCTTTAACTAAAAACTAAAGTGCATTATTTAGATCATTGCCGGCAAATGTGGTAAAGTGCTTCAATGAGATATAAAGTGTTTCAAGGGACACAAGAAAGGAAAAAATAATTAAATAAAAAAAAAAGATTTGCATAATTGTTATTTTTAGCTACCTATTGCCCACTTATTCGGATTCTGTATACTGGTAACTAGGAATTAGTTAAGATGTAAAAGTATTCAATTCTCCTAATAAATTAAAATCTTATTATCTTAGGTGTCTATATCATCTAAGTGCTTATACATGATTTCAATAATTTAATTCTATAGCATATCACAAAAGGATATAAGACACTTTTAGTATTATAAATATTAAATGATTAGGTAAATAAATATGTAAATATAATAAAGAGTAAATATTATAAATAATTAAATATCTCAATTACTGAATCTTAACAGAGTTCCACCAGGTTTGAGCGTCTATTGGTGATTTGAATGTTCTTGCTTGGTTTTCGTAAGATATTAATAAATTAGATGATTGATCCCATTTATATCTTATTTGTTTCTCGCGAAGATTTTGTGTTAGAAGTTTGTATTGAAAACGAAGTTGTCTTGTGCGTCGTGATAAATCTTGCAAGAAAATAATTTTTTGGAATCTGGGATCTTCTGTAACATATGATCTTGCTTCTTGAAATATTTTCTGTCTAGCGTGTAATGTTGAGAACCGGACTATTACGTCTCGTGGAGATTCTGCAGCAATTTGTGGAGGTTTTGTGACTCTGTAAGCTCTTTTTATTAGAGATATTTCCTGTAGATTGTGAATTCCCATATCCTGAAACAGCAATTTTAATTGAGGCATTGGATCTGTCAACATCGGTTGGTCTGTCAATCCTCGGTTTCGAATATTTTTGCGCCGATTTGTATCTTCCATAGCGGTAATATATGATTCCAATTTTGATATTTTTTCTCAGCTTTTCAGATGTATCTTTTAATATGGAGTCCATATTTACAACCTTCTTTTCTATAAGACTTATTCGGTCCCCAATGGAAGTTATCTTTTTTGAGATATCTTCATAGAAATTTTGTAATTCTTGCTTGATCAGAATTAATTGTTGATCAGCAGATGATTGTATGCATTGCTGCATTTAAGAATATGAAAATGCTTCTTTTTTTTGTACTTTTAATAGATTTTTCATGAGGTAATATGTCTGTGTAGTCTTCTGAATCTTCTAATAATGAAGTGTGGCTGAAATGGAGTCATCCGCATTTGTATTTTGCTGTGGTTTTTTACTTAAATTAGGAGAAAATATTGATGCTGGTTTTGTCTTTCTTTGTCTCTATGTTTCTCTCTCTCTCCTCTTCTCCTCTGCTGCTCTTTTTTGTGACATTATTTTCTCTTTCCTTCCCTCCCCTCCTCTCCTCTGTTCGAGTCTGATGTGTCTGTGCTGAAATTTATAATAGCGCCAATTTATACTATATTTGCTTAAGCCACCTCTCTGTCTCTTAAGTATCCATTTATATTTGTATGAATTATGTTCTTATTCAAAAGTTCAAACAGAGAACAAAAAACATTATCTACTGTGTTATAGAGTAGTGTATTTAAGAAGACTCACTGTGCCCAGAACATCAGTTCAATGTTATGGAATGGACTTCTGCTTGTTTGTTGGAGATTCAGTGAAAGGTCAATGATCTGGAGAGCCACGTTGTTCCACCAGGCTAGGTCTTCATTTATACGGTTCTCTTCTCTTCCCCCGGGTTGTACTTTCCGTAAGGTGTTGTGTAATGTAATTTCGTTCACTCTATGTTGTGTGTTGAAATCCAGGGGATTACCGGAGAGAACGTCGGCGGCAGCAGCAGCATAAAGTTAGTCAGCAAGAGAGATGTTTAGTCTCGAATCGGCGCAGCATCAAGTTTGTTAAAACCCCACGTCGGACATTAGCTCAGCAAGCTCTGGCGTCTTACGTCATTACGCCTCCTAGTGATTAGATTGTGTGAATCTTAGAATCTATATATATATACTAAATGATTAAACATGTCCTGGGCTTATAACCCCTAATTAACTTGTGTAAGAAAGGAAAAAAATATATATCTGCTACGTGTAGTGAATGATTAAACATACAAAGGCTATAAGCCTTAGTTAGTATTAAAATGGTGTATATATATAGAAACCACACACAAAAAAAAGAGGGAAAAATATTAAAAAATATTATAAATATATAAAAATGAATTAAAATTAAATAACAATAAAAAATAAATAAATAGATAAATTATTAATGAATAAATAAATGTTTAGCTATTTTAAGTGTAATGGTAAGTAAAATAATTGTGTAAGTGAGTAAAGGTGTATAAGACATGCATAGTGTTTTGGGGGGGGGGGAATTATCAGTCCATAATATTAGACAAACAAGAGCTATCGATCACACATTTCCCAGATACGTATTGCCGATTCTAAATCAGAAACATTATGCTTTTCCCCCTTAAAATATATCATTCATTTTATCGGAAAGCCCCATTTGTATTGAATGTTCGTTCCTTTCAGATCAGTTATACAGTCATTGAATTTCCTTCTACGTTGTCTTCTCTAGTAAATAGGTCCTTTATATAACGATTACTAAATCTAATCAGCAAGTCTCTTGGAGCATCAGCATATCTTTGAACTTTTGATTTATACATTCTATAGAAACTCTCAAACGGAAAGCTTCTTAAATATTCTGCTTTTATGTGCCGTTGTAACAGTTCTAATAAGTGTTTCACAAAATCTTGATTTAAAATCCATTCAGGAACTCCTCTTAATCTTATATTTTTCAATCTTGGTCGATCCTCAGCTTCAATTGCCGTATTTTCTAATAGGGTCAGATTTTGCCTCAACTCCAAATTTTCTTTCTTCACAGTTTCTAAATTCTCTTGGAGTGTCTGATATTTGAGAGTTTTTTCTTTCAAAATTAAAGTATTTTCTTTTATTTCTTTACTCAATTTATCGTATAGTTGAGCAATATTTGAAACTTTGCAGGGCTGGGAAGACTCCATGAGCGAAGCGTTAGAGATGCTTCCTATAATAGATTATTCTAGTGTAGTTGATGTATCTTTATTCAAATCTTTTAGTATTGGGAGACTTGAAAGGATAAAGCAAATTTATAGGTTTTATTTTTCTGGATGTTTATTGCTAAGGTGAGTCTTGTCTTTTTTCGAAGGCATCTTTAGATTGTCCAATATCAGCTGAAAATTTGAGTATAGTATCTTCTACATATTCAGCTGTTCAGGTTTATTCAAATAACAGGAGGTATTTTTATATTTTATAGCTTAATTGACTCATATCAAAACGAGAAAGAAAGCCTGAGGTATGGGAGGTTTGTTTTGTTCAATTGCATACAATGTCAATAAAGTTATAACCAGTTGTTCAAGGATGACAGTTTGTGACAGTTAAGTCATTTCATCCACCTTTATCTTCCTTCCCTTCTATTCTTTGCACTAAGTCAAAAGCAATCTAAGAACAATGAAGTGCACTCATTTTGGTTTTTAGCTGCTCCTCCACGTCAGCAACAAGCACAGTTGCGGGTCAGATAGGCAGCCCCACGACAAGTTCTCTTGCCTTTCGACGTGCTTGGTCAGCCCACTGCACCAACTCCCGCTGGTCTCCGAACTGCTCACTGCGCTGCCCGGCTCACAGCTTCTTCTAGGCTTGGCAACGGCATTGGCCCGGCGTCGGCCCTCTCCTCTCAGCCTCCTCCTCACGATACGTCAACACAGACGTAGGTCGTTACGAACTATGTCATCACGCTCCCGAAGCCTCTCTAATTACACATCATTATCAGTAGTGCTAAAAGTTATTTTTACCAATGTGTCCTGATCAGAGGACAATGTGTTGAGAAGCTTTTTGTAAGCCACCAATTTGCTTAACCCCTTTCCCTAAACTTTTCCCTCAGAGACTTGGGCTTTTCTTTATATAGATATATCAGCAATTCCTATGTATCTAGGGATCCCGCTTTACAATGCAACCTGATGGAAACTTTCAGCATGCAGCGAGCTATTAGTTGCAGCTTTTAATCAAGACAAAAATGTTTAGTCAAGACAAATGATGGGTCAATAACAGATGTTAGTTTAAGCCCTATGTCATTCCCATTTAATATTGTGACAAATTCTCGGAAACATTGTCTTGCCCTGTTCCAAACCAGAATCATACAACAATATACCTCCCCAGAACTGAATATACTGGGTAAAGTGAGTCCTACAGGGTATGAAGACCTGAGTAAGTTCCCACATTTGCATCACTTGGGGGACAGAAAGTGTCTATTGTTATGCCCTGGAGTCAGAGATAATACTAAACTCCAAAAGTAAAGTAATTGTGTGTTAAAATAAATGTAATCATTTGCAAGATGCAATGGTTGTTTTAAAAAAAAGTAGTTTTAGACTTAAGAGAAAATTATATTTTTTTATGTTTATTATATGAGATTATATACAAACACATGTGAGAACAGATTGTCCATCAAACGTTCTATAAAAAATGTATTGAAAAAATTTAAAGTCTGAACTTGGCATTAGGAATTTGAATTCAGATTGACTTCCAATTTACTAAGAGTCTAGCTTTTGATAACGCCCTTTGGTGTCTAAAATAATACAACACATTTGTATAATGCTTCCTTTCCATAATGACTATATTACTTTGTTTGTCAACAGATTTTATCACAATTTCAGTGTTAATCATCAGTTCCTTTAAAGCTTTAATTTTTTTTAAAAAAGTCAAGTTATAAAAAACATCAGCAATTCATTGTTACCAATTCGACAAACAAACTAATATAGGGAAGTTTCCTAATCTGAAGGGTAAAAGTACTCCTTGGTCCAAATGCTGAGGATGATGGATATCAATTAAATTGTTTTTCTAAATCTCAAATTAACTTGTCTAATCTGAAATAGAAAGACTTCATTTTTAGCTTTTTTAATGTCTTAGTCTAAAAAATGTAAAATGTGATGTATCTTCTGGTAAACATTTAATAAATAACTCAGTGTCTTGGTGACATCATCATCTTGCTGGTTGACACGTGTCCATACTGTGAATGCTGTAACTGCATCTTATTCATTATCTTATGATATTAGTAGGTTTTATCACTATTTCAGTGTCACTTATCAGTTCCTTAAAGACTTTATTCTCCTAAAATGTCAAGTTATGGGGTTTGTATCGTCTTTTCGTTTAGCTTTGCTTTACCGTAGTGTGGTCTAAAACAACGAACCTCTCTTTTAATGTTTTCCCAGATTAATTTTGAATTTTTCAATGTAATTCATAATATGAATTGTCAAACTTCAATTTTAAAGATTCTATCACTTCTGCAGTCTATCCTGTTCCTTTACACGGGTGGACTCCATCAACAAGTGAGCAATCCAATAGTATGCTGTCCTACTCTGCTTACAAGCTAAATAAAATACAAAAGATCCTGGAAAAAATGGACTAGTAACTAGTGGTTTCTTCTAGGAAAGAAATAACAATATTTAAGCACGTGTCATTTATAGATTCACAGTTTATTTGTCGGTGATATTAACAAACAAAATCAAGCAGACGCGCCGTTTCCGGGAGCTTTGTCTACAGAAAGTAAGTTGTTTAACTTTCTGCGATTAATCCAATTACATAAAATGTAAAGAAGAAGCAAAAGTAAACCATTTGCAATGATCCTGTCTTCAGATGGTTCGCCTTGTTATCAATTGGATCAAATATTCTAAAGAGTGAATTACCTTCTCCAATTACAAGGTCTGGGATTTCCTCAGGATCAAGCATGGTGTTATTGGTGAGAAGGCTTTTGCGTGATGTTTCTTCTTCTGGATTAACTTCTGGAACAACTGGCTTGGCCTCGGCCTCTGTGTTCTCTTCATGCCAAGTGATATAATATGATGCCCTGGTGAACAACATTGTTTTTGAGCAATTTGATGATGTATCACTGGCGATACCAACCAGAGTCCAGGCTTTGCTCTCTCCATATTGGCAAACCAAGGAGTCGCCACTCTTCACCTAGCAGAATGAATGAATAATAGTGCATGAATGCTGTAATTCGGTATCAACTTAATAACAATACTTTGACATGTTTATTTAATAAACATGTGATCTGTATCAAGGATCATGGAAGAAAAGAGACATATAATAAAACTAGTGTTCCTCTACTTACCATACAGTCTGATTCATCTGGCATATCGTTGATCATGGCACACATGATGTTTTCTGTGTCATTGAAACGACACCGTTCTGTGGGGGCCACTGACAACTTTTCCAACACAGCAAAGCTACCTTCAGATTCTATTTAAAAAAATGAGCATAACTATATTAATTACGGTAATACAAATGACATTTAAAGTATTTTATAAAAAAGTTGTTTCCAACAACATATATTACTTGCAAGAATTCAGGCTTTTTATTTATTTTATTTTACTCTTACATTAATTAACCGTGAAGCAACCTAAGCTATGGAACTTTGACCTATGTCCATTAGAATTGCTCCAAGTATTATAGGGACTTAAGCTAGTTAAATGACAACGTCCATGCTTTTAAAATAGTACATTATCTAAGGCAGTAAATAGCTAATTCTACTATTGTGCTTTCAAGCATTCTTAACTTATTCTTCAAAGTAAAAATACCCTCTGCTTTTAAACTGCAAATATGGCAAATACGGAAGAGAAAAGGTGTGAGAAGAAAAACTAAGGTGGTTTCCATGTAAAGTGTTGACAAACCCAAAAATAGTTGTGCATTGTCAGGTTGAAGTGGTCTACAGTTTTGTACGGCCCATTTACCTTTGTCGTGTTCTCTCCAACTAGTCACCCAGCAGTTACTTAATTGATCCATTAGGAGATCTTCATCCTCAGGGAAGCAGGCTGGTTGGACCAAGTCATCAAACTTGATGCTTTCAGAGCTTTCCAGCAGGGCGATGTTATTTTTCGATGTCTGTGGACTGTATGCCCTATTCGACAATATTGTCTTTACTGGATAAAGCCTGCCTTTTACCTTAAAGGTAATCAGCCGAACCTCCGATAGAGGTCTACCTCCCCTAAAATAAGAAAAGAAAAACAGTGTTTGCAACTTTTATCTATTTCATTCTTCAAATACAAACTACAAAAATGCCTGTTCACATCAATATTAACAATCTGCCCTTCATCTGCTTTTTCTAAAATATAGTTTCACTAATTTCTCCTTATATATACCCTACTAAAAAGGGTGATGTACGCACTCCATCTCATTTATAGATTATCTCCTGAACTAGGTATGCAGCGACGTTTTCTGCATCGTTTTTCTGGGTGCTTTTGTGTGGCAGATAAAAGGATATTTGCTTTGGACAAATTATAAAAATAACATTATAATGTTTAATTTAAATAATTACAATTACGATTTAATTTGCAGGCTATACAATGCATATGAACATTCATCTATGTAACAGTTTGACGTTTATATTGTATACGTGGTTAAATATGAGATGGCGTAACTCAGGATACAGGTTATTACTTACGGTTCAGTAACACACTGGGCAGCAGTCACAATCCAAAATTCACTAATAATGGTGCCTGAGCAGATATGGCGTTTGCCAAGATTCACAGACACCTGCCAAGGGAATTCTTCCAATGATGCATTGAGCTGGTTGGGTGAAAAATACCCGTTCTTCCGGACTCCACATGCTGTTGAAAAAAATGTTCATTTATTTAACTATAACTATGAGGCTCCAAAAGGTAGCTGACGATCCAGCAGCAGTGTCTGTCTTCCACTATGAAGCTCTCAAGAAAAAGCAGACTCTGCATCTGGAGAAGGGACGTAGTGTATATGAATACAACTAACCCCCAAAAATATATCTGAATAAACTCAATATCCTGTAAAAAGCTCAAGGAAAGATGATCTTTGGTTGTATGTTTTGAAACTATATTGCCAGGAGGCCAGAGCCATCATTAATTTTAAAAAGCCCCAGTGTCCTCTATAAAGATGTTCCCCTGTATGTTAGTTCTAACGTATTTAGGTTAGAAATGTTTTACTCACCACCACAGGCTTCCCTGATGCAGATAGCTGCACACACTAGAAGTAAAGCATAAATCCAGTGCATGCTTCTCATCTTGTCAAACAAGAAATTCACTTGGCAAACGGTAACAATGAGCCTGATCAAATCAGGACCTGATAATTGCCAATTCCTATAACAGTTGAAACGCACAAATGTCTCTATTTGTCGTCCTCCTTACGCAAGTAGATCTCAAAAGAGTCTGTCTGTGGTGAGCAGAAACCTGCTGATAAGAGTCTGGCTTTAGTGACATCATAAGACACCCTTTGTGATGTAACTTCTGACAAACACAGATTCAGAGAACTCCTTTGCCTTTGTGACATCATCTTGCTGGTTGACACATGTCCCATGCTGTGAACGCTGCAACTACTGGGAAAAAGTGTAAACAGCATGAACATTCTATTGGTTGTTATGACGATGGCCATAGTCATAACAGACTAATAAATAGTGTGTGTGTGTCAATCGCAAATTTGTTATTGACCACTGCCATTTTTTTGTTAAATATCCTGGAATATTCACCCTTGTGCCACCCATTCTAAATCGAATTAACATGTGTAGTTTGAAAGACTATTTGACTTTATTGTTTAGCTTCTTTAATGTCTTAGTTTGGAAATTTAAAAAGGGACATTTGTCTTTTGAACAGATTAACCTTTTTTACCCCAAAATAGTGAAAACAGTGAAATCTGCTGTACGTATGCGTTAACATGATAATCCTTTATTCAACACTGAAACAGTATATTTCTTTAATGGTACATTGGAAAGGTTAATGATTTCTGTAGCGTTCATTGCTACTTTCAGAAACTAGGATTGTACGTTGTTTGATTGTAACCCAACCTATCCACATTTTTAAGTATCTACATTTGTAATGGTTTACATGTCATTGTAAAGTTGATAATCTAGCTCCAGCTGCTGTAGGACTACATCCCCCATAATGCTCTTTCAGCTAAGGGGCTGGCTAGGGAGTATGGGAGGTGTAGTCCTGCAGAAGCTGGAGGGCCGCAGGTTGGACACCCCTGATCTAGCTCATATACATCGACCTCTAGGTCTCAGATCAGTTTTCCGGCGGTATGTCATCAAGTGTGCATGGACAACAGAAAAGGGATTAACAAAAAGGTAAAGGGAAAGAAAACCAAGAAAAAAGGGGGACATTCCCAGTGTGTTTGTAGTGCCAGTTTTCAGCTAGAGTTGGGTTCATAAATAAACCGTTCTCATTCACGACTCAGGTGTGCATTTGGGGGTTGTAATCATGGGTACCAAATCTTGTGGAATGAGTTGTGTTGAGTCATGTATTAAAGCAATCAGCTGATCCTTCTCTGATCTTATAGTTAACCAAACAAATCGATGGCATAGTCTTGTTCCACGAGGATGCTATCGAACCTCAAGTGGCCAAGGCTACTTTAGCAATCAACTTGTTTTTATGCTTCGTGCAGTTAGTTACAGGTCAGGATAGTAGGAAAGTCCAAGAGGACTTTGGGTCATTTTTTTTCTTACCCCCCCTAGATTTCAATGATTAGTTTTTTTATTTGTTTAGCTTATTTTAAAATGATCTCATTAAAAGTTGTTTTATTTGCTATTATTTTCCGTATATATGGATTTCTTTTTCAGCAAATTACCATAAATGAGGTGCTCTTCATGTTAGAAAAGGTAGTGGGGGGCAGGAAAAAGGGTAAGTGCTGCATTGCTTTAAACCTCAGCAGCTCATGCAAGTCCTGAAGACAACATGCTCCAACGATTCTCTTTCCTGAGATGACCTGAGTTGGGTCCCGCAGTAACTCTCCATAATACTGGGGTTCTTTGGTCAGCGAGATGCAGCAGCAAGAAATAGTATGCATCAATCCAACTCCTGTGATTGGATCTTACTGTACATACCAAGGCCAAATATCCGGAAAAAAATACGTTATCCCATGTAATTCTGAAATTTCCTCTTTTCTTCTTAATGTTTAATGTTTTCCAGATTAATTTTGAATTTTTCAATGTAATTCATGATATGAATTGTCAAACTTAAATTTTAAAGATTCTATCACATCTGCAGTCTATCCTGTTCCTTTACACGGGTTGACTCCGTCAACAAGTGAGCAATCCAATAGTATGCTGTCCTACTCTCCTTACAAGCTAAATAAAATACAAAAGATCCTGGAAAAATGGACTAGTAACTAGTGGTTTCTTCTAGGAAAGAAATAACAATATTTAAGCACGTGTCATTTTTAAATTCACAGTTTATTTGTCGGTGATATTAACAAACAAAATCAAGCAGACGCGGCGTTTCCGGGAGCTTTGTCTACAGAAAGTAAGTTGTTTAACTTTCTGCGATTAATCCAATTACATAAAATGTAAAGAAGAAGCAAAAGTAAACCATATGCAATGTTCCTGTCTTCAGATGGTTCGCCTTGTTATCAATTGGATCAAATATTCTCAAGAGTGAATTACCTTCTCCAAGGCTTTTGCGTGATGTTTCTTCTTCTGGATTAATTTCAGGAACAACTGGCTTGGCCTCGGCCTCTGTGTTCTCTTCAAGCCAAGTGATATAATATGATGCCCTGGTGAACAACATTGTTTTTGAGCAATTTGATGATGTATCACTGGCGATACCAACCAGAGTCCAGGCTTTGCTCTCTCCGTATTGGCAAACCAAGGAGTCGCCACTCTTCACCTAGCAGAATGAATGAATAATAGCGCATGAATGCTGTAATTTGGTATCAACTTAATAACAATACTTTGACATGTTTATTTAATAAACATGTGATCTGTATCAAGGATCATGGAAGAAAAGAGACATATAATAAAACTAGTGTTCCTCTACTTACCATACAGTCTGCTTCATCTGGCATATCGTTGATCATGGCACACATGATGTTTTCTGTGTCATTGAAACGACACCGTTCTGTGGGGGCCACTGACAACTTTTCCAACACAGCAAAGCTACCTTCAGATTCTATTTAAAAAAATGAGCATAACTATATTAATTACAGTAATACAAATGACATTTAAAGTATTTTATAAAAAAGTTGTTTCCAACAACATATATTACTTGCATTTTATTTTAATCTTACAGTAACTAACCATGAAGCGACCTAAGCTATGGAACTTGACCTATGTCCATTAGAATTGCTCCAAGTATTATAGGGACTTAAGCTAATTAAATGACCATGAAGCGACCTAAGCTATGGAACTTGACCTATGTCCATTAGAATTGCTCCAAGTATTATAGGGACTTAAGCTAGTTAAATGACCATGCTTTTAAAATGGTACATTATCTAAGGCAGTAAATAGCTAATTCTACTATTGTGCTTTCAAGCATTCTTAACTTATTCTTCAAAGTAAAAACACCCTCTGCTTTTAAACTGCAAATATGGCAAAGACGGTAGAGAAAAGGCGTGAGAAGAAAAACTAAGGTTGGTTCCATGGAAAGTGCTGACAAAACCAAAAATAGTTGTGCATTGTCGGGTTGAAGTGGTCTACAGTTTTGTACGGCCCATTTACCTTTGTCGTGTTCTCTCCAACTAGTCACCCAGCAGTTACTTAATTGATCCATTAGGAGATCTTCATCCTCAGGGAAGCAGGCTGCTTGGACCAAGTCATCAAACTTGATGCTTTCAGAGCTTTCCAGCAGGGCAATGTTATTTTTCGATGTCTCTGGACTGTATGCCCTATTCGACAATATTGTCTTTACTGGATAAAGCCTGCCTTTTACCTTAAAGGTAATCAGCCGAACCTCCGATAGAGGTCTACCTCCCCTAAAATAAGAAAAAAAAACAGTGTTTGCAACTTTTATCTATTTCATTCTTCAAATACAAACTACAAAAATGCCTGTTCACATCAATATTAACAATGTGCCCTTCATCTGCTTTTTCTGAAATATAGTTTTACTAATTTCTTCTTATATATATACCCTACTAAAAAGGGTGATGTACGTACTCCATCTCATTTATAGATTATCTCCTGAACTAGGTATGCAGCGATGTTTTCTGCATCGTTTTTCTGGGTGCTTTTGTGTGGCAGATAAAAGGATATTTGCTTTTGCAAAATTATAAAAATAACATTATAATGTTAAATTTAAATAATTACAATTTTGATTTAATTTGCAGGCTAGACAATCCATATGAACATTCATCTATGTAACAGTTTGACGTTTATATTGTATACGTGGTTAAATATGAGATGGCGTAACTCAGGATACAGGTTATTACTTACGGTTCAGTAACACACTGGGCAGCAGTCACAATCCAAAATTCACTAATAATGGTGCCTGAGCAGATATGGCGTTTGCCAAGATTCACAGACACCTGCCAAGGGAATTCTTCCAATGATGCATTGAGCTGGTTGGGTGAAAAATACCCGTTCTTCCGGACTCCACATGCTGTTGAAAAAAATGTTCATTTATTTAACTATAACTATGAGGCTCCAAAAGGTAGCTGACGATCCAGCAGCAGTGTCTGTCTTCCACTATGAAGCTCTCAAGAAAAAGCAGACTCTGCATCTGGAGAAGGGACGTAGTGTATATAAATACAACTAACCCCCAAAAATATATCTGAATAAACTCAAATATCCTGTAAAAAGCTCAAGGAAAGATGATCTTTGGTTGTATGTTTTGAAACTATATTGCCAGGAGGCCAGAGCCATCATTAATTTTAAAAAGCCCCAGTGTCCTCTATAAAGATGTTCTCCTGTATGTTAGTTCCTACGTATTTAGGTTAGAAATGTTTTACTCACCACCACAGGCTTCCCTGATGCAGATAGCTGCACACACTAGAAGTAAAGCATAAATCCAGTGCATGCTTCTCATCTTGTCAAACAAGAAATGGGTTTTAATTCACTTGGCAAACGATAACAATGAGCCTGATCAAATCAGGACCTGATAATTGCCAATTCCTATAACAGTTGAAACGTACAAATGTCTCTATTTGTCGTCCTCCTTACGCGAGTAGATCTCAAAAGAGTCTGTCTGTGGTGAGCAGAAACCTGCTGATAAGAGTCTGGCTTTAGTGACATCATAAGACACCCTTTGTGATGTAACTTCTGACAAACATAGATTCAGAGAAGTCCTTTGCCTTTGTGACATCATCTTGCTGGTTGACACATGTCCCATGCTGTGAATGCTGCAACTACTGGGAAAAAGTGTAAACAGCATGAACATTCTATTGGTTGTTATGACGATGGCCATAGTCATAACAGACTAATAAATAGTGTGTCTGTCAATCGCAAATTTGTTATTGACCACTGCCATTTTTTTGTTAAATATACTGGAATATTCACCCCTGTGCCACCCATTCTAAATCGAATTAACATGTGTAGTTTGAAAGACTATTTGACTTCATTGTTTAGCTTCTTTAATGTCTTAGTTCGTAAATTTAAAAAGGGACATTTGTCTTTTGAAAAGATTAACCTTTTTTACCCCAAAATAGTGAAAACAGTGAAATCTGCTGTACGTATGCGTTAACATTATATTTCTGAAAACATTATATTTCTTTAATGGTATATTTGAAAGGTTAATGATTTCGGTAGCGTTCATTGCTACTTTCAGAAACTAGGATTGTACATTGGTTGATTGTAACCCAACCTATCCACATTTTTAAATATCTACATTTTTAATTGTTTACATGTCGTTGTAAGGTTGATAATCTACCTCCAGCTGCTGCAGGACTACATCCCCCATAATGCACTTTCAGCTAAGGGGCTGGCTAGGGAGTATGGGAGATGTAGTCCTGCAGCAGCTGGAGGGCCGCAGGTTGGACACCCCTGATCTAGCTCATATACATCACCTCTAGGTCTCAGATCAGTTTTCCGGCGGTATGTCATCAAGTGTGCATGGACAACAGAAAAGGGATCAACAAAAAGGTAAAGGGAAAGAAAACCAAGAAAAAAGGGGGACATTCCCAGTGTGTTTGTAGTGCCAGTTTTCAGCTAGAGTTGGGTTCATAAATAAACCGCTCTCATTCACGACTCAGGTGTGCATTTGGGGGGTTGGAATCATGGGTACCAAATCTTGTGGAATGAGTTGTGTTGAGTCATGTATTAAAGCAATCAGCTGATCCTTCTCTGATCTTATAGTTAACCAAACAAATCGATGGCATAGTCTTGTTCCACGAGGATGCTATCGAACCTCAAGTGGCCAAGGCTACTTTAGCAATCAACTTGTTTTTATGCTTCGTGCAGTTAGTTACAGGTCAGGATAGTAGGAAAGTCCAAGAGGACTTTGGGTCATTTTTTTTCTTACCCCCCCTAGATTTCAATGATTAGTTTTTTTATTTGTTTAGCTTATTTTAAAATGATCTCATTAAAAGTTGTTTTATTTGCTATTATTTTCCGTATATATGGATTTCTTTTTCAGCAAATTACCATAAATGAGGTGCTCTTCATGTTAGAAAAGGTAGTGGGGGGCAGGAAAAAGGGTAAGTGCTGCATTGCTTTAAACCTCAGCAGCTCATGCAAGTCCTGAAGACAACATGCTCCAACGATTCTCTTTCCTGAGATGACCTGAGTTGGGTCCCGCAGTAACTCTCCATAATACTGGGGTTCTTTGGTCAGCGAGATGCAGCAGCAAGAAATAGTATGCATCAATCCAACTCCTGTGATTGGATCTTACTGTACATACCAAGGCCAAATATCCGGAAAAAAATACGTTATCCCATGTAATTCTGAAATGTGGTCAGAAAAAAGTCTGTATACCTTTTTTGGTTATAAGCTAAATTAAGAAATATGGAAAGAAATCAGGATACTAAAGCATGTCTAATTTTCAAATTCAGTTTATTTGTATCAAATGAAACACAAGTAACTTTTATACAGATACATATGTATTGTTTTAGACAATGTTAACAAGTGACAAAAGACAACCGCAATGTTTCAGAGAGCTTAGTCTACAGAAAGTAGGTCACTTATGTTTAATTTTCTGCAATTAATCCAATTGGATGAAATGCAAAGAAACGAAAGTATGCCATATTCCTGTCTTTAGATTGTTTGGCTTGTTATAAATTGGATTATACAGTCTGAAAAATGAATTATGAGGTCTGGGATTCCCTCAGGATCATTCACGATGTCATTGGTTAGAAGGTTTTTGCGGAATGTTTCTTCTTTAGCATCCTCCAGATTAATTTCAGGAATAACTGGCCTGCTCTCCACCTTTGTGTAGTTTTGAAGTCAAGTGATATACTCTGTTGTGTAGGGCCAACAATGAACCGACAGATTCTGTTCAAGGAAAGTAAGTAAAAACATATTGAGTACAGTAATAAAAACGTGAAAGTACTTATTTTCTTGTATGGATTCTATGGATTTATATCTATATTTTACACCTACAGAGATTAACCATGAGGTTCTCTGGACTGTGGCCCCTGACATATAGTCATTAGTGTCCCAGCAAATATTAAGGTTAATGTAATGGTGCAGGTAGGCAATAATCTGCTATTGAGCTTTCAAAAATACTTAACTTATTCATCAAAGGAAAACTATCCACATATTGAATACCTATTATGAAAAGAGAGAAGATAAACTAAGTTGGCTTCTATGGTAAGTGCTGACACAAGGAAAAAATTCCCAAGTCGAAGTGGTCTATAGTTTCGGATGATCGAGTTCTCCTGTTCGCTCCAAATAGCAGTTACTTACTTAATCAATTAGTAGATCTTCACCCTCCGAGAAGCAGGCTGGTTGGGCCAAGTTATCAAACTTTACATTCTCTGAGCTTTCCAGCAGGGCAATGTTATTTTTGATGTGTCTGGATTATATCTTTAACACTATTGTCTTTACTGGGTAATTTCTTTTACGTTAATGTTAATCATTCCAACTGACTTAACCTCCCTAAAATGAGAAAGCAAAAAGTGTTTTCAGTTTTTAACCTGCAAAACGACCTGATCATGTGGACACGATGTAATATGTCATGTGTTGTTGTTCATCTGAGGTTGTATTTACCTAATTTTTATACCTGCTAAGGTCTGTATAGTACTGTTTTGGTTGGATCAGTGCCTACTTCTCGCTGTGGGTATATGCCTTGTATGATGGCCCTCCAAGCTTTCTTTATGGTTGCCTCCCCATGACCCCTTAAGGCCTAGGGGGTTTTATGACATATTTTTATCATATGTTTGTTAAACCATGACTCCCCTCTTCCATATTTGATGACTGAACAGGTTGAATGTGATTATTGCGCTGTATTTATCTGTGAATAAAAGAGAGAAATGTAGTAATCCCACTGAGCAGCCAACATCTTGCTAGTGTCCTCTGTATATACTATAAATATATCAGCAACTAGAAGTACTAGGTCCTGGGAGCAGATAGGGAGATAAAAAGATATTTCCTCCTCTTTTTCATCTTTTGTGTGGGTTTGTTACCCCGCTGCAGGTCCTTTAAGCTTTCCTCTGGACATTTTTAGGGTCCTGTGTCTTCAGAGGGTGCATCAGCTCTGCTGGTTCTGTGAGCTATAGTGGAGCATGGATCTGACTGATAATGTGCTTCAGCTGAGTCTCCCATCACTGATGTGTGTTATATTCCAAACACAGTCACATGCCTAGAGAAATGAGTGATGTGAAATATGATGGTCTGCATTGGGTTATGTGGTTTGGAGAGCCACTTTTTATAATTACCATTTGAAAAGCAGTGGATAGAATATGCAGCTGTCATTTGATCAGCAATTCATTGATTCTGCACTTGTGTCAGTCCTAAGGCGTTTCATGAAGTTCTGGGTAAACTTACCTCCTCTAGTGAGTAAACTGTGCGCTTAGTTTACTGTCCCTGGTGCCCCCTCTAAAGAAGTACTTTAGTGATTCATTTAATAAGCATTCTTCAAAAACAAAATAAAGTAAACCACTTACCTAACAAAAAAAGCTGTAGCTGTCCTCCTGTGTAGTCAGACAATTCTTGTCACTGATTGACTGCTTGAAGAGCTGGCTAAACCAGTTTGAGCTTCACCCCATTCTTTGGTTTGCTAGGAGGGGAGGAGCACACGCTAGGGAGATGCTAAAAACATCTAAAACATGTCCCCCTTCTTTCATCGCTGGGTTCTTCCATGAGTCGACAGAGGCCGCTTTCCTTCTGTGTGCCACCTTCCATCTAACTTCCAGTTTACTAAGTGTCAATTTAAGGAGTCTACCAAGGGACTTCAATACGAAGGGCAACAAGGAAGGACAAGAAGCAACTTGGAGGCTCTCTTCGATTAATACCCCACTGAACTGTCATCAAGTGCTGCCTTCTGTTTATTGTGTTTGCTTCACCACTATTCCTATCACCATCATACTCCAGTTACCATGTTTACAATCCCAGGTTAACCTTTTGTGACAGTGCCTCTCCCAATGCTCTCTCCTATGGTTGCATCCACCTCACTCACACTCCCAGACCTGATGACAGAAAGGGTGGTGGGTGTTGGCTAATCTCTCCTACCTGCACTTTTCAACCTATTTGTTCCATCACTCTCTTTCACCTCAAGTGAGGTCCATGCTGTCCGGTTATTTGATCCCATCTACATATGCATTGCTGTTATATACCGTTCCCCTCGGCCACTTCTCCTCATAGCTTTCGCACTTCTCCTCTTCTGTCTCTGTTGTCTCTTCTGTCATCCTTGGAGACTTTAACATTCCAGTAGATACCCCTTTGAGTCCCATAGTTCGTAATGTCTTTCCATTACCTACTCTTTTGACCTCCCATACATAATGATGATCACATCATGGACCTTATTTTCTTTGACTCTGACCTGTTGCTAACTCCCCACATTCAGTAGGTCTCACAAACCTGCTACCTTTATCTTAAAAACATGGCCTATCCCTTCCTAACACAAGATGCTACTAAGTCCATGCCCTCATTATCTCCCATCTCACTTATTGTAACTCTGTATTAGCTGGTCTCCCTTATACCCGTCTCAGCCCTCTACAATTCACCATGAATGCTGCTGCCAGACTTATCTTCCTCTCCCATCGACTTTACTAACTAGTTTGCATGCACGCTTACAAGACTTCTCAAGGGCTGCCCTCTTTCCTCTGGAATGCCCTCCCTCAACCTATTCATCTATTATCCTGCCTTGCGTTCTTCAAAAAAATCTCTTAAGACCCATATTTTTAAGGATATCTACAACATTAATGCCCTTCTTCCCATTTTTCTTTAGCTCGCCTTTCCTAGTCCCTTTCCTACGATACTTATACAAATGTGGCTGGTCCATCCCTATCAATGGCACTTTTATCTCTTGCATATTACACCCCTAACTCCCTCTAGATTGTAAGCTCATTTGAGCAGGAGCAGATCCCCTCCTCACCTGTCATGTCTGTAAGTCATCGTGTTATGTTATATCGTGTTGTATATTTGTCCTGTCTACCTTTTCTGCCTGCCTACCATTTGACTCTGCATCTTATAGTTACTAGTGTTTTTGGTTGAATTTTGCAGAACAACTTTATATTGATTTTAAGAATAACAATAAATTGACAATAACATAAGAAGTGAATGTAAATATCTTTATAATACATTTCTGTACATTGTGAAAAAATACAGTAAATAATACCTTACATAATTACAAATTTTACCAGGCTATGGATTAACAAAAACAAATGTGTGATTTTTTAGGTTCCTTGGATGAAACTCAGCGCAGTTTCTAAAAGCAGTCCGAAGAATATGGCAATCAAAGATTGCATTCGACTTATGTCCAAGGTCACTGCCGTAGGAAATAAACGAAAAAAAAGAGTCATTAAAGGCAATGATTTGACAATTGCAGTGTGTTTAGCTATGCAAAGCAAGGCAATTTCAGTTGTAAACCTGGATGTACAAACAAAATGTATGAAGACTGTCCTTTGATAAAGTGTGTTTGTACAACAGTGTTTAAGCATACATTATATAGGGCTAGCCAAGCTCTTCCTGTAGCAGGAGCTCACTAGGATTGGCTCTTTATGATGTATAGTGAAGTAATGGAGGTGAAACACAACTCTTTTGGGGAATAAACCTCTATGAGGTAGACGCCCAAAGAACTTCTGAATAACCTATGAAGTGTATACTCATTGTGCTTCTGAATAACCTATGAAGTGGACAGTTGTTGGGCTTCTAAGCTATGATGTTGACGCCCATTAAGCTTCAGAATAAGATATATTCTTTTCATCCTGACATGAAATTAAGATGTTTATTGGCCACCATTGGCAAAAAAAATCTACATTCTCCCAGACACGTATTACATATCTAAAGGCAAGTTATAATATTTCCTTTTGTAATGTATACAAAGCCAATAAACAGAAGAATTATTTAAACACTCACCTCGGATTGCCTGGGTGTTTGATGCTAGTACAAAAAGAGTAATGAGTCGGAAACACAGCGGGGTATAATCATGTTCCCAAATAATGGCGGGAATCAAAAGGAGCTTCCCATAACTGGACAGCAAGAGTGCCTTCAGAAGCAAAATATAATCCGAATGTGATTTCAGGGTACCAGGCATCGTAACAGAAAAATAAATGAAGATGCCAGCAATGAATGCAGATTGTTCTGTGGAAAGAATAAAAAAAAAATTACACAGTATTTATAAAAACACCTACCGGTAACAAAACATTCTTAAAGTAAGCACAAGCCACTCTTTAAAATACAGATCATAACTAGCTGTGCATATGAAGTCTATTCCATAACATTAAGGGGCATGTATCTAATACTTTGCAGTACACACAGAGTACGGCACAGAGGGATAAACTGAGTATAGGTAAAAAATATGGCATAGACGTTCTTAGCTTTGATTTACTAGATCCCGGCCTAAAAAGCCTATGTTGCTCACTGTCATCTAGTAAAAGGAGTGTCTGAGTACGACCTTCAGCCACGGGAATGCCAACGCCTGATGGCAGTGAAATCGATCCACAGCTGGGCAACATTTGGCCTCTTGAACTACAATGGTTCTTAGTTAAAGCAAAAGTACATGGACTGCACGGTAGAACAGCCCATGTACCAAACTTTGGCAAATCCTGCAATTCATACGAAGTGACACCCCACGAATCGGATGAAAATGAGTCAAAACACTCAAAATTCTCGTCCAAAATTTGTTCTCTTACACTCTCACATCCTCTAAATGTTTCCTTACCTTTCCTTTAATTTTTTATTTTTTTTTGTAATAAGCGGCAGTATTAAATGTGTTTTTATTGTTTTAGGGGGGAAATACGGGGTAGTACTAGTTATTATTTTTGTGTTTTTATTTTATTTATACTTTTTTCAACTTTTTAAATAGAGCAACCATAGCAATATTTTTTGAAACAGTGGAGTAGTTTCCTTCTGCCACCAAAGACCACTTGGCACTCGTTATCCATGACAACAAAAAATAAATGCCTGAACAGGTTTGTGCATTAAAATCCACTGGATTGTTGATTGTTATGTGACTGCAATGAAAAGCTATAAAAGCGATCACAGCTGGTACGACATAGCTAGTCTTTACAAACACTGCTTCTTTCTCCAGTAATCTTTCTCTCTCCTGAACAGCGACCATGGAAAAGGGAGACAAACTATTGGTACATTGCATTAGACAATGTTTCAAGTGTCCTACAATAAATTTCCCCTCGATCACCATTTTAAAGAACTCATTCAGTTTTCAAAAATTCCAGTTTTGAATCGGAATAGAAGCCCCAGCTGGGTTTGTATGATCTAGGCTGGGATCTTCATCAAGCCTACAAAAAGTCCCGGATGTGGACATTTAATCCTCACAATCAGAGCGATTATTGAGTGAAGAGGTCATCAATCAACAAAAGTATACTTGGTCATGAAGTTTAATTGGTATCCTGCCAGAAGTGTATACCCGCATTTATGTTACCCACAAAGGGATCTCACGCACACAACCATCTTGAGGATGGCAAAGTATGCAGACCATGGTTGCTGTAGTTCCAACCACTGCATACTGACACTACTTACCAAGAGCAGCCATCCCAAACAGCCTGTAGAAATCCCACTCTTTAGCGTATCGAATAAGATCTCCAGGGTCAGTGTTATTGCTGGAGCCCGGCAATTGCAACCACCTGGTGTAAGCCTCGCAGAGTAAGCAAAATATGCAGAGCTTCCCATGAATCTTGAAAAAGAATTACAAATGGTGTTACTTTGGTTATTGTCTTCGATTAAGCAGCACACACAGAAAAAAATACATCGTACCCCTTTAAGTAAATATAACTTGGTAAAATTACAGTTTATATCTGAAGTCCAACTGCATGGTTATCTTTAAACCAGTCTATGCCAGTCTATGCCAGTATAAAGTGGTGAAGCTGGTAATCAACTAATTACGTTGCTTCATGATGATATAATGTTCATTTAGTAAAATAATTGTTTCAGTTCCCCCCATATCATCATCACAAGAGCCCGGGTGGATTCAGTATTATGTCTTTAAATGGTATATTTTTCAAATGGGAGTCTTGAATTATTTTTATAAGACGATGGAATATTCATTTGTTGGGTTACAAATGAAGCCTACATTACACGTTGATGATGCATTAGATGGCAACTGGGCCGGAAGAAAATGTCAAGAAAAATAATCACTGATTATTTACCTTGGAAAACTGCTGAAAAGTGTAAAACATTTACACAGATAATATAATCATGAATGTATTGTACATCCAATGTCCAGCAGATTCCTACTCAATGATATAAGCATATGCTTGCAAGAACAAACTAACCCAAATCCCCTATGTGTACAGCAGTGTCATGGCCTTGAGCAAGTCAGTGACACACACCAGCTTTTTCCCCTAATGTGTCACCTCAGAATTAAATTATTGCCATAAATGTATATAATCCTATTTATAAAATGCAGAATAACGATATGTCACACATGTTTGGAGGTTTGTATAGGTAGCACAAAGTGAGCAAGCTAGCATGTGCTCATACCCAGCATTTGGCCCGCCTTGTGATGTTTGGAAGAAGTGGTCAACTCAAATTCCTCTGGTTCCTTTGGTTGACCACAAAGACTTTCGTCATGAGACATGCGAGTCCAGCTTGGCTCAGGGTGCGGCTGAGCTCTTGCCCCACCACTGCCCAACTCATCAACCTAGTGCAAATATATGTATGCAAACTGGTTCTACTCTACAGCATGTTATCTTGTATTGACCCGCATATAGGTCATATGTCATAATAGATAAGAAGGATCTAATTTACAGTCTGTTTAGAAACATTTGATAAGAAAGAACACAACACTGTTGTTAGAATAGTTGAGGAAATCTGGGGGTTACATTTGAGCCAGTATGGTATGTTACATAAATGGTGGGCAATGTAGGCCACCGTTCCTGTGGGCCACTGTTCAAGTGGGCACAAAAATGTAGAAGAGGCCCCAGCATTCTGTGTTATATCGTTTATACAATATCCAATTCATGTTCAACTTATTAAAAAGAGAGGAGAAATCTAATTTGAAACATGAGGGCAACCAAACGACTTACGTTAATTTTGGTGTTGAAGAGGACATGCCGGTATGCCTGGGCTTTGCAGAGCATTGCATTAATCAATATGATGACTGGGTCATACTCAATGTATTTGTCTACTGGTTTCTGGCAAGCTTTCTAAAAGACAGAGAAGATTAAAACACATAAGGAAGTTAAATATTTATTGCGACATAGTATTAAAATACAATAATGATATATTGTACACTACCAATAACGATTTACCAAAACAATTCATAAATGGTAGCATATTTAGATTTTTTATATTTTTTTTTTGTCATTTATCTGACATGTTAACATCAAGTGCTGACATTGCCACACAAGTAAGGTACTCAGTCAGGTTATATTAATTAACATTTCATAGATATTACTATGCCCTGTCAATAGCCAACCCAGTGGGCAACAATGGCCGTTAGCCATGAAGCAATTGTGATTATATTACAAAATATAATCACAACTATTTCTGTACTAATTCACTTATGTGATCATATAAATCATATAAAAAAACCACATGATTAAATAGTGTCTGAAATACATTTTACTTTGTACCAATCAAAAAAAGTACTATTTGCCCAAATATATGTATATATTTTTTTGCTGAATGTGCACTCATTCCTTGCTTAGTGGTGTACAGCACCCCAAATATGAAAGTATATGCTATTGAGGCTGTTTACCTAAACATATACCGTATTGGCTCGATTATAAGCCGCACCCTTAAAGGTTGGTGCCATTTTATAGAAAAAAAATATATTTTTAAAGAAAAAAATACACGATTGGAATGGTAAAGCAGTATTTTATCTAATGCTGGTATTTATTATACAGTTTGTCAGCATATGTTATTTACAAACAGAAAACCAATAGCCATTTAAAGGTCCCCCCATTAATTCATAATGCACCTTACTTATAGATATGCCACTCTGTCCCCAGATATGCTTTATAACCCCTGATATGCCTTATTCCCCCTAGAATATGCCCCCCTGATATGCTACTCTAGAAGTGCCAACCCCCCCCGACTTACCAATGCACCCCCAGACTCCATGGTGTCCAGCAGGGCCGGCCGGTAAATGTCTGCTCAATACGCGTAGACAACCTCCGCTGCCGGGACTTCTATGGTGGAGCACTGGGAGGTTATGTCACGCTCCACCATAGAAGCCCCGGCGGAAGCAGAGGTTGTCTATGTGCATCGCGCAGACGTCTACCGCTGCCGGAGAGGAGGATCCAGGTCCATCTGAGTGGCCACAAATTTATTCTGCAGCGTGACAACAACCCCCAAACATACAGTCCTGGAAGTGATGGTATGGGCCCCACACAGCCCTGGTCTCACTATCATGAATCAACCGAGGCTGCAAAAAGAACTGTGGTAACTTCTCCAAGACGTTTGGAACCTACTGAGTTCCTTACGCTGTTTTGAAGGCAAATGGTGGTCCCAGCAAATATTGATTTGATATATAAATATAAATAAAAGGCTATATCAGGCATGAAAGCCCATTGCAGCGAATACTAAAGGCAGATCTGCCCTCCTCCAGAACCACAAACACATGCCACGATGGTACACATACAACTATTACCCACTCACACAGATTGTGATCTTCAACACTCCGTGTTTGTAATCTTTATAGAGCTCTTTGGACTCCTCGCTGCACTCAATGCATCTGTAAACGGAACTCTTTTCTATCTCCATCGTTTCAGCTCGGCACGGAGCGGGTGAAGAAGCCACAACTCTACAACGTATAAAAAAAAAATATATATATTATACTTCTTTTAAATAATACAAAAATGAGACTCAGAATCATTACACGGTGTGCAAATATTAGTGGAGAAAAATATATCTCAGCATAAATTGTTTACTATAAAACATAGAATTTAAAGGCAGATAAGAACCATTCGGCCCACGTCGTCTGCTTATTATTCCTGATGTAAAGACGCAAGCCTTCACCAGTCCTTGGTCTCGTGTTAGATTTAGGATAGCCAATTCCCTTACTGTGTTAACTTCTACCACTTCTGCTGGGAGGCTGTTGTACTTATCCACCAATCAGACACACCCTGTGGAATAACAGTCCCCCAGAGGTGATCCTGGGACACACTGAGGCATCATTGTATGTATTGTATCCTCCTATGACTGCATGTCTCACTGCACAATGTATGTAATTACCACTTCGACACCCTTAACTGCACGTGCACATGTTTATTACCGTAAACAAATCTAAATCTGGTTTGATTAAGGTTTTAATACAATGAGCAGCGTTGCTAGGGTCGAAAACCGGCACACCCACCTCAATTGCCAACCTGACACCGGAGCACCAACCTCTCCTGCTTTGACAGCGCACAACAGTCCCACCACTTCCTGGTCTAGTGAATGGGCCGCGGGGGCTCATGGGAACTGTAGTTCCAACCGCGCTCTGCTGAACGTACCGAACCAAGGCAGGGACTACAAATCCCGAACAGGAATGAGAGGGTGCGACAGCAAGGCGGTACGGTGTAGTGTACACAGACGCTAGTACGCGCAGTGAGGGCCAGCCATGGCACCTGTGCTGGCAGGGTTGTGCGCCTTGGTGCTGCTGCTGGTGCAAGGCACAAGGGGAGGAGGAGCAGGGGGTACTTTGTACCCCCCCATTATGAGCCCAGAGATAGGGATACACACGGGGCCCGCAGCAGGAGGGTGCATTCACAGGGACCCCGAGTCTGACTCTGCCTGGGACATGGAGGACTGCGGTGAGTTAACCTCTGTGGGAGGCGATAGTACTACTCCGGTGCACATGTCTGATTCAATATATGTGTCTGTATACATCGCCTCAGCTCATGCTGCAAACCGGCATACATGATGGCTTTCTGTGCAGTAAATATACGGCAGATCAGGTAAACACAGAGCTTTAGAAAAGAGTGCTGCTAAGTTCTTTCATTGTGACCCAAAACAATTGAAGTATTTGATTTAAGCACAGAAGTGGTTGGGGTCTCTCTGTAAAAAGAATATTTATTTATCTCTCTGATACATGCATGTGTATATATATATTATAGAAAATATGTGGGGGAAAAGCATTGGGGCACCTGACCATTACTCCAAAAGGGACTTTTATGAAACTGCATTTGAAATACATAGAATATGTAGTTGATCCCCCTTATCAGCTATAACAGTTTCCACTCTTCAGGGAAGGCTTTCCACAAGATTTTGAAGCGTTTCTGTGGGGATTTTTGCCCATTCATCCAGTAGATCATTTGTGAGGTCAGGCGCTGCTGTTGGATGAGAAGGCCTGGCTCGCAATCTCCGTTCCAGTTCATCCCAAAGGTGTTCGATGGGGTTGAGGTCAAGTTCTTCCAAACCGACCTCATCCATCCATGTCTTTATGGACCTTGCTTTGTGTGTGGGGACACAGTCATGCAGGAATAAATAACGACCCTCACCAAACTGTTCCCACAAAGTTGGTAGCATAACATTGTCCAGAATGTCTTGATAAGTCCCCTTCAGCATGGACAATGCTATGCTACCAACTTTAAGGGGACAGTTTGGGGAAGGTCTTGTTGGTGTAATGGTCAGGCGTCCCAATATGTTTGTCCATATAGTGTACATGTAGAATTTCCACACGTGTATGCTTGCTGTGCCAATTAATCACTAATGTGATTAAGTAAACATTAATGTGTACTTCTTGAAAGTACCGCATTATAAGCATTTTAGGGAAAATTATTGAAATAGTAGCAAAACTAAAAGTATCACCTTTAGATGGAAAGTGTATAGTTTACAGTCCAAAACTCTGTATAACTTTATGAAGGGTATTTTCGCATCCCTAGCCTCCTGAGGTTTCTGCTAGTGTGCATACATAGCTGTGGAAAAGAAAACGGTTGTTGCTGTAATGTTCATGTAATATATTCATTCATTCGCATAAAGCTATCGTGGATGTAAGATGAGACCAAAGACTGATTATGATCTCAGTCATTACATCAGGAATAACAGGCAGACTAGATGGGTTCTTATCTGCCCTCAAATTCTACGTTCTGTGCACACATCTTGTGGATTTGCAGAAACACATTTATTGCTCACTTATGGACTCCGATAAAACCTCTGCAATCCCCTTAACCGCGCATAAGCATTTTGTGCATTTACACAGTTTGTATTCCCAACAATGTTTGTAGAAATAGTTGAACATGAAAATCCGGTAGTGTATATTATTAATAATAATAATAATATTATATGTATTAAGAATAATATGATTCTTATATATATAGATTATATATATATATATATATAATATATATATATATATAAATACAGTACTTTAAAAAGGTTATGAAAATACTAGAATTGCCAGACTAAGACAAGCCAGTCCATTCTGTTAAGAGGCCCGCCCGCAAGTGTACAATCTAGAGATCACTTGTTGTTGTTCTACCTAATTTCAGATATGACACTTATGCAATTTACTATTGGAATGTGCTTTCACTGACTACACAGCTGCTTCACATATTTCTTCATAATTCCGCTCAATGAACCAGCCTGGATGTGGCGTTCGCTCATATCAACCATTAGCATTTTTCTCTTGGGGATGGTAACAACGTTTCCTTGTTGGGTCAAGGTTGGACAATTGCAGTAGGTCAAAAATGTTTATTGCCGCTGCTTACAATTTTGAATCGAATTGACCTTCTTGATTAATTAGTAATCAATTTACCAGGATGAAGCTAGGTGGGCAAATGTCACGTAAGTTCATACCCCAAGCACAATCAGTGCTCAAAGGCAGTATGGGACCTCTTCCTTTTAGATCGGTCGGCTTTGTGAAAGTGTCTTCCTCTTTTTTCTTTTTTTCTTCTCGAGTGGAACAAGTGATATTTTTGTGGTCATGGTGGATTTCTCCTTTGTCATTCGTACTTTAGCTCAGTGACAGTAGGGAGGGTTTATAACAAGGGTGCCTAGGGACCCGTAGATAATTGCAGGTTCCTTTTAAGGTCCACTCCAGCTACTTTAATGGCTAGATTGATTCAGAGTTTGTAGGATCAGATCGGCTGATTACAATATGAATATTTGCTAAAGTAACCTCTGTAGGTTGTGCATGTTTTCACATTATCTAGAGGACACGTCAGATAAGTATTCTCAGGGACACCTTTACAGCAAAATAACAGCTACTCACTGTGTCTTCTTTCTTCGTCCATGTTCTTGTGTTTTCGGGCCAGCGCAGAAGAACTTCTGCACCTCTTTCTCCCCTAATCGTAGAGAGAGGGTGTTCTCGTTTTGCAGTACTGCGCTTGGAGGCCTGGTTCATGGAGACATGAATGAAGAATGAAGACATGGGGGGAGTGGACGAAGACAGAAGTACAAGAAGATGCAAGAGAACAAGTGTCTCTTCTTTGCTAGTATTCCAGTATCTTTCCATCCAGTAGGCTGTGTCGATGTTATTTTTAGCCTTACCGTTTAAAGTGCGTGACACCCACAACTAATATTGGACTTCTGCGCAACGTTTCGCATTATTAATCACTTTCTTTATTAAGACAAATCTCCATTCTAACCAGTATACCTCGCTGCATGTCCCTCTACCTTCACCTTGAGGACACTCCTGCGTGGCAGACTGCCAGAAATAAAACTATAAAGAATAATAGTACTCACGTGATTCGGTATGTTTACTCACTTCATTCACATGTCATTCTCTGGCAGTTTGCACTTGTTAATTACCGTATTTGCTCAATTATAAGACAACGTTTTGCAAATGCTCTGAAAAATACCCCTTGTCTTATATTCAAGGTCGCCTTCTAATCAGACCCCAAGTGAGGTCTGACTATGAGACTAAGATCCAGATCCCCCACAGCGCTGCAGGGAACCTGGATCCTCCTGTCTGATAACGTCCGCTGCTGCCGGCACTTTCACCGGGTGTCTATCACCGAGCGCTGGCGAAAGGTTGTCTACGCGCATCGCACATACCTTCCCCGGCTGCCAGAGAGGAGATTTCCCCGCAGCGCTTGGAATTCTCTTCTCTGGCAGCCGGCGAACATCCGCTCGATGAACCCAGACAACCCCCGCTACTACTTGTACTTCCTCCTTAGCTTCTATGACGCAGCACCGGCATCACATGCCTTATACCCCCCATATGCCACTCTGCCTCCCTGATATGCCTTATACCCCCATATGCCACTCTGCCTCCAGAAATGCCTTATACCCCCTATATGCCACTATGTCCCATGATATGCCCCTGGCATATAAGGGTATAAGGCATATCATGGGGCAGAGTGGCATATAGGAGGTTAAAAGGCATATCAGGGAGGCAGCATGGCATATAAGAGGGTATAAGGCATATCAGGGAGGCAGAGTGGCATATGGGGGGTATAAGGCATATCAGGGAGGCAGAGTGGCAAATGGGGGGTATAAGGCATTTCTGGGTGCAGAGCGGCAAGCCTGGGGGGCAGGTTGGGAAATTAAAAGAAAATAAAAACAAAATGTTTTCTCAATCATAGCTTTTATTAAATATGAAAAATAGTTTACATGAATTAATATTTACTAGTAAAAAAATTCTTATAGGGTCGTCTTATATTCAGGTTTCTTTTCCTAAATTAATTATTCAGATCTTGGAGGGTCGTTGAGCAAATACGCTATTACGGTTTGCTTTTCGGTGGCCTGGGCAGTCATATAGCAACAGTTGACATATACATTTATATATATATATATATATATATATATATATAATTTTATATCGGTGGTCTAGTCAGTTTTTTAAAAATAAAACAATGTCCTTTTGAACTAAAAATAAAAATCAGTGGATATTGACCCCAATAAATTTAAAAATGCTCCTGATCGGCTATCTTATCTATGTACGAGGTCGGATAATGTTAAGGTGTGTTGATTACTTGTGTGACTTCAGCTTTTCTCGCGATTTCCAATTATTGTATGCACGTGTCCGGAAGATATTTTAAGTTTTCTAGATTTAAAATGGATCTATGGTGCAGATGTACACTATCTGGACTTCTATGTGTCAATGGTTTAAAAAATTACAAAAATAAATACGTTCTCCAAATGGTGAAAAATAGGATTTTGTTTTTTTATAGCATGGCTACTGGTCAGGGTTTTGCTTTTTTGTACGGGAAGGGATATTTGGTACATATAGTAATGATCCCGGGGGATGAGTATAAAATGAATTAACAGGAATACCTAAAGTCAAGTTATGTTCTGATTTAACTCCCATCTTTTAAAAAATATGGGTATCAGATTAAAAACCTGGTTTCAAGTGTATTGTGTATTCTTCTAAAAATGTTTTAGATTTTGCATAAGTTTTCAGGCAAATGAAAAATGGGTTAGTTTTGGTCTACTAGACAAACACCCTGACTCCTTATCATACTACCAGTGATAACAAAAAAAAAAAAACAATCGAATGACTCAGTTATTCACCAAGTGTCCAGGTCTTGCTGTTATCGTAACCTTTTGTATGCATCCAGGCATATAGACAGGACAATGCATGCCTTCTACTAGAAACCATGTCTTGGGTAGGAGTCTCCAACAGGTAGCCTGCGAGCAACGGGTGAATTGCTGTTGAGCAACAGTCTATTTATAAAGCGCCGGCAGATTCCTAAGTGCTGTTACATTCATTAGAACGATTTATAAACCCATACAATAACACATACAATAACAAACTGGTGCAATGGAGAAGAGGACCCTGCTCTTGCGAGTTTACAATCTAGTCGGTGGTTGAGGGGGAAGTGAGACAATAGGAGACACTGCTTGGATGGGGATGAGTTGATCTGGTTCCAATGATGTGTTGAAACTGATTCTTCAGATGGCTTGATTATGATGATGGTTGGGAGTAATGGGAAGGAAACTGGGAAGGGAATTCCACAGGAGGGGAGTGTATATATAGCATTGCTCAAATAAAAAATATCAGAAACCTATATGAAAAATGACACTTTTCTATAATAGGTTTTGTAGCTCTCACAATTGTTCAGTTATCACCAATGGTTGGAGACCCATGGTCTTCAGTGTTTACATTCTTGTAAGACAAGGTAAGTAGAGGAGTGCTTTTACAGTTGAGTTTCATTATTATCTTTATTTCAGTTTTGTGATTTTATTTTACGTTCACCCTATGCATGTGTGCATCAAACTATCAATGTGTGCATATTTATCATCGTCATCGTCATCAATAGGGGGAGAGCCCTGTCAAATTCCCTAGTAACCATCTTGTCTTCCCTATTGCACATCTTAAATTCTTTCAGAAGTTCTCCTGTTGTAATCCAGCTCCTTATATAGTAATCGGCTGCAGCAGGACAGACGGGGGTCACTAAAAGTTACTGTATACCTCTAGTAGTCTAATGATTTTCTATAGTGTGCTATTTTACATCTGTGTCTAGTTAATCCTAAATAATGTTATTCTGCCAAACTCCTTTTCACGGTCTGGTGGACTGTTACATATTTATAAGAAGAGACCTAGGTAGTCTCAAAAGCTTGCAATCTGTTTTCCTTTAGTTAGCAATAAATTGGCTCTTTTTCTTTCTGCACCTAACACACTACAGTTCTCTACCCTGTTTTTCATCTGTTTCTGAGTATTACTACCAAGGTACAGAAAAGCAGAGCTATTAAGCTTTAAAGCTTTCAAAAAGCCTCTACCCTACATCCTGCTTTCTTCTGTTATGTGGTCACACGCATGGTTAGATGACATCTTCATTTGTGATACAAAAAGAGCATTAGCGTGTTCTCGCTGCACTAGACCATGTAGATGTCTACTTCGGTTAAAAATGAGATCTGGGTCTCCTGTTGTTTTTTGCATACAAGGTGTTGTTGACCTCCCTGTACACGAAACAGATTGATGCATACATCAGTCTTCTTGCCTCTTAGGAGAATGAAAATACAGTAGGGGTGCATGAAATAAATAAATGTGCCTGTCTCAGACTGTCGAGCATCACATCGGGCTTCCCGACCTACTACAACTTGTACAGGCGTGAAGTTTCTGGTTCTGGTTCTTCTGACCTCTTCCCGCACACACACGCCTCCTCTGCCCTTATGGGACAGTCGGTAATTGCCCCCCCCCCCCCCATTGCTGCCTCTATTACCAGACAGTCTCCTCTTATGTCAGGTTTGTCGTTTTGAAACTGGAACAAAAAGCCCGACCTTGTGGGGGTATGCAAATAGACCTCTCTACGCATGTCTGGGTACACGAGCCTCGGTTACTGTACAAACTAGTCACTATTGATAACTATATATAGTTTTACTCTTCAAGCGTAGCGTACTTCCTTTGTTTTACTTCTGCAAAGTTTGTGTATGTCGTGGTCTGAATCCCGTGAGCTGGGGGCCGTGCTCCAGAAATATTGTAATGCTAACTCCTAAATGTTTGCTGTTATGTAAAAAAAAAATTAAATAATGGTCTTATTACTACTGCTGATTGATCATTTTAATGGTTGCTTTGGTGATAAGACCATTTTGCACCATATTAATTGTTTATACATTACCCCCTTTGCGTTTTTTTGTAATGGATGTATATTTGTGTGTGTGTATATATGTATATAATCTGATGTAAATTAAATATTTTAAGAAAACTGTGTATGATTTAGTCTCTCCTAATCTATGATGTCATATTTATATTAGATGATGACAGTAAACAGGGGTGATGTGACGTATTCATTTTAAAATGACTATTAAATATTAAATTGTGTACTGAATTTACAGATTCTGCATTTTTTACCTTCCGTGAGCTAGACTGTGAGCCCAGAGGATCTCCAGCCTGTGAATCTATCATATCGCTAAATACAGAAAAGATTTTGGTATGATTTTTTTCGCTTTTCAGTGCAATGTCTGTATTGTCGTTTTGTTGCAGGGGAACCGTTTACTTGTCTACATGTCTTTTCAAACATGCTGCTGTCAGATCTTTTCGCTTTGCTGTTTCAGCACTAGCGATAAAGGGAACAGGTCACAGTGGATTAGGAAATCTATTCCAGTTCTTTAGAACAGCATTTCTAGTCTACGTTTCGCAACATGTTTTACTTAATTTTAGTGTAAAAACATGTTTTTTAATCATCTAATATAATTGTGATATATAATGAATAATATCGCACCTTTTATGAAGCACCGGTACCTTTTTTTTTATTTATTTTTTTTATTTATGTTTTATCTGCGATGGTATTTCGATGTGGATGTATCTATTGCACTTTCAGCCCTAATATGTAGAAGGAATTAATGTTGAAAACTTTTTGATACTCAACAATAACAATTCTTGGCCTGATTTTATGTTTCAACTAGTGCTAACTTTTTATAATGTTTAGAATATTGTATTCTGTTGCTGCATCTAATGAACAAGCTGTTTAGACAGGTATAGCATGACCTTGAGTTTGATTTCACAACGAGGAGTGTATGTACGTTCATACTACTGTTGATTGTCCAGGCCTTTCTTTAATCCATATAAAATGTTGTCTCCTTTCCATTTTGCGGGGAGGACTTAATTGTCACGTGACAAAAAAGCAGGAAGTTTTCAACCAACATTTTAGTTTTTGTTAGAGATTATTACTACCCCGGAAGTTATAGCTATGCTTTCCTGTTCTTTATTTCAGAGCCAAGCAAAGACTCTGGCTGAACAGAGGAGGCTTCCCTTTATCACAGAGGATGATGACACAAATGAGGAGCTGGGTGAGTCTAACCATCCTGCGGAGACTCTTGGCCGTTCCACCAAACACTAAGCATACCGTTGCTCAGGTAGAATCCGGAAAGGATTGTGAAATGAATTGTTAGGGTGGTAAGCCGGTCCTGTGGCGGAAAGTGGTTAAGACGTTTCGGTACGCACCCTCGGCTCGGTTTTTCATGTGCATCATCCATGATATTCTGAAGGCTACTGCAGACATGACCATGCTAATCAAAGTTATTTCAGTTTATAGTAGTTTATATTTATGGACTTGCAAGCTGAAGATCTGTGTTGCCAAATTCCGAAGACGAAACTGTAGTGACCGCTTGATAAATAAATATATTGCGCGTGAAGAACATACTCCATGATTTGAATGAATGCATGGTTCGGTGGAGCCAACTGATGCATACTTATTGATGTAGCCACAAGATCGGGACCTTAGTTAATAAACCTTATTGCCACGTGGTCATCTAAATGATCTAGAACCATGTGTAATTAAATTATACAGTATGTTAAGCTTCTCTTTGCCTGGCAATGGTGGTTTAACTGTTTTACTGATGCTTTACTAAATCTCTCAATACGTCTGGTACTAGAGAATGCCACTATGCTTAAAATAGTTCCTGGCTTACAGTCAAACTCTTCACTCGAATTTTCTTTGGTAAAGGAAAATTCCGTTTTTGTACCGGTTTTGCCGCTAGAACATAAACATTTCCAGATCATGTTTCTAGGGAAACTTCTGAACGTTTGTAATGAGATTTCAAAACTCTATAAACCATCTCTGGTTTTATTTTAAATGTATACACAATCCTAACTTACATTTTTGATCTTATTTAGAATTTGAAATGAGTGATAACCTACTGTTATGTCGCTGAAAGCCTGCACTCCTGCAACCATTCACAAAATAGTACCGTATATGGATTGTTCTTTCACGACTGGAGATCTACCTTCTTTGACATCATCCGTCCATATATGGAAAAATCTGCTGCACTGGCAAAATTTGCATATTGGGATGCAGATGATGTTATGAAATAGAAGCAGCTCAGCTGGAAAAGCAACTGCAAGAATAATCTATAAAGTAGTCGTGTTTAACCAAATTATGTCAAATATAGCAATGTTGCTACTGATGATTAGTTTAGTTTACTTTTGGAAAGTAATTACAGGCTATCATATTGGGAAGGACCGGCTTCGTCAATGTGATTAAGTGAGCATTACCCAATTCACTCACTGCAAAGCTGTCCTCTTCTTCACCTGTTGGCACACGAGTTTCTAATTGATGGTTTTCCTGCCACCTTGTTTTATGGTATACATTTATGGATTTATTTTGGACTTTGCTAATCTGTTTCCTATGTGTTTCTTTTCCTTACTCAAGCCATTGGGTACGTGTTAATAGGCAATGGCCTCCACGATGAAGCAATCAAACATTTTACATCCCTGCTTCAGGTACTGAGGAAACCTTGTGTGTTTATATCACCTTAAGATGGGTTGACTAGATTTTATTTGAGCATCTGAAAAAATGTGCAATGTGCAAAAATGTGTAATTATAAATCTGGTATATAACCAGTACCTCTGTATGGGGGTCCATCAAGCATGAGGGCATGACCTCCTTGATCTGTCATGAGTAACTACATTGACACTACATTGACTCCGTGATCTGTCAAGAGTAACTACATTGACGCCTCCAAGGTCCTTTTCTGGACCTTGGAGGCCAGTGGCCCTGGTTCATGCATTGGGTGGCAGAAGGAACATGGGGTGGGACAGGGCAAAGTGGGGTCCTATATTTGTTGGTTTGTACTGGGCCCTGGGACATTTTGGCTACTTTTGTTGCAGCATCCAAAACAATAGGTTTTATATAAATCACTTTTTAAAATGTATTTATTGTTTGCATTTTCTTGTGCAGGAGGATGGTGATCTTGTAAGTGCTATTTATGGCCGTGGGATAGCTTATGGAAAGAAAGGACTCCATGTAAGTATAGGAACATAACTGTGATTTGAAACACTACTCCGTACTACTCTATTTTATTGCAAACAGATCCTTAAGTGATTAGGGTTATCAGCAATCATTCATTGTGGGGACCATTAAAATTGTAAGCAGGCAGTGCCAGCCAGACTGCCAAGGGAGTGCACAATTAACTGTGATTTTTCGATAAAAAATCTGCTGCATTAAATGGGTTTGTAATACCTAATATTTTTTTTATTGTAAATGGCACATTTTAATGTCCAAATTAGGTTTATAAAATATTTATCTATTCTGCCTTTTATTGCGGCTTAAACCTCTGCATTTTATGGAGAGCAGGTAGTGTGAATCACAGAAAAATATGGAAGAAACCGATTGGGTTGATATTTAGAAAGCGAATTGGTACAAATAACAGCATCTTTTTTGTGATGTCACCTGACCTTAAAGCATTTCTATGTTAGGGATATTTTTTTTTCCCATAAAAGAAGCATGAGGTATTTTAATGTCAAATTCCTAATGGCCAATGTTGATCGGTAAAATGTTGTTTATTTTGCCATCTTCCTTGTCTTGTGTTTCACCTCGTTGCTGTTTTCTTCTAAGGACATAAAGAACGCGGAGCTTGCCTTGTTTGAGCTCAGCCGAGTAATTAGCTTGGAACCTGATCACCCCGAAGTATTTGAACAAAGGGCCGAAGTGAGTATCTGCATATGTGCATATCTGTTAAGCAGCATGGGCCAAGAAATCTTGATGGATCTTCTTATTTTTAGACCTTCTTCATATAAGTGAAAGTAGATACAACATGCTACCAAAACAAACGTTATACAGGTTTTAATCTTCTCTTGAGGTGAAGTTGAGGAAAATTAATGAGCTACACCAGGTTTTTTCTTCTGTCTAGATATTGTCTCCTTTGGGTCGGATCAGTGAAGCATTAAGCGATCTCACCAGAGCTATTCGATTACAACCGTCAGCCAGGCTTTACAGGCACAGAGGTACTCTCCACTTTATATCAGAGGTGAGTCAATTTAGACTTATCCCAGAGAATCAAGGTGTTTGCTCTTCATCCCATCATAATCTATCTGGGCTATAACTGTTACACCATAACAAAATTAAACTAGGTTAACAGTCTTTATGTGTAATCTCCACTAAGGTCCTGCACACACTGAACTTTCATAGTGTGACAAGCTCCCATGTTTAGACGAACTGCACCATGCTACTGTTTGCCCCCAAAGGCCTAAGCAGGTGTTCACGTTTTGTTGTACCTCAAATCTTAACAGCAATGCTTTTGTGGCAATTGCCCGCTCCCTTATTATTCTTATGCGAGTGTTTACTGCTGTACTGTATCTCAATTGAATGGACCTGCCTTGTCGTGACAGGACTACGTGGCAGCACACGAAGACTTCCAACGTTCACTTGAGTTAAACCAAAACCAGCCAATTGCCGTTTTATACAAAGGTTTGACGTTCTTCCACAGAGGGCTGTTGAAGGTAAAACATGCACACTTTTTCCTATTTTGTTTTTATTGGGTTTAAATGTTACCATATGTATAAGACGCACCTCCATTTTTGGGGGCTAAAATAAAAAAAAAAATATTACAAAAAGTTATTGTACGGGCTGCCTGGGCATGATATGAGTGTGGTTGATGTTGACTGCTAGCAACTGTTAGCAATCACAGTCCTATCATGCTCAGGCAGCCAGTACATGCACATCACTTCTAGCCTTCCTGTGCCCCCTACACACGCATCCATGCTAACATACATACATACAATTTACTCCCCAACCTTACCTGAACTGCAGATCTTCTGCTGCCGCTCGCCAACTTCCGTGGGGGCCGCTGTTTCCCCTCTGCCTTGCTCGATGCGGCTGCACAGGAACAGGAACTGAGCGCAGTCATGTGATGCGATGTGCATTCATGTGACTCCACCGGGTTCCTGTGCAGCCACGGTGGATGAAGGTAAGCAGCAGTTTAAAAAAAAAAAATCTACCACCACTGTATAAGACGCAATTTTTAGTCCCCACTTTTTTCTAAAAAAGGTTCCTCTTATAAATACGGTATTTCCAAAAAACATGTTAGAATTTAATTACCTATATTTGCAAGGGGAAGGACAAGATTTCAGCTTTCCAGTTTTCGGTTGTCTTGCTGTTTTCCATGCACCCTATGTCAAGGGATGCCAACCCGTACAGAATGCAATGCCAGTGGTAGTCCTAGGGGTCGGAGGTTCTGTAGTATTCCAAAATCCAGTACTGCTGTTTAGCAATGTTTAATATTAGTGGTTAAAGATACAGAATATAAAACGCAGGGAGGATGCAGATACTAGATTCTAGAACATTTTTGCCTTGCTTTCCCAAAAGCTCTGATTCAATGAAACATTTTGGTCTGTGGACGTCCTTGCTTCTACAGTTTTCTTACGCAGGCGGCACCAGCCATCTGTGGATATTTTGGTGCGGTTAAGGTTCATTCAATGCATTCTGTGGGTCATGGCACACATTGCGAACTACCGCTTCTGTATATTTTAGTGTTTTCATTAGTCCGTTACGTTCCATCAAAGATTTGTAAAATAACCTGGCCAACAGAGATGCCGAAACTACTAAGGCTCTGCTTGGTAACTCCCAGATGGTTTACATGTCGGTAATTCTGTCTATAACTTATTCTTTTACCTAATATTACATTATTTCCTATAACTTTCAGTAGCTTTTGCTAATGAATAAAAACGTGTTTTTCAACCGTAAGTTTCAAATTGCATTGACATGTTTAATACACAACCTAGTTTCTGCCTTTTATCATGAAAACGTAGTGGGTTGTATTTACTATGTACATAGGCTCCGCTATATATTATATGCCAGCCAGTTTTTTTCGCTAGTACTGGAATGCAATATTGTAATGTACTCTCCTGGTACATTTTGTATTTTCTCTATAGGAAGCAATTGAAACGTTTAAAGAAGCACTGAAACAAAAATCTAACTTCATCGAAGCCTACAAGAGTCTCGGTCAGGCATACAGGTAATAATTTCACACTTTGCCTTTAGTAATTTGTATATAGAAAAACAAGCTCATAGTTCCGTACCCCACATGCTCCGGGGTGTACATTGCCTGGATCCTTGAAAACATTTTAATATTTTCAGACGGTGCTGATTTCTGTGCAAAAAAAGTTGAAATATGTTTCTGTACTGCACCAGTTTTATGTTGGTGTATATTTATGTTCTCTTATAACTTTATTTGCTTTTTTCCTGCTTTTATATATACCATCGGATCTTAGAGAGCTTGGGAACTTTGAAGCAGCAATGGAGAACTTCCAGAAAGCCCTAATGCTAAACCAGAACCACGTGCAGACTCTTCAGCTGAGAGGCATAATGCTTTATCACCACGGAAGCCTGCAAGAGGCATTAACCAACTTCAAGGTTTGCCCTCTTGTGTTTTTATGTTCGATCCATGCCACACTGTCATGTGTATAAGGGATACAGATATTTAACATTGTTTTCATTCATAATGTGGCTTCTTTCACCTCTATGCACCAAATCCCCTTTTCTAAGTTCCTATCGGCTGCATGCAATTCCAAAGTATAGACGGGGCCAGTTAAAACCCTTGCTAGGACTGTCATTGGTCTACTTGGATGTTTTGCTTAACTGTTGTATCTGGTTACGGTACAAACTGTGACCTTACAGTTCATGCAATAAAAACTTGTGCCAGAAATCCTGCAGATGATTGTGCATAAACGATTATGTGTGGCATAGGTCTGTGTTTGTCTTTTTGCATTAGAAGTTCACTTTCTTGCTTAAATGTCACTCGAGGTTGTTTTCCCCGAACCAGGAGTTTGCAGGAGGCTTGAACATTTTATGTAATGCATTACAAAGGACCAGACCCATGTATATTTTTATATATGTGTATATATATATATATATAATTAGTAGAAGTATTATTAAACAAGTCAGAAGGCTTGTTTTTCCCCTCAGAAATCTCATGGTGCTGCCACAACCACAAGGGATTCTGGGTAGGCGCATGCAAATAAGGCTAACAATAATCACCTTTTGCCTCTATATCCGCTTTATTCATGGATGCCTTGAAAGTAATTGCCCGCTGTACAGGACAGCCTTCAGAATAGCCAGATCACCACTCATGGACAGCTGTTTAGTCCTTAATGGGACTCCGCATGAGGTTGTGATACTGGCTTAATAATTTAGGCTTGGAGTAGCACGAGAAATAACATTACATAAGTTATGGTGGGTAAAGGTGATGGAAACCCTTCCACTTAAATTTAAGGGGTAGTAGAAGTATTATTAAACACTCATCTACAGACACCAGACAAGCCAGAAGGCTTGTTTTTCCCCCAGAAATCTCATGGTGCTGCCACAACCACAAGGGATATATATATATATATATATTATATGTAAATCAGTTGAATGTAACAGGGTGGAGGGGGATCATAAAGCTTGGTGGAGTCAGAGAGTTCAGTCGTGCTACAAACTCCCAACTTAATGAGGACACCTCTCAGGCTTTTAATAGTGACTAACCGTGAAACTTCGTACATCTCCATTTATATTTTGAAGTAACCCCCCCATAAATCCTTAAGGAACCCCATTAATTGCTGAATCTTGTTTGTTTAACATGGTCTGTTGTGTAATTACCATTCCATGCCTTTTGTCCATTTATTTCATCGCCAGAGATGTCTCCAGCTGGAGCCGTACAATGAAGTGTGCCAGTATATGAAAGGCCTTAGTCACGTCTCCATGGGCCATTTTTACGAAGGAATAAAAGCTCAGACTAAAGTCATGTTAAATGACCCTCTCCCTGGTCAGAAGGCAAGCCCAGAGTATTTAAAAGTTAAATACTTGAGAGGTGAGTAAAAAAAAAAAAAAAAAAACTACCTATATGCATATGTCTGATACATGGTCACTACTGCAATCAACCCCATCAGCGAGGCTTTGTAGAACATCTGAGGAAAAGGATGTTACTTGGTGAAGATATAAAATGTGCACATCCTGATATCTCTACTGGCTTATACCCTGGTCAGAATCTATGTAGGCTTTCAAATATCTATTGATAAATGTCCAATGCATGGTCTTTTGAGCCAAAGTTTATAGAGAGTAAGACTTTGTACTGGCACCAAAGAGTACGTAGGCTGCTGTACGTGAAATCCAGAATACAATCCTCGATTAACTGCAGCACTACATAAAAAAAAAAGGAAGAAATTATTTTATTTTACTTTTGTGCTCCTGCTGGGACACCGAATACCAAGTTTGGAAATATGGCAAAGATTATTACATGGATTATTACATTAAGAAATGACTAAGGGCTAATCAAAGATTAAGTCTGTACAGCAGGAAAATCAGGCAGTCTAGATGTCCCTAAAGGTTTGTATCTGCTGTCAAAGTCTATGTCTCTGGGTTAATGCAGAGTTAAACTGGGAGGCTTCAGAAACTTCACAGATTCAACCAAATATTATGCATGGCCAGCCTCACCGACTCACTGGCTCCTAGTTTCATATCAGTTACTTCTATGTAATAATAATTGGACCGAACCCACTGCAACTCCCCAAATAATGGATAAACCCAAAGGGCGGATTGTGACTTAATTCTTCTTGTGCCCAGATAAGGAAACTATTGCGCTCCTAATTAGCTGATAATGTAGGTCTTGTTTCCTGAAGTGTAACCTTTACAATGCATCTTGAAAATGTTTCTTCATAAATAAGCAGTATATTGGATGCACGAATAATGGGTTTAATGAGTTTCCACTTACTTCTCTCTCTCTGTTTATTGCCTCTCTGTGGCACACAGAATATTCACGGTATCTGCATGCGCACCTTGACACCCCAGTTACAGAATATAATATTGATGCTGACCTGCCTGGAAACTTTAAGGACCACTGGGCCAAAAATCTGCCTTTCTTAATAGATGATTATGAGGAGCAGCCAGGACTACAGCCTCACATAAAGTAAGTTATCTAATGTTTTATGTGCATTTATCTCGTTAAAAAAAAAAAAAAAAGAGTAGAACATATGATGATAGAAAAAAATCTAAATATGTTCTTATAATAATATTTATTTTTCCCTTTAGGGATGTACTGCCTCAGAATTTTGAAAGCTACAAGCCAGAGGTACAGGAACTGGTGTGTGTAGCGGACCGTCTTGGGTCTCTGATGCAATATGAAACCCCAGGATTCCTACCAAGCCGGAGGATTCATAGAGGTAATATGTTGATTTGCATCAGTGAGCTGAATAGGTGAAGTAACATTCAATAAATCTCTCCATATTAACTATGCATTATATGGGTCCCTTTCAGCTCTCCTAGCAGGAGAAGTTGACTGGGGCTGGCCCTTCATAACAATGTTGGGACGCTGAATTATTAACAGTTACATATACCTCTCAAAACATATGGCATTGAGCTTCTGCGAACCATTCCGAGCAGGTACAATTGGTTGAACACTTTGTTTTTGGTTAACCTGTTAAATACATGTAAAAAGGTACTCTCCTTTTAATAACCTTTTACATCCTTAACCGAGAGTATATGGATCTGCCACCTAAGCCTATGTTTAATTGTGCATTTACAGGTTAGACCATATTCCGATGCCTTTTTGTATCATTAGCACTGTGTATCCTAAGACTCTTGCGTGTCTCTCATTTCCAGCGATGGGTTTGGCAGCCCTGGAGGTCATGCAGTCTGTGTTCAAGACATGGACCAATTCAAAAGTGCGAGTTAATGGGAAAACCAGACTGATGCAGTGGCGCGATATGTTCGACATTGCCGTTAAATGGAGAAGGTACGGTTGAATGCAGTCGTTGCGGCTTCTTCTGATGTTTTTAAATTATGTTGTCTTTCTAGTGGTAAAATAAGATGGGAACAGTAAAGAAATGTTAACAGATTATTTTAACCGTTTCATTTTGAATAACGGTGTTCCTACCATAGACTGTTTGAACGTTTGATGATAGCGGATCTGTTTTGACAGGATTGCTGATCCAGATCAGCCCGTGTTGTGGTTGGATCAGATGCCCACTCAAAGTCTTATCAGGGGATTCAACAACCACATCAACTTAATCAGGTAACCCTTCACAGAGCCTTGTTAATGCATCCATGGTTGCGTACATGTTACAATCCATACCTTTGTAAATGAGACATGGTGCCTTCACGGTTTTTATCTTTTATCTATATAGCATCAACAGACCCCAGGGCTCCTATTCTATAATAACAACTCACGGTTAAAAGCTTCACTGAGGTGTATACAATATAGCACATCACAGTAGTTTAATAAAGGAAAATTCATAGTACTATCTGCAAGGAGGTCACCACCATAAAGGGACCTCTCCGCTACCACATATATTAAAGTCCATATGATCACTGGAATGTCCCTTTTTAAATGACATGTGAGAAAAGTGGTTCATGCTTTTATAACTTCTTTTTCAGGGGCCAGGTTATTAACATGAGATACCTGGAATACTTTGAGAAGATTTTAAGCTTTATAAAGGACCGGATCCTTGTATATCACAGGTATTTGTCTATAAATGTGTTATTAAATCATTGTACTCGGGCATTATCCATACATTATCCATACATGAATGCCAATCACAGGCCACTTCAGTTCCTTACTTTGCACACTGGTTCAGCTTCACTCATATTACGTGTATGTGGACAATTCTTGTAATAGAACGGTTAGTTATAATTCTGGGCTAGTAATTTAACACAATAGAGGGTAAATCATCTTAATCATCTTAATGAAGATATATATATATATATATATATGGCACCAGCAGATTCCATGTTACAACAGAGTCAATAAAATGAGGAGGTATTGCTTACAATCTAGTCAGCTGTTGAGGGGCAAATAAAACTGTAGGAGAGGACTGCTTGGAAAGGCATGAGTTGATCGAGTCAGGATGTTCTGTAGATGTTGTTGATTGTTCAGTTGGCTTGATTAGGATGCTGAGAGTGTTGGGAAAGGTGGGTTTTCAGAGAGAAATGGAGAAAGTCTGACAGAATGGGGAAGGGACTTCACTGAAGGGCTGCAGCACTGGTGGCATCCTGAATACAGGAGTAAGAAGAGGTATTAATGGTAGAAGAATGATGCAGCTCATAAGAGGAACAAGTGAGGGTGGTTAGGATGTGTTTGGATAAGATGGTAGAAATCTAGGGGCTGCACAGTTGTTAAGGGCTAACAGGGTTGTCAGGGTAAGAAGTTTAAATTTGATTCTGGAGGGTATGGAGAACCAATGTAGCGATTGGCACAATGGAGCAGCAGATGAGGAACAGTGACAAGAAAGAGTAGTCTAGCTGCAGTGTACCATCAGAAAGTTCTTTCCTTCAGATAATATCAGAATTACACTTATCACTGTGGTACTTGGTAAGCAAAGCAAACATAAGAACCTTCCAAGTCTCTTTCTTTGACAAATATAACGTTTGTATAACAGTTATGATATGAGGAAGAAACACACCAATAAAACATCAAAACAGTAACACAGCATTGGGTTTTATGAATGTATCACTGTTTCTCTTTTTGTTTAAACTTTGTCAAAAACAAACCTTGAAAGATAAAGTATTTAAATAGTGTTACATATTAAATTACTCTTTCTTCAGTGCCAATAATCCAAGAGGACTTCTGGAAGTTAAGGAAGCTCTAGAGAAGGTCCACAAGGTAGAAGATCTCTTACCAATAATGAAGGTATGATTTCCACATTCATACTGGTCGCTACTCAAACATGACGAGAATGTTCTTTAATAGTCTAATTTTATCGTTTCACAAAATGCAAATTGAATGAACAGAGGAAAAAGCTAAATCAAATCCGTATTTGGTGCGACCACCTTTTGCCTTCAAAACGGCATCACAGTCTACCGTAATCAATATGGTCAATCCCAAATTACCTGCTGCGAAGCCGGTATATTCAACAATCGATCTTCTGAAAAAAGAACTTTTAAATATTTTATAAAGTACACAATTTAACCATGTTTAAAAAAAAAAAAAAATGTTTTGTAAGTTTCACGTAATTTTTGTCGTCCTTCTGCACAGAAACCTGTCACAAATAACTCTTTCTGGAGGGAAGGGATACCTTTTGTCAAATGTTACAAATAATTATAAATCTCTTGAAAAATTCAAACATATAGCTATATATTTTCCTTTCAGTATTTAATGCGTGGTTCTTTTAGGTCCATCAGGTCACATGTAAGTTAATCACGCACTTTTGGTTTTAGCAAACTATATATCACTTAATGGTTCATCCCATTATCTAACAACACTTATATCTTACTTTCTGAAAGCAGTTTAACAGCAAAACAAGAGATGGGTTTACAGTGAACACAAAAGTCCCCAGCCTCAAAGATCAAGGGAAAGAATATGATGGATTCACAATTACTATAACAGGAGATAAGTAAGAGTCACCTTCTGTATCTGAACCCCCTTTTACCTTTTATATGAGGCATTCCTGTATTACGAGCAACACACGCCAACCTTGTGTTTTTGCCTCCAATAAGTAGAATTTCCATTTGTTTTCTTAAAGATGCTTGTTTAATAATGATGCATTGCTTGTTGGTTTTGATCACTATCTAAGACTTTGGGGTATATTCATTAACCAGAGCGTTTCTAAGCATTTAGACATTTTACTCCAAATTGTAAAGAGCGACCCTCTGTGATCTTCTCCAAGAAGACTGCCTGGCTGAGTTGGCCCTGCATAATACATAAGCGTGCAAAGCGTTTTTGAAGATTTAAATATAGATTATACAGAGCAAGCTCAGACCTCGGGGGTTGACATATTTGCCAATGAATTCAGGGAGTTGAGTTTACCTGTCTTCAAACTCCCAGGTTACGGAATACACCTCAATTTCAGATAGCATTTGTTTTCCACTGCCCCTGCTTAACATATAAAATATATTTCAAAAATTGCCAAACGCAGGGGTACTTGAGCAATGAACTCATAAATAAGACACCGGGAACAATAATGAGGAGTAAATGAAACATCACCTTTAGTAACCATTCCCTAATAGAGTAAGGAAATAGAGGAAGACCAACACCCAAGGTACTAGACATATAATTTATATTATGTGTGGAGCATCATTACCGTTGTTAAATCAAATAGACTTTAATAATTTCATTTTGCAGACCATTTCCATGACGTGGGGCCAATTTGGACATATGTGCAGGATAAACTTGATGGAGTTGTCCTAATGTATAGAGTAGTTGGGAAGTTAAATCTGCATCTCTTCCTAAACCGTAGTGAATAAACCCCTTAGACACGCAGACGGTTAAGGAATTTTGGGTATCTACGGATAAGAATAAAATAGTTCCTTTTGCATAGTAGTTAATGTATCAAAAACCCTTTCCAGGCAATTTAGTAAAATCTGAAATGGCTTCTTAATAATTTAGTTCATGTTTTTGAAATATCTTACTTCCCTAAATTGTGAACGGTGCGTATTTTTCAGAGTTGGCAACATACTGTTCTCGGTAGAGACTCAAACAACAGAGGATAGAACACAATTGTACCATGCAGAGATTGAAGTTCTTTATAAGGATCTTACTGCCAAAGGAAAAGTGTTGGCTCTGTCTACCGAGCTTGGAGTGAGTTCTCTTTTGTTCTTCGGGGAGAAAACAAAAAAGATTTTGTAGTCAAAATATAAATACCAAGTGTTTCAGATTAACAGTTTCCATTGGGCAATCATTCACTTATTTGCTTTCGTATTTTCATTAAAATATATTCCTTTAACAAATACTTTTACGACTTTTTAAGTCAATCTCTTGTTCGGACTACGTATTGACGAGCGTGCGCCTAGCTTCTTCCTATTATTTATTTATTATAAATCTGGGACAGTAAAGTAAATTTATTTAAATATGGTAGATAGGACAGTAAAGTTTATAAATACCACCTTTGCTCGGTTATAAGACAAGGTTTTTTTCAGAACAAATGCTCTGAAAAATAGCCATTATCTTATATTCAAGGTCTTTTATAGGTCGGACTAAAGACTAAGATCCAGATCCCCGCAGCGCTGCAGGTGACCTGGATCCTCCTCCCTGGCAGCCGGTGGATGTCTGCACGATGCTCGCAGACAACCTCTGCTGCTGGTTGCATTTTCGCCGAGACTTCTATGAATGAGCGCCAGCATCACATGAATTTCCGGTGCTCATTCATAGAAGCCCCGGCGGAAGTTTCGGCAGCAGTAGCAGAGGTTGTCTGCGTGCATCGTGCAGATCTCCACCGGCTGCCCCACTAGACACCAAGGAATCTGAAGCACGGGGGGACAAGTCTAGGGATGCACTGGTAAGTCGGGAGAGGGTAAAAGTGGCATATGCGTGGTATAATAGCTTTCTGGAGGCAGAGTGCCATTTAGGGGGTTAAAAGGATTATCAGGGAAGCAGAGTGGCATATAAGGGGGTATAAGGCATTTATGGGGGCAGATGTGCATAACTGAGGGCAGGTTGGCAAATAAAAGGAAATAAAAAATGATTTTTTCTCAATCATAGTTATTAAATATGAAAACAATAGTTTACATGAATTAATATTTACTAGTATAATTTTTTTTCTTATAGGGTAATCTTGTATTCAGGCTTTTCTTGTTTTCTAAATTGATATTCAATTTTTTTGGGGGGGGGTCACCTTATAATAATAGTCGTCTTGTAGTTACATAGTCTTATAATCGAGCAAATACGTTATGTATAAGTGTGTGTGTTTACCTACCACTAAACCACATGTTAGAGCAACCCACAGTAAAAAAGCCCTCCCCTGCTTAAATCTATTTGATAACTGAATAATGCATGAGATTATTTTCTACATTCTAGGAGGCAGATGCTGTATGTGAACTGATTATGTCACTGGTCTATTACTTCTACAATTTAATGCCCCTCTCACGGGGATCCAGGTGAGTATATTCTAAAGTAGTACAATAAATAGTAGTAAAACGTTCATTGTCATTGCCCATCCTCCTTGTACCCAAAAAACGTTTTCTGAAATGAGGCACAAAAGAACACATTTGTAATTTCCAACTATATATATATATACTAGTATTAGTAAGTTTTTGGTAAAACAAATGGTTCATTTAAACTAGCAATAGTTTTAAAAACTGTTTGCCATCCCATTAAAAATGGTTTCCCCTTTAAATGAACCGTTTGTTCCATTATTTATACAGACACGGTGATCTGGGATTACATTTAATATTTTTGTGTACCTATAGCAACCTTGAGGGTTGTCTTCAAGACTATAGGCATAGTAGGAAATTATAGTTGTCAATCTTTTAATTTCACACCCCAAAAAATGGGAGTTCCTATTTAAATATTCATTTTTTTTAAAAGATAGGTATCCCTAACAGCTTCCCATACTTTGATCTCTTCAGAAGCGATTGCCTAAGACATGAAAAAGCTGGTTTCATCTGAAAAATATTATTCCCAAAGCTTTGGAATTTAAAGGAAAATTCATCTGGTGCACTGTTTTTTTTTTCTCTGGGGAATGCAATATATGCCAAAACAACTAAACTGGGGGGGGGGGAGCCTAGAGATTTAACAGCTGTGTTGGAAAAAGTTCTTTACATGCGTAAACCATGTGAAGGTGATGGATATCCATTTCATTGTTTTTTGTGTGTTTTTATTTTTTCTCATTCTAGTGTCGTAGCATACTCTGTAATTATGGGTGCTTTGATGGCTGGTGGAAAAGAGGTGACAGGGAAAATTCCAAAAGGAAAGGTAAGGCAACTATTTTTTTCTTTTACGTGCTGTGATTTAACCAGCTCTCTGCACCCAGCCTTGAAAAGGCTGCCTGCTGACAAGGCCGCCCCTTGCCCCTTCCCAGTAACTAATATATATTTACACACTCACACATACTCATTCTCACACAAACACATGCACACTTATACTAACACACTCTCACACATACACATTCATGGTAACACACAGTTACACCTATACACTTATGCTAACACATACACGCTTATACATACACGCTTACACATATGTACCCTCCCTGTCTCCCTTTACCCTCTTACTATCTTGCTCGCTCGTCTACCCCCTTACCTCTTTCATCTTGCTTGGGGGGGGGGGGTTCTAGCAGGCCTGTTTTTACTATGGGTCTGTGTATCATTGTGTTACGTGAGCCCTCCGCGTTCCCACCTCTATAAGTGGGCCCACCCTAGTTGGATCTCTTTAGCACAAATACGTTGCTTATCGGTATTGTATCGGTAAACACACTTGAGGTTTAATTAGTTTAAATTTCATTTTAAAATCCAGGATTTATGCACAGATCTGCTTTAAGGTGGTAACTCGCTATTTGCCATCTCAGTAACTTTACGTCTGTGTACCACATTCCAGATGAGTAACTCCTTGGTACATTTCTAGTCCCAGCAATTCACAGGGGATAGTTTTTAAAAAATGTAAATATTTATACCATATATTACCACATGGGGGCATGCATGAGCATAGAGATAATTGGAGGCATTCAACATTAAGCATCATAACGGACAGCAGCACTGACGTGTTGTTGAAAAACAGGCAGCGGCATTGACAGCTCTGTCCACAGAGATTGCCTTATTCTTAGTAACTAATACCGTTTTCATGAGAGCAACTCACTGAAAATAAGTTTTCTGAATTTTTAAAGTACTTTATTTTATCAAGCAGTAGCTTGTGTACGATACAATCTTACACCTCTGTTCACCAAATAGATACTCGTCCTAACAAAGCAAAGATTAGGTGTCTTTAAAAATTAAAATTTTGAAGTTTTGTAGTTGTGGCAGCTGGAGAGGTTCTGTGTGTGGCTTGTGGTTAAATTTACTAACTATAAAGTGCGCTGGTGAAATATGTTTATTATACGGTATTTGAAATGCGAGTCCTGGTGCCGGTGTCGTTCTACATCTGTTCTATACAGAAAAATATGCGAAGCTGAAGAATTGCAGAATATGATATCATGATATACATTTTCTGCAACTGCTGAAGCCACATATGCTTAAAATAGCATTAAACCATAGGTTTTGTTATATTGCAGTTATATCAGATTTTATGATATTTTGAAATGGAGGCAGTTTTCTGAGGTTAGCCTTAGCAAAATTTGATATGATTACACAATATAGGCGAAGAAGGTGGTGTAGGGGAGCTAAAATAGTTAATACAGCATGACTTACACTAGGGCTCGGCAAACCCTTGTCACTATAGCGACTATGAAACCACTTCATATATTGTGTGTGTATGGTGTTAGCATGTGTGTACATGAGTGTAGAATGTTAGTATGTGTTTGTGAGCATAAGACGTTGGCGTTTGTCTTTCTGTATAGTGTTAGTGTGTACGAGTGTAAGAATAATGGTTAAACATACAAGCTTGAGTCTGTTTATGGTGTAAAATATTCTTGTCATGAAGGGGTTACCAGAAATACTGTACTAAGTGGTGCACGTAAAGTGTGTCATGTCGTAATGCCCCAATACACATCCTTTAACTGCAGACCAGGGGATAATAAATTAAAATGAAAACATTGGGAAAATAAAAATCTTTTCTTTTTTTTTTTTTTCTCCTTAGATCCAAACCAAATTTGTTCACGGACCATTAGGTTTATGCAGTTCGTTATATTAGCCATGACTCTGGTGAATTTTACACCATATTTAACAAATACAGCCTATAAATACATATTTAACAAATACAGCTTTCTAAATCTCAAATTCAAACACTAGCATTACTAAATGAAGTAGATTTGTCATATTGCTGGGCTGTCCTTGCCTAAGGCTAGTCCTGCAGCAAGTAAAATTCAAAGGTGTCCTGTTTGGCAATATGGCAGCCTTCATTTTTTCCATCTATTATTCACCTGGGCCCAGTCTCTCCCACTAAAACTGATTTTAATGGATGATTGCTGGTATCTTGAAATTCACCTTCCTTTTTTTCATACTGTAGCAAAGTTGGCCTTTTTGGTAAACACATATCTGCCATAATGACAGTATTTTGTTTCTTTTCTTGAATAAAATGTCTTTAAATCCAGGGCTGAACATAACATGCGTAGGATTTTCTAGTGCCCTAGACGAACAAGGTCGCTAGAGCCCAATGTCGTCAATGCATCACAGCCACCAGGATTTTGGCCAGTTTGGATAAAACCAATTCTGTTTAGTGATTAGTCTAACAGAGAATGTTTAATGTAATTATTGCTTAATGAAGCATAATGGTTTGTTTAATGTTTCCAGCTTGTTGACTTTGAGGCAATGACAGCACCGGGAGCAGAGGCATTTACTAGAACTGCCAAAAGCTGGATGAATCTTAAAAGGTAAGCCCAAAAACAGGACTTTGTAGCTCTCGTAGTGGGAGCCTGAATGTCAGGAGACAAACACTAGGAAATCGTTTAGTCCACAGCAAGGTAACACATGCTAGTACTCCATTGGAAGCTCCATTGGAGCCCAGGATGAATATAGCATGCCAAGGCTGCCACTGAAAACAAAGCATATTCAGTTCCTCTACCCATTCATTTTTGCTGATTATCGGTATTCATAACTCAGTCCCCCATTTTGAGGTATCGTATATCTCTTTTGTTGCTTTTTCCCCACTTTGTTCGTCTCAAATTTCCCGTGTTCACCTTCACCCTTCTTGCCCTTTCCAATCTTCTCCATTTTGTTCTCACTTGTGTGCTTGCTTAGGAACTTTAGCAACACAACAGACTCTGCTTTAAGGGACGCTATTACCATGTGCAGATGTTCACCAGGGGCTTACTGTAGGTCAGCAGACCTCTTCACCACGTTCATGGAAACTCTTGTTGGGTGTACTGTTTCACCACATTCCCTGATGCAAATAAGGGTTTGGAGATGTGAATTGGGTGGATGCCCCAGCTCACCACCTTTTGGGACTTGGCCACGTGACCAGCCTACAAGTGCACTTAATGTCTCCTTCTGGTGGAACATATAAACTTTTTAGAAGAAAGACCCAAACCTATGGAAAAAAGAGAAGTTGGCTGGAGCCCGTTGTTCAGCTAATGCAGTTCTGTCACAACAATTTTAATTTTCTAAAGTGCTCACTTAAAATACTTTTTTTTTTTTTTTCTTTTTCTATTTTGCAGTTTGCCTTCTTCGTATAAGAACCTTCCTTCGGTATCCGAAACCTTTCCAACTCTGAGAACAATGATCGAAGTACTGAACACAGACTCCTCTTCTCACTGCCTCAAGACATTTTGATGACGTCTATTTATAAAAGCGACTGGCAGGGACCTTTTGCTTATTAAGTTATTTTTAATTTTTTTTTCAAAAAAATGTGCAATTGTGAACAAATCAGATCCTTTACCACTTTTGATACTTTTTTTTTTTTTTTAAAAGAAAACTTGAACTGTTATCAGAGGTTTTATTTTTTATGGACCAATTAAAGTAGAGCCAGCCCAAATTATATTTTGGAAGTTACTAATGTGAAATCAGTTTTTAAAAAGCTATATATCAGCCTCTGGTAGATTGCTGGTTTGGGAAAAAAATCTTTAAATTTTATTTTATGTCCAGTCTTTTAATGTTTTTATTATTTTTTTAAATCTGTATTTTTGGTGGAGGGTATGAAAGTTTTTTTTAAAAATGAACAATTAACGTGCATGTTTACAATTGAGCAAACTTGATCAAAAGTAAATAGTATGTAGAGGGACAAGTGCCGTTCTGTGTTACTATCCCACTCTGAGATGTAAACTTGATAATTAGGATTTGCTGAGGCTTTAAAGTCAAGAAAAGGTTTTTCCAGTGCTGTATTTATAGATATAATTGCAAAAGTCACTCCTCACGTAAGTGTTTAGGGTAAATAAGTCTTGGAATTTCTGAGACCACGATGGAACTAAAGAGGAACTGTCAGATCTGAAATGAAATCACCATTGAATCCTGTATTAAAACAAGACATTGATCACTTGTTTTTATTATTGCTTAATGTTCCGTTTTTTAAATAAGTTATATTTTCCAGCTGGCATCATATGCTGACTTTTCCATAGTAAATTAAACCGTATTCCCGTGATCCCCTGTATAGATTGAACATGAAATAAAAAAGTGGACTCCTAACCACAACAGACCTGAACTTGAAGACTGTTTATAACCTGGCAGTTTTTACCAGTATTTTATGCAAGTCAACAGTTTAAATTTACAATGGCAGCTCCAACATACAGCACAACAGAAAATATTTTTATGTTATTTCACCTGGTTTTACTTAAATAAAAAAAATAATAATAATCAGTTGCATATTCAATATGGTGTATGTTTTTTATTTCATCTGTTTTGAAAAGGTTAAACTATTCAAATTTGTTAAGATATGTTATTATAAAGGTCAGTGTTCAGCCAAAAAAATCTTTTAGGGCATTTAGGGTTCTTGTAGCCTCCTTTCCACTGAGAAAAAGTAAGAAATTATATTTAAAAAAAAATCCTTCTCACCCCCATGGGTGGTATGTGTCTTCCTCAAGCTCGGGTCCTCCAACAGGGTTCTGCACAGAACTTTATCTGTTCCTTGCACCGCATCTTCCTGGAATCGGTTGGAGCCACTCTCCCAGCTTATGAGTCACAGCCTTGAGTGACCACTGGGACCACTTTGGCCTTTGTGCGCCACATCCTCTCTTGTTCTCCTTTCAGACCCTGGTACATCCTCAGCTTCTCATACCCCTTCCTAATGTTGCAATCACTCGGCACCGCTACATCTATCACCACCACTGTCTTCTGGTCCTTGTCTACCAGCACAATGTCGGGTTAATTGGCCAGTACCTGCCTGTCCGTCTGGATCAGGAAGTCCCACAGGATCTTAGCCCTGCTATTCTCCACAACCTTCTGTGCTTCTGTGGAATCTGCCATTTGGACTTGGGAGGGTTTAGTGCAGATGTTCCTGTACACAATACCAGCTACTTGGTTGTGTCATTCAGTCTATGCTGTTCCTGCGAGCATCTTACACCCTGCCACTATGTGTTGGTCTCGGGAGCCTCTCTATATAGCCTGCACCTTGGGTCCTGCCTGATGCGGTAGATGCCTGCCTCTATGGATCTGGTGATAAGTGTCTGCTCTTGTGATGCCAGCCCTGGTTCTGTGCTGTGAGTGCAGCCCTGTTTAGCCACTGGTAGGATTTCCCAATCTCAGCCACCTCTACAATTTGTTGACGGTACATCCCATGAATGGTCTTGGCTTTCCATTGTTCTTCCTCTGCTTGATCTTCCTTACATGTCTGTTGCTGGTCCAGGCATTCTCCGTATAGTATTCATACACAACATTACCCGACGGAAGAGTCCACACTGTTAACTATAAAATTAAAATTGCAGGAGGAACTGGAAATGTATTATTAGACTATTTTAGACTGCTGAACAATTCTGCACTGAACATGATACTAGGAGGTGTTTAGTGGTGTTTATATGAAGTTCTTACAGGTGACAGGCCCACTTTAAGCATCTTATGTTCTTTAGAAACAAAGGACTGGGGTAAGTTTATTATCTGGCACAGAACCAGAGAAGAGTGGAGCTGCTACTCGGCTCTCTGACTCATGAAGGACTGTAGAGGAAAAAGATTAATTAGATAGAGGACTTTATTGCCCTAAAGACTCAGCTCTGTGTGGTGATTAAGCAGGGAAATCCCAAAATACCCCATGACTGCCTAAAGTAGTGATCCACAGATCTGCAGATAAAGGAAGTGTATTGTGGCAAAATTAAATAAAACCCATTTCTCTTTGGTGCTACCATGTATTGAATTGTATTTAATGCCTACCGCAAATAATTTTTCAATGGGATTGCACTTATGACATAGAATTGGGTCCACACTCTTCAACATGCTTCAAAAGTGTTCCCCAGGCACAAAACCTATGAGAACAACTGTTTTGAGCAAAGTAGTTTCCTAAATTGGCCTAAAGTTTGAAAGACTAAGCTCTTCTGGAAACCTCTAAATCCCCTGTGTATTTTTAAAAATGGTGAATTTCAGATTTCTATTATAGCAGCAGTCAGATAAACTAAATATTTCTGTCAACACTTTGAAAAAGGATTTAAAAAAAGAAAATGAAAGCCACAGGAGATTTACAAACAATCAAGTTCAACCCCATGAGAGTTATGGGGTGAGAAACATTCCGTATTCCAGATTAATTGGTAAAGATTCAGCGGAAAAACTATTGCAGATTAACTATTTAAGATGCATGTTTAGCAAGTATGCCTGCACCCATAGGCTAGGCTTTACTGGTCATAAAAATATTGCACATGATCTTCACATTCAGGGTAGACCCCAGACCAGAGGTCTCCAGCTTCTCCAGATCTCCACGTAATTTATCATCATACCTGTGAACTCTTCGTTTTTGGCCCAAAGAACTCTGAGAGAATCGCCGCTGACACCCTGACATGCCCCACTCCCCACCTATTTCCCATGTTAAATGGGGTTACTTCCCGTGATGTCGGCGGGAACACCTACTGACGTCAATGGGGAGTCCTGGCCACGTCCTACAAGGTTAGGCTCCAGGTAGCCGGAGCCCACAAGTTCCCAGGTATGCTTATCGTTAATGAATATGAGTTACAGAAATGTAATAAACGGAAGTAAGTCTTGAGTCGATTTTGATACATTTTTTATTGGGTCAGCATAGAAAAAGATGTACAAAAGGAAAGTTTTTAAAATGGCTGCCAATTCTCTTCAGAAAAGGTAGCAACTTTTATTAAAGTCACTTGTAAAATTACACAGACTGCTGTCTGTCACCTCCGACATTATTCCTTAAATTTTTAGACTTAATAAGTAAACAAACCAAAATAAAGTAAGCTGAATTAAAGGGAAACATTTGAATTCATAAGGGCACGACTACTGAGACCAGTAAGCCAACAGGCCCACATCTTGTTATTTTTTACATAGATTTGGTAGCATTTCTGCCATGTTATCCCATTTATCTGTGTCCACTTTGCTAGACTAACACCCTGACTCCCATACCTGGGAACATCCAGGCTCCGCATACCCATCTTGGGATAGTGGGTGGGTCTACTGACATCAGTGGGTGGTCCGTTGATGTTGGTAGTCCCAAATAGAGCCCTGCACGGGACTGCTTTTTTAATCCCGCTCCCGCAGATTTTTTGCCCAATCCCGCAGTGTGGGTGTTCCACTCCCGCCAAATTTGTGGCCAATCCCGCCTGCTCCCGCCATATTTGTGGCTAATCAAGCCCACCTCCTTACCTGAACTGCAGATTTTCCGCGCAGTCACGCAAGGCTGCCCTCGAGTTGCTTCCTCACAACATTTCTTCTCTTGCTCCGCCCAGGAACAAGGCGGTGTCACGGTAAGTAACATCACATCACGTGACTCCGTTTTGTTCCTGGGCCGCAGGTACAGTGCCTGACCACCCGCAACCCCAGGAAGACCGCCCCCTCCCGCAAGTTTTTTGGCAGGTCCCAAGGGGCCTGCCGGACCCATCTCCCAATGCAGTCCTCTATTCCCAAAGACAGAAAAATGTAATGGAGTAGGAGGGAAATCGGGCAAGGAGTGGAGCGTGCCGCCATGCCACTGCCGCGATCCGGAGATTCTCCACAGTGACCCGGAAAAAAAGAGCTAAACCTGGAGTCTCAAACCAAAAACCAGAGCGTTCCTAGGTGTGCTGACTCCTTATCATAGTGTCCGCGGTAAACAATAGAATGCCTTGGTTTTAACCACCCAGACGCACACTCTGACTAATAAAAGTCTATGAGCGGGGGAAAGTCACCCAAAATATCACAATCCGACAACAATGGCTGCCTCCAGGTCTGTAGACAACAAAAGTTTATCGGGAAAAAAATTAGATAAAAGCAAATGTAAAATACTATGAGCAAATTGAGTTTCTGTATAAAAAAAAACTATTTGGGTTCAAAGCGGTAAAAATGGATCAACCAATCAGATGAAAATGGGTTGCTATGGTAATTATGCCACTTTAATCAGCATCACTCAAGCTTTTCACATAATAAATACCCCAAAGTGATTGAAGCGCAACTAAGGGACGCTGGCAAACAGGTCGATCCGACCAAAGGTATAAAGTTGCAGCGCGTTGAAAGAAAAAGTGCAAATCTGGTAAAGATATGTTTATTGGCTGACGTATCAAAGATTGTAAGCTTTTAAGACTATGTGGGACTCTCCTCCAGGCCTGAGAAACAGAGCTAGACTCCAGCTTTACCTAATGCTTGTACACAGGAGCTTTCCTCGTCCCTCTGGTGCTGAAATGGTTAATACAGTAAAAAAAATGCGGGCTAGGAAACGCGTATGGGAAAAAAATGGATGGGTGGGAGTGCTTTAAATGACAGAGGAGGGACGGTAAATATTATTGGCGTCTATGAGCCGGGGAGGTTGGCTAGAGGTGTGTTGTTTAAATAGAAGGAAGTACAGTAAAGGAGGCATTGGCGGTACGCGCTAGGACAAAGGAGGAGGGTAGGGAGAGCCGTAGAGGAAGTGGTTGTACAGAAAGAGGTGGGGGGGGAAAGGAGGGAAGCGGGCATTAAGGAGGAGGGGTATGAGACGTCGTCTCGCTCCTGCATGCCAGCCGGTGTAAGGCTGCCACACTCGCCAAGCTGAAGGAGACCTCCAAGGAGGCACACCGGAGACATGGCCTCAATGGCGGCAGCTATTGCTGCTGCCCGGACCTCGTCCATGTCCGTTAACCGGCCTCTGAATGAGAAGGAGAGGAATCGCTTCGCCTACTTCTCTTCCCTCAACTCCATGGCCAAGAAGATCATGCAGGACAAGGAACGGATCCGGGAGCGCTACGGTGCCGAATGGGACAAGATGCCCCCCAAGGAGCAGGACGAGGCCATAGACAAGGTTTTGGTGGACCCCCAGCTGCAGTCCAGATATGCCCTGCACAGAGGGGTCGCAGACCCCCAGCCCGAGTCCTGCTACCCCGTGCTGAAGACGCAGACTGGCCAGAAAGTGGTCCACTTCGGAGAAGAGGTGTGTGGGTAGTGCCAGCGCGTGGAGATACCTTGTCAAGGGCTTGGGTGGGACACCTTGTCAAGGGCTTGGGTGGGACACCTTGGCAAGGGCTTGGGTGGGACACCTTGGCAAGGGCTTGGGTGGGACACCTTGGTAAGGGCTTGGGTGGGACACCTGGTCTCCTCACAGTGAGCCGTGTCCTAGAATGCCACCATCTGGGCCATCAGGGTGGAAATGGTGTAGTCAGGGGCATCTGAGCCCATCTTCTGTATTAAACTGAGTGCTCCTGGCATTAACAGGGTTAAGGAAGGCTTATGTTTATGGGGATTGTGGGAGTGCAGTGTAGACAAAACAGAGCATTCTGTCCACTGATAGAGATCTAGTGGAGTGAAGAGTCCTCAGGCTTCAGGGGGAGTAAGATAGTTCTGAATGATGGAAGTTGCAGTAATAAGTATAATGTTCCATGGCCTTTACCTGCTCTGGTTTCTGTCTGGGGGTTGTCACTTGGCATGGACCTTATTGGCAGACCTGGGTTTCCAGTTTAAGTAAAAGTGGCATCTCCACTCCCATTTAAGGTTGGCACCGTCTCTGCTGGTTGTCATCGATCAGGTAAATGTTAAATCGGTTGTGACTTGTGGCCACGCGCAGCTGCTTTGCCACTGTTTGCCGAGACCTGAGCTAATCCACCAAAGTTAAATAGTCTCTTTTATCTCAAGAAGAATGCATGGCACTTGGCCGTGTTTGAGGATCATTGACTGGCAAGGCTTCTGGCGAAGCTGCCAAGCTTCCACTTAAAGCATTAGAAATGTCTTAGCTATGTATGCCGCGCTCTTTGGAATTCTATCCCTCTCATTAAAAAAAAAGAATAGGCCAATTCCTCTAGTGTATAAGTTCTGGAAATGGAAATAGAACATATTATTATTTATTGTTTTATATATTGCCATCATATTCCACAGCGCTATACAATGGGTACATGGATAGAACATATGTGTATATGTGGTTGCTGTTTTATTAGTATGTACATATATTGAAGTCCCCCACCTGTGCTTGCGTACCTGATCGCATGGGCAGATCCACTCTTTGAGAATGATGTGTCGCCCAACAATGGCCAGTTTTAAGAATATCTATACTGCAATTAGGGCTTTCTAAAATGGCTGCCACATTTACAGTGGTTTTACTAATATTATTTTAGAATTGTACTTTTGTTGCTAGGGAAACCTGTGCAACTCAAACATTTTGATGCAGGTCCACCAGGCATCTTACAGTTTAAGGCTCCAGACAGAAGGGCCTTATTTCAAGACTGTGGAAGCTTTGAGGATTGTCATGTGGAGAATAGGGAGGGCGGCCTCCTCTCCCTCTGGACAGCCTCCCTTCTCTCTCTGGACAGCCTCCCCTCTCTCTCTGGACAGCCTCCCCTTTCTCTCTCTGGACAGCCTCCCTTCTCTCTCTGGACAGCCCCTCCCTCTCCTCTCTCTCTCTCTGGACAGCCTCCCTTCTCCTCTGGACATGGAGCCTCACCCCTCCTTCTCTCTCTCTGGAGACAGGCCCCTCTCTCTCTCTCTCTGGACAGCTCCCCTCTCTCTCCATCTCTCTGGACAGCCTCCCCTCTCTCATCTTCTCTCTGGACAGGCTCCCCTCTCTCTCTCTCTCTCTGGACAGGCTCCCCCCTCTCTCTCTCTCTCTCTGGACAGGCTCCCCTCTCTCTCTCTCTCTGGACAGCCTCTCTTCTCTCTCTCTGGACACGCCTCTCTTATCTCTCTCTGTACATCCTCCCCTCTCTCTTTGGATAGTCTCCCTTCTCTCTCTCTCTCTCTTAAGGACAATCCTCTCTCTCTCTCTCTCTCTCTGGACAGCCTCCTCCCTCTCTCTCTGGACAGCCTCCCTTCTCTCTCTCTCTGGACAGCTCTCTCTCTCTCTCTCTCTCTCTCTCTCTCTCTCTCTCTCTCTCCCTCTCTCTCTCTCTCTCTGAAGGACAGCCTCCCCTCTCTCTCTCTCTCTGAAGGATAGTCCCTCTCTCTCTCTCTCTCTGAAGGACAGCCTCCCCTTCTCCCACTGTGAATAACAAGCAAACAGCTGGAAGAAAGACTACTTTACACATGACTGCTTTTCTGATCAGTGATCCTTTGTTTCTTATACAAATTTCTTATTAGAATGTGTTTTGTTATACAGGAGGATGCTGGGAAAGGGCACTATTTTGGACACACTTTGTTTATCAAGACACAATGCTAAATTTGTTGCAGCTGGAGTGTTTGTGCCAAGTGCTCCGATTTTAGCTCCCGGCCGCGATATGCTCCAGTTTATAAGGTATCATTAAGAGAGCACAGACGTAACACAATTTTGCTGCAAAAGTGTTCCAGCCATCATATGTACTTTAATGCATATGATAGCCGTCCCTGCGGAATCCCCCCTCTCCGTTTATATTGCCCCCCCCAGCTAGAGGCCATGTTGGAGGAAAGTGCTCCAACTGATTTTAAAGGCAGCATTTTCCTGCCACTGAATTGGTGCTTTAAGCAGCCAATCAGGCACAAGTATAGTCGGACGATGGTGAGGGAGGGGCTGTATCTTCCGTGTTCTATTCTTCTTTTCTTATGTTAAAGTACTTTACTCACATCAATTAGAATAAATACTAAAATGATTTAATTTGAAAATATATGTCATTGTTCTGCCCGCTTTTGAGGTTTTGCCTTGACGACATTTACTTTCTGTTCCCAACGTACGTCTCTATATATTTATTTAGTCCTAATACTTGTGGCTAAACGTCCCCCAAACAGACCGGATTCCAGCATGTGGGGGGTCTACATTGTCTTGGCTGATACAAGGCATACCGCATGTGGATACGTTTACCAAAAGCTGTTAATCTTTGAAACACAAAGAAAGATGAGGAAAGTCGTAGCTCTTTAAAGGGATGCTTTGAAGCTTTGAAGGGGTTGGGGGCTTGGAAAGGGCCAAATGCGTATGAGGGATTCCTCCATGCATTTCCAAGGGTCAGATAAAAAATGTTTGCCGTGCTTTGTTGTTCATTACTAAATACTTTAGTGTGTTTTTGTTGCTCTTTATTTGTTTTGATTTGGTAGCCTCCCTCTTCATGTGATATTATTGTGACCCTTATAGTGTTATCTAAATAAGATCCTAATAAACAGTGTTGTTTCTTTTGTGATGAACAGTCTGTAAACAAACCAGCCCATCTAATCCACTGATTAGCATCTGACTGCATTTCCAAATGTTTGTCCTGGCTTTTAGGTTGCAAATCAGGAGACTACTAGTTGGGAACATCACAAAGAGAAGTGACAATACCAGCCAACAATGGCCTTTTAACTCTTTGGTGTCAAGATTAATAGAACACTTTTGCCTCCTTTCTGTATATATATATATATATATATATATATATTACATGCCATATTACTATGTCTCTGGACTTAAAGTACATGCAATTACTTTCCTTGTGTTCAGAAACACCCCATGCACCCATTTACAGGCAAGTTCTACAAGGCGTGCATCTCTTTTTGAAAGCTGTAATTATTTGTTATGTTTTGGAATGCTGGGACTATAACCTTAATAATGCTCAGATATTTTAAAACCACAAAAGTGTATTTAAAAAATGGATTATTCTTCCCCTCCAACCTCTTCCAAGGTATGTGGCTAAACTGCTGCAGTTGCAGTTTGCTCATGATTTCTTCTAGAGGATAGGTACAATAGTTCCTTTTCAGAATTTTTAAACTTCATGGTTTTGGGGCTTGATTATTCCTCCAAATTGAGGAGTCTATTCAATAAAGAGGTAGTTTGCATTTGAACTCCTTTATATCATTATGCATTAAGAAGGACAAACCCTAGTGAGATTCTCTTGTAAGAAGATTTGTGTTGACCCTACATAGTCCAGAGCAATACCTGCCAATACTTAAGGGGTCCAAATCATGGCTAGAAGAACTGCAATGGGCGTCCATGCCGCAACGGCAGGGAAGATCAGAGGGTCTATCTACTGACCTATGATCCCCACTGTCTGCAAAAGCAGGACTGTGGGGCACAGTGGGAAGTACGTACAGGTAGCATGAAAGATTAATAAAAATTCTCACTGATATAGCTATGAATTATACAGCCCAGTCCTTCTTACATGAGAAGCTTACTGGGGTTTACCCTACATATTTTATAGTAATATCAGGGAGAAATTGAAATCTCATGCAAACTCTTTTTTAGTGAATATACCCAATTAGAGTGCATATTTCACCCACCCAATTATTACATTTCATAGTCCTATGCACAAAACATTTATTAGAAACTGAGTATGTATATATCTATATCTATATATATATATATATATATATATATCTCATGGGAAAGATATCCAAATTCATTCATTCCCATTTAGTTATCTCTCCTCTCGTTTTGAGTGGGCGAGGAGAAGAGAAAAATGAATGTGCTGCATTTTGTGACAGTAACAGCTCTTTATGTTATTAACAGATAATTACTGTTAATTGGTTCAGGCAACCTTTTATAAAGCTGTGGAACAACAAAGGGAGAGGCACAATATAAAAATTATACTCTGCCTTGAAAACAATTGTAAAAAGGTACAAGCCATAGATAGATACTTGTAACAAAAGCTGTGACTGTCAAGGTCCCCTTTTAATGTGTTGCTGGAGTGGGAGGCGTTCTTAATGTTTTTAACTGGAGCTGTGTAATGCACAAAACATTTCGGATGACAATCCTTTATTACTATGTGCAGAACATGTAGCTACCAGTAGAAGTCATTGATTCACAAGGTGTTAATGAGACCCACTATGAAGGCTGTGTCACACAGGAGACCAGGAGACCGCGTTCCTGGTCTTAATTACTCCACAATCCTGCAGCGAAAGCAATGATCCTCTGAGACTGACGGGAAGAATATTGTGCAGTTTCAGAACTTGGCTTTGACGAACAAATTAACTGCAAACCTAAAATAGTCTGCCTTTGAAAGAATGAGTAAATTTGACTATTTTTAGCAGTCGTTCCACCGCTGCTACTGCAAGGCCATCCAAGTTTAATAATACCGGAGAACATTCCGAATGGGTCCATTCCTCAATTTTAGAATAAAGTGACCCCTTCTCCAAATCGTTGTGTTATCTATTGGAACAAGACCATTATGTTTAAAGTTCACTACGGGCTAAAGCAGCTAGACGGGAATGGAGTAGCTTCAGAATTACTTTGTTAAATAGTTCCCATTGATGACCAAGCAGGTTGAGTCTCAAGGTAGATGGGATGCCGAGCTGGTGGAGTCTTTTCCAGGTTCTCTCCTATGTTATTGAGCAAGTGCATGCACATCACACTCAACTCTATTGGGAAGGGCAGACATAAAGATACCTTCACTCACATACAGTCCCTCTCTGGGAGGTCTCACTCAGATGTGGAAGGCTGTGGGTGGTGAAAGTGGTGACATTGAGCTATGGTTTAGATTAGCGCAGTGCAGCCACCTCATCGACACACTATGTATACAGTAGATGCTGTAAGTCCTGTGGACCTCCTACACCCTACAGGCCTACAACATTCGACGAGCCAGCGCTGGAGCTGACTGGCGGTGATTATATCACACGGCAAGAGATGCCGAGATCACCTGCATATGGGGGATTTCCACACAATCCGTCCATGTATTTGCAATTGGGATGGATACCTTTAGACTAAAGTTTAGTCTAGAGGCGGATTGTGCCGAGGCTTACTGGATCTTGGCAGAGTCCTGGTTTACTCATACTTATTATAATTTTGCCAAATATTCTGTTATTGTTGTACAGATCTTAAATGATTATATAATACCTTGTTTTTGTTTGTATTTGTGAAGCATTTTTTCATCTGCATCAATAATTTATCTTTTTTTTTATATAACTTTTAATGATATAACAGGTAAAAGCTTTTCGATGCTGCTACGGCCTGCATCACATGGAGGTGGACTTCTTATGTCCCTAGTGGGTCAAGCTAATAGCCTCCAGCACCACTTGATACAATAGAAGCAGAACAAAAAAAAGGTTTCTCTGCACAACAGTAGCAGCAAGAACCTTTATGGAAGTAAAAAAATGTTTTTAAGAGAAAAAAGGGGCATCGCAATGATATCAGTTTATGTTTCTTCACTGTAAATTAAGTGAGCTGCTGTCACATTTCATTGCTGCAACAAGGAACGTAACTAATGTACTTCGTTGATTTCCTTGCAGGATATAACTTGGCAGGACGAGCACTCAGCTCCCTTCTCCTGGGAGACCAAAGTAAGTTGGACATGATTGATTTCAATCTGATTAACCTGCGAAACCAATTTAACCAATGACATTGTTATGTCATTGCTTTGTTCGTATAGAGGTATCAATTACATTGTGCTTAAATTAGTGCTATATGTATCTCACTTCCTAATTCCTTGAAGTTAGTGAAGATGATTTTGAGGTTCGTGCAAGGGGGGTAATCAATATGTATAATACATACATTACTTTACATGCAGTAGCATCCCACAAAAGAACACTTGGTTAGCAGTTTCTCATCCATATACCATAGTATGCATATGATTAAACCACTACACGCACCTCCAGCCTATGCACCACCTATAATGCAGAGATTATTTTAACTATATAGAATGATTGTCCATTCAGGAAGATGACATCAGACACATAATGTATAGTGTTATACCCTACTCTTCAAGAGGCATTTGATGCAAGCTAAAATGCATTATTAAAAATATGTAAGATGCCAAGCAGTCAATTCCAAGCGTTTTGTTTACTTGTAGGTTACCGTTCCACTTAAAAAGTTTGTTCAGGTATACGAGACGAGGCAGATTTATTAGCTATTTAATTTTAACATCCTGGAGTCTACCAATCAAGAATAGTTTCTGGCCACAAGGGGCCCTGTATGGTTTGAAAACAGTACGCATTCCTACCAGCTTTATAATATGTAAAAATAGAATCCCGGATTCCTTTCTCTTCCAAACTATGCAAAAGCTCTTGTGGTTGATAGAAGGCATAAGTCCAGAAACAACCGTTCGCAAAATACTTGTGAAGCAGAAAAACTCAAGGAAGTTTCAAACCCTCCATGTCAAGGACTGCCTGGTTTGAGTAAAAGTGTGCTGGGGACATGTTGCAATATCTTCTGGCACTTATAGTGTTAACGTTACTGTATGTTTTGAGAATGGCTGAGCAAAGATGCCTGCCATGTCTTTGAAAATGTTCATCATAGAACCTGTAAAGCTGAAGGTGAAGTCACCCTTCTTTGAGGATCAGTGGATGAGTCTTAGTGACTCTTACAGATTGATGACCAGACCCCGGTGGGTTTCTTTGCTTTGGTCCTAAATATATTGGTACATAGTTCTATACCCCTTCACACTAACTCCTATTGCCCTTGAGAACAAAAATATTTTTCATACAGGATTTCTTTTCAAATTTCCCTTTAAAATGTACTATTTCTGAAACGTTAAATATCTTTGCGGTGGAGTTGAAAAATATTCTTAATAAAGTAATAGATTATAGAACAGTCTCCTTACCATTTGCTGTATGTTGAGAATAATATGCCTTGTCTTTTTCACTGACTTTGTTTAAAGCTCCCCAAAACTATAAAATAACTCACTTGCTGGATTTATGTTTTAGTTGAAGTTGGAGTTTTAAGAAAGCATCTCATAATTTTGAAAGGAAGACCAATAATAGTCACTCACTGTCTGTCATTTTAGGTTAAGGGGCATTTTATTTTTCCTGACAGCCACACTAAGGAAGTACATTATACATATAAAAGTACTTTGTGAGTACTTAAACATGCATACTTCCATCTGGAAAATATAAAATAAAGGTAGCACTTACCTGAGCTAGAAGCTGCAGACCTGCTGCTGCAGCTGCCATCCTTGATCTGATAATTCTTGCCACTGATTGGCTGCCTGAAATCAATGGTAGCTCTTTTTGGGCACCGGGGTTCTGTCACCGTCAAACACACACATCCTGCAAAGGCATTGCCTTTATTGGAGTACAAGGGGTTAACGTATAATTTTATATTTGCAGATACTGCCAGGTTTCTTGTTTTCTGCATGTGGCCCGTCACACCGCCTGCCGATTAAAAGCTTGCAATGAAGAACAGAGTTAATCTCTGATTAATTACTTCCCCGTTTGGTTCCAGTAATTAGATGTTCCCTTCCAATTAGCAGGAATAATATGACAAACAGATTTGTGGCGCTGCTCTCCGTAAAGTTCTTTGAAGATGTAGTGATTCACTTCTTCAGCTTTTTTTAATAAACAACTGGAAACTTTGCTGCCATCTTTTGGGGAAAATATACATATATAATACATGTGGATTGTAAATAAGGAAGGGATGTTTAACAGACGTTGCTTTGTGGATATTGTAGATATCAACATATAGCTACCAGATTGTAAACAATGGTTTCATCTCTGTAATTGACAATGCATCTCTTACCAACACCTACATTTTACATTTTGTACGCTCAATAAGCCTATAGAATGATGCTTACAAATGGAAATACACAATATGCACACATTATAAACTTCCTATTCCCAGGATCTGTACGATTACTTTTCCCCATTAAGTTTTCCCATTGTTCCCCCATTAAGAACTTTTATTCATAAGTTGTGGATTGGTGTAGGCAGCGATTGTAAGGGCGGATGAGGAGTAGAAAAAGAACTTGATTAGCCAATCATGGGCTGCCATGCTCTTGGCTTTCATTGACAAATGTCAAGTGAAAATCCCTCGAACAATTTCACTGATGTACAACAAAACAACTCAACTAACGATCGCTAATAAATGAATTTTGTTCTGGAAAAAGCTATGGCAGTGACGTTTCTAAAATTGTATTATCATTTACCAACTGGGATGTGATGTGGCCTTTAGGAAAACAATAGTAATGGTGCATAACTACTTATATACAAGCATTTTTTTTCCAAATAACTAATTGTCTCGTTTTTCTTTTCCAAAATAGAGTCAGATGGAATTCAGCGTTGCATCTCTCTCCCAAGATGCAGCCAATGGTCCATCACAGACTGACCTTAAGCAAACCCCTAAGTCGTCCAACCAAAACAACCAAATTAAGACCCCTCATGGAAACCAAAACTCCAAGGCCGTCCAAGGTAGCAAAACACCCAACAGTGATGTGTCGACTCCAGTCAGGAAAGAGGAAGAATCAGCCTTCTGGAAAATAAGCATGGAACGGTCCAGAGTTGAAGGCTCACTGTCTGAATTCCAGTCGTTAACACCTAGTCAGATCAAATCCTTAGAAAAGGGAGAGAAGACCCTTCCTATCTACTACAGACAAGATTCCTTTCAGAAAGAAAAAGATCCAGTGAAGGGAGGAAAACCTGAGAAGCCAGCTGTGGCAATTGAACGGCCAGCTACAGTGATGGAGAAGCCAAGTCTGGCCATTGAAAAGCCAGTTGAGAAAACAGCCATATCCTTCGAGAAGCCATCTGTGGTGACCAAGCAGCCAAAGACAACCAACTCTAGTCTGGCCTCTGTACTGGATTTCGAGAAGCCTCGACCAAGCCAGTCTTCTGTCAGCACGTTGGATGATGTTTTCCTGCCAGAACCAACAGCACCAGTACAATCACTGAAAGATACAATCAGGGAACCAGCGAATGATGATTCCTTCACAGCAGAATCTCAACTCTTCTCACAGGTGGGTTGTCTCATTTTAATAAAGTTGCAAAGGAAAAAGTTGATTTCTCAATGTTATGTATGTTAGATAAACATAAAAACAATGCGCAAGGCATTTACGTTTGTTGAATTTACACTGGAGGTGCAATCCCGCAATCACTGTGCCCTAGCCATGCTCTTTTCCCTCCTTTCCATTATTCCTCACCTTCTTTATCTCATTTCCTCAGCCTGGCTTCATAAAGAGCTAAAGACATACTGCTGATAAGACAAGTTCAAACCTAAGGCACATTCATTGATTGAATTGACACCAGTAAAATAAACACTATACATAAATCAGCCTGCCAAGGCATGTAATATGAATGTCAGATCATTTCACAACTTTTGGGGGAAGGGGGTTGCCATATAGAGCTGCCAAATGGGGCTTCACTTTGATCTTAAAGTCTTTCAGCAGGAAGGGGACAGGATGTATTCCACCAGCATTTAAGAGGCTGCCATTTTTTTAATAAATTTTTTATAAACCTATACAAAGGAAAACAATAAACATAAAACAAAAACAACAAAGTAAAAAATGCTCAATGATGTATTTTAGTGAGTAGTGAGGCCATCTATTGGCTATTTGAGAGGGAATAGATATCCGTCTTTGCTATATATCAATTTAGTTCCATCAAAAGCTTTCCTCCAAATTATAAATCCTTCTTCCGCTACCTTATTTCGATTTCTGTCCATTTCAATTTGATATCCCACTTGATTTTTAAATTGAGACCGAGAGGGATTTTTTTTGTGATTTCCAATTCTTTATTATTAGATATTTTATTGCCAAACATATCTGTATACCGAGAAAAAATAAAGGCGGCCATTTTTATGCTTAAACAGTAAATATATTATTCTTGTATGTAATATTTTTCTTCGTGTGATGTCAAGGGACTCAAATTAGCAAAATCAGATTATGCCTTGTCGAACCGTGTGCCTGTTTGTTTGCCTGTATACATAATTTCTTTATCTAATAGCTTTGAAATGTAATTTTCCCCAAAGGTCCTTGCCTACCAGACCATCTAAGATTGTAATCGTAGTGTACTATCGGAAGGAAGGTGATTCACAGACATAGCATGTAATTGTATAAACAAATTAATCGGGTTTCGCTTCCCTTCCAGTGGATCTGGTAATCTTGCTTTTAAAGATTTAGATTAAATTCCATCTAAGGATATGCGCTAGTCTAAACACATTTCTGCAAATTGTAAATATACCATATAAAGTGAAATATAGGTTAAAACTCACTCGTACGGTTCAAGCATGACCGTGTGAATGGTGTTTCAAACGGACTATTTTTATTTAATGTACCATGAGTCACATATATGGATCATGGCTGTCTGTTGGATTCTTTAAATTACGTATGTAATTACCTGCAAACAACATGAACATAAAAACAGGTTTCTTTTCAGTGGACTGTGGTCTTTAAGTGATTTAAAATTGTAATTGATCTGTCCCGTTTCTAGCATCATCTCCCACACATGAGCATACAGCCTGCTAGTGGCTCACGGTAGTGTTTGTGGCTACCGGATTGTCTAAGCACTGTCTGCCAGGACAACAAAATATGCATATATCTATTAGATGTGATGTCATATTCATGTCGATTTCACGCAAAGCCCAAAAAGATGACAGTACATAACACACGACAAAGGTAGCCACACATTAAAATGGATTGAATTCCACAATCTACTTCACCCACTTTTGTTTGCTACGTCTCCCATCACCCACAATATAATAATGGGGGTGGAAAATTGTCACCCCCAAAAGTCATCATCCCATTTTTTTTATTTAAAGAAAATGAAATAAAAAACAAATTTCAAGTCATCATACCGAGAAGAAGAGGAATGTTTCATGTTGGAAAAAATGAAATTAACAATCAAACATATCCTGGATAATCAATCTGTATTGAGAACAATGATGCATAAAGAAGTAGCTATACTTAACATGTCCCTTTCTTGTCCTTTACAGATTAACACTAGTAGTGTTCTCTTGAAGACAGGATTCGATTTTCTAGACAACTGGTAATGCGGATCCAAAGTGCCTGCGATCTGTTGGAAACAAATACGAAGATAGATTTCCTTTTAAAGCCGCTGTTGTAATCTGCAAATTCCTGCCGCCTTAGAACGTTTTTTATGTATAACTATCACGTTATTCTGTATATTTTTGTGATATGTTCATCAACTTAACCTCTATGTCTGATTTTGGTAAGGTCAAGCTTTTTTATTAAATTTTGGTAAGGTCAAGCATTTTATTAGAGTGCAATATGTCTGGTTAATAAGCGTAGAGATACATCTCTTTACGGGATTTTAATTATGACTCATTTGGAGACTAACTCCCAAGTACTTATTTTCTTCTAGTACTTTTGTATTGTTTGGATACGTAATTTGATATACTGTTGATGGACGTCAGATTGTTCGTTAATGTGTTTTTCATCATAGAACTCTATAATGTCCAACTAGTGTGTTTGTGTGTGTGTGTGTGTGTAGTTACATGGCACGGTCTGCAGTACTCGCACCAACATCTATGTCTCGCCAGAGGGGGTGATCAGTATAACCTTAAATCTATATTGGGTTTCAACATACACAGAGTAAAAGGTAAAATATAATTATAACATTCGAAAAAACCATCCACTCCACATCTCTTTTCTTCATTATGCTTCTGTACAACATATTATGTAACGTCACAGCTTATCTGTTACCTGAGAAGTCCGCTGTTTTTCATGGGCAATATGTTCTGCATACTAATTTCATAAACTGGTGATGGAATTTATTTCAACTAACCATCAAACAGCAAAAAAGCAATCTACTTAAAAAAAGTAAATTTAAAGTCCATTTTACATGAGCTCCAGTGCATTTATTACAAGCAAATTGGTGTAGGCATTGTATAGTAATTTGAGTTAGAAAATGAGACTTCTGTCTCAATTAACTCCTCCCCCAGCTGCCTCTTCTAGAAGTAGGGAGCATTCGTCAGTATGCTTCTTGGTCCTGCTTAGTAGAGCCCTCGTTCTAGCCAATGGGAGCTCTGCTACCCATGAAACCAATAATAGTGACAGCAGCCAATCACAGGTATCCAATCTGAGCACTGATATTTTGTTAGCATACCTGTGATTGCTGCTTTAGTGCCACTGAGCTATAAGGCACTGAGCCTATTTGCTTTTTGTACCAATTACCTACCAATGACCGTACAAAGGCCTGTAAACATGCAGGTACAAGTCTGAGAAGAGGGAGAATTTCGCATTCACACTTTTCTGCTTTTACTATATTCTCCACAGAATAGCAAGTATGTCGGGCGGGGTTCGCTTCATTCACATTTTCCATTGCCCACAATGTTTTAAACTATTTAATTAGCCAGGGACTGGAAGACTGTATTGGACTAATGAAGGAAGATCTCATGCAACCTTCTTTAACTATCCAGTGCTGTTCTGTAAAATACATTTATTGCCATCGAAGAGTTTATTATATTTTTAACAGGAAAGTTTGAGCAGGTAGAAAGTCATTCATGCACATTTGTTAAAGGCACATTTAAAGGGATATTGTCGCCGTCCTACAGTTTTGTGAAGTACACGTGTTTAAGGGATTGAAAATAATAATATATGTGTATTAAAAACCTTCAAGAGATCTTTAGCTTCACTTGGTGGAAACAGTCTATTATTTTTAAAACCACTATGCCAATTGAAAAAACAAAAAGCACAAGCTATAGGTAGTTCTAATGATAATAATAAATAATAATGAATCTACTTATCTAAAAGCTGTGTAGGTGACAGTAACCCTTTTATTAGCATTATTTTTATATAAAATATAGTGGTGGTTAGACAGCTAAAACAATGCAAAGAAAACATTCATTTCAGATTTAACTAATAAGAATTGGATGTGTACATTTTTTTTAGAATAATTTTCTATTGAAACCTTAACGTGGTTTAGGTTTAACAAGATTTTTTGTTTCTGTTTATAATATGCAATGAAGCCATGATTTGTAATATTTATACTTTTACCCAAATACAAACTGGTTTATATATAAACCGAGCCAGGCCTTCTCGTCCAACATCAGTGCCTGATCTAACATATGCTCTACTGGATGAATGGACAAAAATTCCCAAAACCTTGTGGAAAGCCTTCCCTTAAGAGTGGAAGCTGTTATAGCTGCAAAGGGGGGGGGGGCAATTACATATTAATCTCTATGTAATTAGAATGCCATGTCATAAAAGTCCCTGTTGGTGTAGCGTCAGGTGTCCCAATACTTTTGCCCAAATAGTGGGTGGGTGTGGCGTAGGTGTGTGCGTGCGCTGTTCCAGGTATTTCTGTATGGACTTCCTCAAAACTGGTGGCCAGGGGTCTGCTTTTTGTTAAAGTAAATAAATATTGGGGAAAGAAAGATATAAAGGGAAAGTATTTATGCAGCTGACATCATAGTGGATGCATTGGTGTTATATAAAAAAATATTACATATCATGCTTGTGATGTCACTCCAAAACAGTTTTGTATACACAGCATAACACGGTTCTAAAGGCTAGAACAACATATTGTACACATCAAGCCTTTAGCATAAAGGGACATGTACTAGTAAACATTCTTAAAACATTAGGATCTTCTACTTTAACTGTTTAACATACCATATATTGATAACATTCCTTTATTCTCAAATAAATGATATTAAAATCATCATTAATCATTATAATTATTCTATCGCTCACAGGTCTAAACTCTTTTATAACAACTCTGGCAATTCCTAAGAGGTGCTTCAGTTTCTAGTTCTCAGGTTTTAACATTCAGGATTTATGCATTATGTGTGGATATATCTATCTATCTATCTATCTGTCTATATATATATATATATATATATACACATATTCTGGGATCTGTATCGCTTCATACCTTGTGTTCTTTGTTTTTAACTTTATTATAAATAACAAGAAGAAAGCATGACCTGCTGTTAATATTTGTTATATTCAAATGCATTTGCATTCCTTTTCTATATTTGTAAATGAGTTAAATGTTTTGTTAAAAAAAACTGTTAATGTTTTATATAGTTTTGAATTGCAAATATATCCCTGGTACATTATTAACATTACAAATATAGGCCTGTTATGTATCATTTACATACCGTATATCATTTAAAAGAACAAACACATATTCCATATCTAGATATCATTCTAGAACTGATGGGCGAAGCAGAAATGTTTCCAGGTCCTCACCATCCTATTTACTGATTACAATTCACGTAACATATATAAGTTTGTTTTTAAATGCCCACTCTAAATTTGAAAGTGACGTTCTCCTAGAACCATAGGAAAGGTGGAACTCCTACTAGTCTGCAGGGTCTTCTCACTAAACCTGGCAGGGAGCTCTCCTCAGGGTCATGATTGTAGAGCCATCTGCAGCACTGCAAAGCCTGGTCTATGTTGACTTTAATGGGTTATTCAAAACTGGGACTTTCCACGAGCCCGCCACATTCAATCGATGAGTTCCCATTAGAGTAATACACATGCTTTGTCGTTATTCTACAAAACTTAACCTGCTCGTCCATACAGACCAGTTCGACCTCTAATAAATAGATATGCGAAGTAGCAATCTTGGAATATGATACCAGGTATATGTCATTACAAGGACGTAAGCTCAATGTTTTATGATATGGCATTAAAAGCAAAGTTTATTGAGTACATATGCTAAGCACAGATATAAGTAATAGCTTTACAGTTATTCCTAATAGCATTGTGTAAAAATGGTTAATGTTTGTCATTGATTCATGTGTGTGTATTCCATACATATAATAGGACCTCTGTTGAGACATTGCAGACCTATTCAGGAATGGAAGGAATTACATTGCAGTATTATCACCTGGTTCTTCTCTGTTGCCTCTTTTGTTATTACTATTTTGAGGAGGTTGTGAACTCTGCATTTTCTATTCTTAAAGATAAACCTTATTAAACTCTTGTTGAATATATGGACATTTGTTGTGGAAAGTGTCTTTCACTTTGGTTCTTGTGGAAATTACTACACTGTTGGGTGATGGTGTCATCTTGATACTGCCTTTCTCCTTGTACTAGATTGTTTCATGTTTGATCATAAAATGAATCCAAGAATAGTGTCAAAAAGGTGTAGAAACAAGAAAAAAATGCTGATACTATTTTAATTGGAAAACATTGCTATTATCTTTTTACTATCTCTTTAAAAAGTGTTAATAAATAATTCTGCAGTATGGTAGATTATCATGAGTCATCATACACCGATAAGCCATAACCTGCCTAATATTGTGTAGGTCCTCTTTTTGCCACCAAAACAGCCCTGACCCGTCGAGGCATGGATTCCACAAGACCTCTCAAGGTGTGCTGTGGTATCTGGCACCAAGACGTTAGCAGCAGATCCTTCCTGTAAGCTGCGCAGTGTGGCCTCCATGGATACATCCTGGTCAACTAATAGTCAAAGCAATTACATCTATGCATTTTGCTTGGACTGCATGTAATTTGGCACATGCACACTTTAGTTTCTAGTGACAACCACATGAAAACTAGCAAAACATCAGTGTTCATATAGTATATATACAGTATGATTGGCTGCTGCTAGTCATTGATATCAATGGTGGCCCAGGTCCCATTGGCTCCAATAGGAATTATACTTGGCATGTGCCATACTTATTGCAGAGCCCTGGAATATGACTTAAATATGCCCAGCACCTTTAAATTTGGGAATGACATTCATTGTCTGGTGGCCACATTCACTCACTTTCTAACGCTCTCATTCACTCTCTTGCGCTCTGTTTCTCTACCTTCTCTGACGACCACTTCTGCATTCGTACGAATCAGAATGCACAAGTCTAGTCTCAGTTACTAGCAAAGTATCCCACTGGTGGTATCAAGTTAGGATTTCCCTATCCTTTCCTGTACTGCAGTGTGGGCTGCAGAAGGGGCAGCAGGAGGCTTCAAAGACAACCTGCAGCCATCGTTCCCCCTCCCAGTGGAAGTCTTCTGTGTTTAACTGTACACATGAGACTTCCATTAGAGGAATGCATTTTATTTTCATTTAAACATGGGCTGTATGTGTGCAATCTATATTTGTGTACAACCACATCTATCATATTTGTTTACCACGGTGGAAGTTTCTCCTGGTTTTACTGTTTGGTCTGTGACAGAAATTAAATTTTTTCAGCCACTATTTAATTTGATGTGACACACCAATGTGCTTTAAACTATTTTGCTTCTCCTGGGAAAAAATATAAATTTTTCGATTTGTAAAAAGTAAGCTGTTAAAACTTTTCCCCCTATATCAAACTATAGGAAAACTTTGAAAATTGGCCTGGTCTGTCTTGGGGAAAAATGTGCCTCCAAGACAGACCAGGCCAATTTTCAGAGTTATGAACGAATAAAATGACAGATTGTTAACTAATTAAGCAAATTGGTTAACAATCTGTCATTTTATTCGTTCATCTGAAGATTTCACCAAAGTAGGTGGAACCCTTAAGTCATTTTAAGTAATAGAATCACAATATAAAAATAATGAACAGATTTTTAAAAATAGGTTACAGTGTTCCAGCTGGTGCTTATATGTTATATCAACATATCATATTATGCAACAAAGATAAATTGGCTTTACAGAAGGGTACAAATGATTTTGAATATAACTGATTTGCACAGATTTATATGAAATATGGTTTTACATTATGCCACTGGATACTTAAAAATCATTATCTGTCTTTCTAGGTAAAAAAGAACACACAACAATATTGAGATTTTTTTAGCTAGATATACTTTTTCACAAGGATTCATTACCAACGGAATCCAAGCAATACTAAATTGATTTTATTTAAAAAAAAATAATTTTGTTTTAGAATCTATTAACACAAGTATTTTATAGGAGAAGCTCTGCTGCATTTCCATGTGATACAGCAGCAACATGGCAGCCTTCACTTCCCACCCATGAGGCTTGTGGCCAACAAAGTAACCTATAATATATTAAACCGCTAGGTGTATTGCTTATACTCACCTGAACCAGGGTCATCTTTAAGGTGAGGCAAAACAAGCAGCTACCCCAGACCCCAACATTTCTTTGGGGCCCACTTCCACATGTGCAAACAAAATGGAAAGTCTTTCTCTGCAAATCCACCTGGATTATTCTGGCCTCTCGGAGTACTTACGCAAAAGCCTCTCACCTGTTCCTTCACTCGGTGGATAGAATGTGCACAGAGAATATATCAACATATACTCACAGTGCCTATGTATATGGGTGAACAGCCACCCAGTACTCCTGACATACAAGCTGCCAAAAGGCAACCACTGAAGGAGTAACAGGGAATCATTTCTTATCCTTTCCTCTTTGTTTCCACATTTGTAATCCCCTTCTCTCCTTCTGCTTTGCAACCACCCTTTTTCAATCCTTTGAAATCTCTTCACCTTTTTTCATAGTCTTTTTCTACTTTTTATCCATTCACCCTCTTTTTTTTATCCTTTTACAGTTTAATACCACTAAACAGTACGCCAGCTCAGGAATCTCGACCTTAAAAGTATATTTTATATATATATTTATATTTGCAAACCTATCAGAGAGTTAAGATGTACATATGGCTTTCATACTTTCAGATTCTAGTTATATAAAAGGTCAAGGGACTGAAAGTTCCATATCACAAATCTATTTACTTCTCAATTAACCTTCCCCAGATAAACACAGGTATATGCTAGATTGGGTACAATATGTATATAAGGAATTTACAAAGGGTCAGTGCCTAGCAATTCTAGGACAAACCAATAAGATTTCAATTCAACGTTTCATATACAAATATTTTCAAGGTGTTGATGTGGTGTTCATTTAGCTAAGATTCACAAATCCCATCCGATTTATATTTTTTTCACATTCACTATATGGCACATTCATTCATGTTTCATGAGAGTGCTAATTAGTTAATTTATTCTGGATCCAAGTGCTTCAAATATCTTACACCCTGGAGCACAATATCATTATGGAGCCCTGGGAGGATCTTGTCAACAATTAATACAGGGTCTCTGTAAAATTCTAATTAGTTCATTCACCAAATCAGTTTGGCAGCCAAATTATGCATTGGGCTGAAAATGAGATTACTAGTTATAGGGGAGATTCACTCCAAAGTGGACTTTCACATGGGGGAGTTAGCAGCTCAGGTTGAGGATACTCGGGAAACGTGAAGGTGTGGACTTTCTGGCATCTATGGAGCAGAGTTCCAGATGACAGATGATTGGGCAGATTGGATTAAAGTTGAAGTATCCCCTTACCCCTTTCTCTTCCTCCTCACTTTTTTATTATAGAGTCTAGGAAGGTGAAGTAGTGGTCATTCAAAGACCATGGAAAGGATCTAAAGAAAAGACCATACAACAATTGTGTGGGTAGGCACTATAAGGGGGTTTGCTTGAATTGTATTGTAACCAGCAGCTTAAAAAGCTTGTGTGTATCAATGTTGTCAACTAAAGGGTACCGCCAATTTATTCTGACTAACTGGATCCAAAAAGGCCAGTTCTCTTATCACTATTAACTATTAACTATCCCAGAGATCCGTAGTGTTACAGCACAGGCCTACATTGTAGCACCCACATGTTTATTTACAATACTAGCATCGTGAGGGGGCTATTCAGTTAAGGTGGGTGACCATGCCTACAGACCATATCATGTTTGGCACCAGCTCTGCCCCTCACAACCTCTCCCCACATCCCCCAACTTGGCACCTTGGCAACTTGGGGGTCTGTCTCTTCTTCCTGCAACCCATCCCTGATTTATAGAGAGCAAGAGACGTGTGCTTATGAAGAGACTGATGGTGCCAGCATTAGATGTTTGACTCATACACCTCCAGTGATCACCCTGGAAAGGAGCTAGAAAAACAGGTTTTCTATCAAATCAGCCCCATCACACCAACACCTGAGACTACTCTGGACTGCGAACCCCCCCACTGTGGACAGGTATGGAAGCAGATTGTGGAGTTGTATTAGAGGGAAGCCCCATATATGAGATACTACTGGATATGAAGTTATTTGTGAAACACGTTGTGTTGAACTAATCTTAGAATTGAAAAATCTGTAAAAATAATATTCTATATGACTTATTTTAATCAGTATGTATATTACTTATAAACTAAAGCCAAACCCTCTGTTTAGACAGAGCGCCAGGCCAGACACTTGCTTTTCATCGCACTTAGGAAAGATTTTTTACATCCTTATAATTCCTGTTTTGGAAAGCTGTAACAAATTCCCAGCAAATGGTATTTAGTGAAGACTTGTTAGTTTGCTGTTTCCTAGGGAATTAATATTGTCTATCCCTTGGAGCAGGCGAGTTTAGCAACACTTTTTTGAGGGGGCTAGAATTACCAGCGAGTTAAATTCTACAACATCCAGGAGATACACCTCATACCTTACCTAATCATCTGTTTAGGACCATCTTCCCTTGTTTATTGATGTGCATTATATATTTGTCCATGCTGACCTTGGCCCTCACTCACATTGCGAATACATTCTAATGATATAAGACTTGGTGGCATCTTCAACCGCACATGTGTATCCATTAAAAGAATTTCCAAATGTATTTCTGGTTAATCTCACTATGCTTTCATTTCTGATGATGGTGCTATATAAAACAATAAATGATATTCCATGGTCACTCAGTGTAAATTGTATTGGGGTCTTACTGTCAGGCCAAGTAAGACACTCTAACCCAATTCCTGGACTCTACTTGGTGAAGTAAGTCTAACATTTAAGGGACATGTGGAATAAGCACTATGAATATTTGTGGGTTTGGGAGCAAAGATTAATGTCAGCTAGAAGAAAAAACCCACATTTTGCATGATTGTAGTTTTATATCCTTCAGGCACAAATGTGATAAAAGGGACAATTAGTTTAATAAGTACCGTATTTCATTCAAGCTGACTATTGCCTGTGACTATTCATATGATAATAAAACTATTCACAAAATAATATGTCAGCCTTGCCTTGGGGACGGAAACCAGCGATACTGTACTGCAGTTAATAAAACACCCCAGCAATTGCCATGATATCAAGTTTAATAAAAGTTACCAAACTCTCTACTATACAAAAAGTCCTTTATATCTGGGTCTCAAAAAATCAAGCTAGAGCTTCTCTTGAACTAATTTATAATTTATGTTATGTCCCTAAAATTTGACATAGCCGAATAAAGAGGACAATCATTTCTCCTCAGCCATACATTCATGTTGCAGAATATCAGGAAAATGTGCACAGTCAAAAATAAAAACGGTACACCTAAAAACTTCAAAAGCATTCATACATCTGTAAGCAATGTACTGTACCGCGCAAATTAAGCATAAATTAACATAGTATACAGAAGCAACAACAACCATGACAAAACCAGTAAAACTTTACAGCTTCCATGGGTGAGGATATTGTGGAATCACAGAAGGGATGACATCTGGGATGGGAAAGTTGGGAAGGAGGTTACGACAAAGGTCCAAAGGCTGAGAAGGCAGCAGAGGAGGGCCAGGGTTGCTAGAATAATCTTTAAGCACACTGAAGATCTTCCTGCAACCACTGTCAAAAGGCAGTGACCTGTTCCTTCCCTTAAGCATCCTTAATACAACACATTAGTCGCCAGGTTCCCAATAAAGCAAAAAATGTAATTAAGTTTCCTTCACCGTGAATCACAGTTTTCAGTGTCTGTAAGGGCTTAATGTCCCTAGGGGGAGGAATCGGTGAATGGCCATTCATGCCACATAAGTCCAAGTAGTCTCTGTTGTGGCATGAGGTTCTGATGAACATATTGATCACTCTAGGAGACCAAAAATCTGGTTTCTTAATGGTGTTCCCTCACAAACTTTATAACATTGTGGTAAAATCAAGTTATGTTCCAGTTCTAAGGGATGTAACTGTCCCTTACTGAGAGGAAGTAAGAAAAGGGGGAAATGGAAAAAATGGGTGATATGTATTTCAGAGGCTTATGCACACAGTTGAACACAAAGAGGCGCTCCGCATACGTAGGCCATATAATGCAGCAACGTATTTTGTTTTAAGGTCCAATCTTTGGCTTGACCTTATTCAGTATTTCTTCCCAGCTTTTTAATGCTGTGTCATCTCCATCAAACTAGGCCCTGAGCATCTTGATGAAGACCACAATTATGTAAGGTAGTTTGTGATCGTGTAGGACATTTATTGCCAACCTCTGTGACCATCAAAAAGGGGCATTTGTCCTTTGTCTAGTTTGTACTGCGCAAAATACAGTATATGCCTGGCTTCTCACGATGCAGGCCAAAGAAGGAAAAATATTTATAGAGCATACATTGGTCCACAGGTAAAAGTAGATAGTCTACTTCTAATAACCAGTGCGCGAAATCAACCCCATCCATTAGTTATCTTAAAAATAAAAATAATACCACACATTTGCACTCTCAAATACAACCTCAAATTTGCTGGGCTTATGGGCTGAAGGACATGCATGGATTGCACTGTATTTTGTGCCTCCATGGTATTTACTGGGAAACATTAATCGTACCCAGTAAATAGACTACTTGGGTTGGTCTGTCCTGACGCTTAAGATTCAATGGGCATACCTAAGAACTTCTAAGGGTAGGCTTCCTCTCTTCAGGAGTGGCTTCATTAGGGGCAGGAATAGCTGACCATATAAGCGGGGCTAACAATGCATTGTATTGAGGGAAAGTGGATGTTGTGCCGGCAAATGCTGCTCCCCATTCCCAGGGAAAGAGAAATTGGGGAGAAAAGCTTTATCCACAGACAGGTCAAACCTGGAGAGTTCCCAGGTACATCAGTAAAATTGATATATGGTGGAACATAAACGTTTGGGTAATTATATGGACTATTTTTTTACCTATATTGAACTGTACAGAGATTGCTGCTGGTAATATCAAACATGTCCTGCTGCAGTAGATTGATTTTTTTTTCAAGAACTAAAAAAGGATGTTTGATTTTTAGGTTTGACTGCAGGCAAGGACAAATGAAGACTGCAAGATCTTGTTTCCTCTACAGTCTGTTGCACTTAATTTCTGTCCCGTGGCAGAACATCTCCCCAGAAATTCTTATAGTCTGTCTTCTGAGATCTTTTGAAACAACTGTACAAGGTCACCCGCTTTCATATCCAGGTTCTTTTACCCGTTTAATGTAACAAATGGTTACATATTAAAACAATCCAGTATATCAGGAATATGTTATTTGTAATACTTAACTTGGACTGCATGCATTGTCTTTCAAAAAGTTGTGAAACTAGCTGTCCCTCTATGTGATGAGTAAATTTCTTACGTTTTACATAATTTAACAGGATAATAGGTTCTTCATTGACTTGTTAATGTAATACGTCTGTGCTTTCAGTGCCAGCTTCATTGAATTAAAATCAAGACAATTCTCTTTTTAGATTGTGACCTTTAACGTGATCTACTTGGTATATAAATGGCATGTGGGGTCACATTAGACAGAAATGGTATTGTCACAAATGATGATTTAATTTTGCTGTGTGTGCGGGTCAAATTTTGACAATATGCACATTGTCCAGCTGGCTCAAGAATGCTGTGGTGTTTAGAAAAAATATCTGTGTAGATATCTGTGTTTGTCCCCTCTAATATGATTACGGGCAATTATATAAAATGTTTTAAAGTGAAAAGTCAGAGACCGGGGCAAATACCAATAAGCAGACAAGACATAACTTCAGTTGGCCAATGTCGATTTCTATTATTTTAATCTACTCCTTCATCCCTTGGTAATTTCTTCTCATGTAGAGAGCCACTTAGAATTTAGGCTTAACTTTACCTTTTGTTGGGTTCCCGTGCTGTCTGTGCAGCTGAAATTATGTTTTCTTTTCTGAGTCACATCGATTACAGACACAATGTTTTCAGCTTTAATTCATTGAATTCCAAATGAATTTACATACACCAAGTTGACTGTGTCTATATATACAGACTGGAAGAGTGCAGAAATTGATGTAATGAATTACACCCGTAGAGTCAAGGCCCTTCATACTATGTGAAAATTCAAGCTACGCAACCAAAACAAATCTCAGAAAAAAGATTGTTGACTTCCACAAGTTCAGTTCCCCCAAGTTCAGTTCCAATATTAACTACCAGGGCTGAAAATGACACCAAAATGGACTTTTATGACATTGCATTCTAAAAACACAGACATTAATATGTAGTTTGTCTCCCGTTTGCAGTTATAACAGCTTGCAATTTTCTGGGAAGGCTTTCCACCAGATTGTGGAGTGTTTTGTGTGGATTTTTGCCCATTCAGCCAGTACAGCATTTGTGAGGTCAGGCGCTGATGTTGGACGAGAAGGCCTGGCTCGCAATATTCGTTCCAGTCCATCCCAAAGGTGTTCGACGGGGTTGAGGTCAGGGTTCTATGTGGGCCGGTCAAGCTCTTCCACACCAAACTCATCCAAGCATGTCTTCATGGACCTTCGTGGTGGTCCATCTCCTGGCTTATATTTGAGCTATTGCACGAGAGTGAAGGGGAGAAGAGAAAATAACACTCATCCAAAGAGTTTGAAAGTGAACAAGCAAACATATCAGTGGTCTGCTCTGAAAAGCTTTTCTTTCTCTTTTGTACCTATATATTAAAGTTTACATTGGATATTTCTCTCTAGTGTGTGGTACAATTTATAGCGCATGTAACCACTTCAATTTCCTTCTAGTCTGAGAAACTAGAAGCGTATGGTGCAGCTGAGTTTACACTTGGAGTTTTGTGTATATCTTTTTTGCAAAATATGAAATGCTACCAGCCGAAATGTTTTTGGACTCTTGAAATTCTAAAATTAAATTTAACTAAGATGGGGTTGGTGGTGTAATGACATGAAAAATATATACCTTAAATTGATCACAATATGGGGAAATTGCTTGGTCAAAAAATTTTACTATAATCATTACAGCAAGATGACATGTAAAGGTAATAATATCTGAGTTTTTTTTGGTTTGCACATACAGTACATGATGAGTTATATTGTATATTCACAAACAGCACCCTATGTAATTTTGGTTTGCCAAATCTATATTCGACAAATTTCTATTAGCTTTTATTGGGATCAATTATGAATTTTTCATGGACACCAACCAAAAGAGACTACAGAAATCCTTTCATTGGAAGCTTAAACTTACTATTAGGGTCAAAACTTGGCAGTGTGATAATGTAGATATATGTGGCCTTGGGACAAAGGCAATAGCAACACCTTGGTCATTTTTTCAGTCCTTATGTATGAAAGGAATGAAAAGCATGAAAGGCAAAGGGAATGTAATAAACATAATGCTAAGATTAACAAAATTTACATCTCTCATTTGTTGGATGTCTGTACATTTGCATCCTGGTAACTATGCCACAAGCTAGGTGGCAGCCAAACCAGATTCTGATCTGCTTACGAAATCAGTACCCCAACTGGCCGAAGACCTTTAGTGCTGTCCACTTTTTGAGACAGTTCTGGTTTGTCTTGGCCCAGGCTTCCTCCCACTATAGTCGAGCTTGATTTAAGACCACACCGTCTTAGACACCATAAAAACACAGATTTAGCTTTTTCATTGTCCTATATCATAGTACAGATGGCAAAGGGGCTTGGAAGACATTACAGAGAAGTGAACCACTTTTTGCTTTCATGAATTTTGACACTCAGACAATATGCACATATTATTGATATACATTACTTTAAAGCTGACGTATCAGAATGGACAGAATGTTCTGTTTTTATTAACAGCACTTAAAAATTACAACCATCATGACCTTGTTCTGTGATATTTATTTTATTTAATAGCTATGTTCTAATTAGACTCTTGAGGACACAACTGGGGTCAGTTAGTGAAGGAGAACCAAATATATATTGCTTAGAATTTTTAGTAACTGTTTTTAGACTTTTGTTTTGGCAAGTACGTTGTAAGCATAAAATGCTCAACAAACAGTTCTCCAGCCATGTTTAGGAATGCATGAAGGAGAAGCTATAAATCCAAAAGCAGTGGTATGTTCTATAATACATATTTTGTTTTTGTTTATAAAAAGCAGATGACAATGATGACTGCCAGACTATCTCTGTCTCCTGGATTTATGTGAAATCTTTTTCCCTACTGGGTTGGCCTGCTGCCAGTTCCCCACTAGCGCAGAACATAAGGTGCTTTAATCACCAGACTGTTCTCAGTCTCAAACTGGGAAGTTTCCAAAATACCTCAAAGAAGTTTGATAAATATTCAATGGGTCAACACGCTGAGTTATTTCTTAAGGTGGAAATATCCAATACTAGCTCTGCAGACCACCTCGTCCAAAGCTACTGTGAGATGACTACCCAGACCTTAGTTTGCATAAGAACGCAAAGCAAACCACTGTCTAGAGAGACCAAGACCAATATTAGGTTCAAAATTCAAGCAACAAGTAAATAATGTTTGCAACCTTTGTTTTTTAATTAATGAATAGACGTGTCATAAAGATAATAGGGTGAATTATATTTTTTTGTACGTTTGCTGTGTCCTAGAGGTATCAGGTATCAGGAGAGGACCTTGGTCTTTTGTTATCAGTATTATTATACGTATATATATGTATAATAATAATTATATTATTTATTATTATCATGAGTTTTTCGAGTGTTGGGAGATGCAATGTTGCCTGTTACAACGAGGAGGTAGTACAAGCTAATACAACAGGGATAAATCTAAGACATCAAGCTTTATCTTTTTTCAGTCCTCTTTCATCACGAGGTGTTTTACAACATAATGGTTTACCTGCCCTAGAATACCAAAACCAGGATGGCCGAGTGGTTAAGGCGTTGGACTTAAGATCCAATGGATGTATATCCGCGTGGGTTCGAACCCCACTCCTGGTAAGAATTTTACATGATTTCACTTTAATATCAGAAAAAAAAAATCTGTCATCTGGAACTCTTATTTACTTAAAAAGTATGGTAATATACATTCTTTGTTGGTGAGGCTGCAGGTTCCTGTGAGCATATTTTGTCGACTCTTCCCACTTTGACCTCAATAGACAATGACGGTTGAGGCTTAACCCTATGCTCATCAACCTCCACCTTAAAGCATTTGAATTCATATGATAGCTGAGTGTTCCCTTTGAATGATCATTTGCAACCTCTTTCAAATGCATGGAGTGATTTTACAGAACCCACCTCTGTTTATTTGTCTATTATTTTCCTCAAACCCCCCTCTCCTAAGCTGTAAAATGAGAGCAATAATCGTTAAGCGGTCATCTCTTGTTCTCGGTCATGCGAGAATTTCTGGATAGAGAATGCTTTTTTTGCAGGACTGGCACTTTATGGCCATCTGCTGCCATATTATGTACATACAGCTGCTGGTTGGAAATGGTAATGCATATACAGCCAGTGGCAACACATTGCACACAAATATGGGGCACTAGCGGGTCAGTTTGTCACCCATATCGGGCCAGTCGGAGTACTTGTAACTATTGTAGGTAAAGCAGCCATATACCCCTTCCATGTGTTTAATTATATATAAAAAAACACCGGGAAGCTAACTTGAAAACTTGCAAAACAACTTCTGACATGATATAGTAAGTTGTGGGCACCCCCAAGTGGCCATTTAGCATTTTAGAAAATTAACAAAAAAGGTTATATAAGTAAAATATGTTTTCTTTAATCAGAATACAAAGCGAATTACTGTGTTTGCATGACGATAAGACGACTCGGATTATAAGATGACTCCCCAAAATTTGAATATTAATTTAGGAAAAACAGAAAAAGCCTCAATATAAGTCTACCCTATAGGAAAAAAGTTTTACTAGTTAATATTACTTCACATGTAAACTATTTTTTTCATATTTAATAAAAAAAAATGATTGAGAAAAATGCATTTCTTGTTTTCATTCCTTTTTATTTGCCAACTTGCCCCCCAGTTTTGCATATCTGTCTCCAGTTATGCATATCTGTCCTCCCTTTGTAGCTTTAACAGCTTCCACTATGATAATTTTTGCCCATTCATCCAGTAGAAAAATTGTGAGGTCAGGCACTGATGTTGGATAAGCAATCAGCGTTCCAGTTCATCCCAAAGGTGTTCGATGGGGTTGAGGTCAGGGCTCTGTGCGGTCCAGTCGGGTTCTTGCACACCAAACGCATCCAACCATCTGTTTATGGACCTGGCTTTGTGCGCTGGGCCACAGTCATGCTGGAATAGAAAAGGGCTTTCCCAAAACTGTCCCCACAAAGTTGGAAGCATAGCATTGTCCAAAATGTCTTGGTATGCTGAAGCATTAAGATTTCCCTTGACTGGAACTAAGAGGCCCAACCCCTGAAAAACAGCCCTATACCATTATCCTTCCTCCACCAAACTTTACAGTTGGCATTCTGCCAAACCCGGACTCGCCCATCAGACTGCCAAACAGAGAAGTGTTATTTCTTCACTCCACAGAACAGGAGTCCACTGCTCCAGAGTCCAGTGAAGACTTGCTTTACACCATAATGTGAGGTAATGTGAGGCTTGGCTATGGAAACCCATTCCATGAAGCACCTGCCACACAGTTTTTGTGCTGATGTTAATGCCACTGAAAGTTTGGAACTCTTCATCTATGGAATCAGCAAAGCATTTGCAACTTCTATGCACCTCAGCACTCGGTGACCCCGCTCTGTGACTTTACAGGGTCTTCTGCTTCCTGGCTGAGTTGCGGCTGTTCCTAAAAGTTTCCACTTTCCAGTAATACCACTTGAAATACTGTATTGGCTCGATTATAGGCCGCACCCGAATATAGGCCGCACCCTAAAAGTTAGGTGCTTTTTTAAAGAAAAAAAATTCTTAGTAGAAAAAAACACTTAGTGCTGCCACTCTGCCCCCTTCCCCCACCCGAGATATGCTGCCACTCTGTCCCCCCGCGAGATATGCTGCCTAATCTGTCCCCCCCTGAGTATGTGCTTGCCACTATCTGCCCCCCCCTGGATGGCACATTAGCCTGTTGAGCATGGACAGGTGCCTATGGCAAGTCAATGGCAAGCCAGTTTGTGAACTTCATAACATTATTTTACCTCAAATGTTGGCTACTATGCAGTGAGTATGTAAGGCTGTAAATATGGTATGGTTATGGTGAGCAAAAAAGTGAAAAAAGCCCCCATCGTACAACAAGCAAAATAGAATACACTTATTTCAATACGGGCATGACTAAAAACAATATTTACAAAGAATAATTATAGCGCAAGAGGAACATTCCTCCTGATTGCTTCATTTTGGCGAATAGCAGAAAAAATAGCAATACACAAATATGATTATGGACATGTCTTAAAAAAAATCCTGTTATGACTTCATACAAGTGCAAAGTTTCCAAAATAGTCCAGAAATACCTGGTGGAGACGTGCAAACAATGACACAAAGCATGTGCTTTCCTGAGAGCAGCTGTGGCTGGTGGGTACATGCGCATACTGCACCACGGGGCTCCTACCGTCAGCTTTGCTTCTTACCGCTGCTCGCCACTGGAGTGAGCTTCGACTAGTGGGTAAACGGGCACTAAAATTTCGATACAATAAAATATGCGTTTTATTTCATAAAAAACAACATACTATATCGATGTTATTTATTCTCTTATTTGAAGGGGGTTCAACTACAGGCCCCATGAGGCACAAACAGGCCGGGAATTATGTGTGTCACACTGAGCAGGACAAATGGAATGTCTAAATACTATACACACTTTTGTATATAAAAACAAAATAAATCAAGAACTCAGCGCATATCCAGCTCATACAATAAAAAAAACACCTATCTAAGGTATAAATATTGGGGATTCCGTCACACTATATGGCCATATATTCAGACATCCCAACCTGAAAAAAAGTCATTTGAGGGAGGTGGGTTCACCAGCCGCTACATAAACCCCACCCACCCATATCAGACATGTGTGATGGTCCTCCGGCCCCCAGTTTCTGTGCCCTGGTCCTCCTCTGTGGTAGACAGGAGCTCTGGAGAAAACCAGGAGTGCAAGTGACACAGCACGCATCCTGATTGGTCTCTCTTGTGCTAACTAACCTATCGGTTTTCTCAGTAGGCGGGCTTTACTGTAAGGCCCACCTACTGAAAAAATTGATAGGTAAGCTAGCACAAAGAAAGACCACTCAGGACGCGCCACCAAGAAGGACCAGAGCGAGTGCAAGAGAGAGTTCAATGGTCATAAGTGAACGCTCTCACTCACTCTATTTCCAGGATGTCTGTTACAGTTTGCAGTCATCAGGGAGCCGCTATAAAAATGTGGGAGAATCCTGGAACTTCCGGGAGAGTTGAGATGTCTGTATATTGCTTAGCCCGCCGATAGGTCAAAACACCCCAGGTTTTGCGGGTCGTATTCATTTTTACATGGCCTTTTACCCACCAAGGAGCTGAATCAGTGGGGCTTCACTGCATTTTTACCCACTTAGACTCTCAAGCAATGTCAAGCCCTCTCTGGACATTATTAATGAGACACTTGTGCGGCAGGAGGGGTGCTTAACGCGAAGGTTTAGTCAGAACCTGCAATTAAGAATTTGCTGGGTACGCGCTGAATTATTGCTTTGTTTCGTGTATTTATTGGTCATTATTATTATTATTATTATTCCAGCAGCCCGGCAATCTGAATGTGTATTCCTTTATGCTTTTTAGGTTGTGTGCTCCCATTGGTTTAAATACCTGATTTGAATACAATATAATATAAAAAACAGGGATGTCTAATTCAAGGCTTTGAGGACCACACACATGCCAAGAATTGCCTGTATCTTTCCATAAAAGCATGTAATCGAATGAATTTGTAATTGATATTCTTGCACTCGGGATAGTCTGAATGCATTTCGAGCCATGGAGGCCTAGAGTTGGAAACCAGCAACAAAAGTTGTTTTGGTATTTTTGTATAATGTGTAGAATTACTCCACCTTGTAGATAGAACAGGTTCTACTCTATCTACCTGAGGCTTTGATGGTGGTTTTACGTGTGTCCTGTCTTTTGATTTGCTTAATACTTAATAAGAATAAACTAGCTCGCCCATTCCTGGTACCTCTACAGTTCTTGTGCCATTTAAAGAATACATTTTATGGAAAAGTGTGAAAAAGCATAAAAGTTTACAAAAACATGAGGATTAGAAGTAAGTGTTCCTATTTGCTACATGGGCTGCCAAGATTTTCCAAAAAATAACGAAAAAGCAGATTCTGCACAATACTCCCTCCATACTCCATACAGATCTCCATGCACATTATATAGATCCCTTCAGTCAGCCCCGGTGCTAACTTGGGAAACTCTGTGGATGGGGATCTAAAAATGTGCGGAAAGCACTCAAATTTAAATTTCAATGAGAGATTTTGGTTGCAAGAATTTTAGACCAGGAAGGAGAAGTGCCGCTGCAGAGCTGAAGTTTCAGTGTCAGGTAAGTGTGAGTGTTTTTGATATTTCTGAAGACTGCATAGAGTACTTTAGAATGCACTCTTCTTTAATAGAACTGTCGGGGACACATAAGTGTTCCTTAACATTAGAACACTTGGGTTGTAATATAAATGAGAACACTAGATGTCGCTATAACTGTTTAATGAGATTGCTATTAAATTGTTAAACAGGAGCTTTGTCAAAATATCCATCTCCCTTTACAAAACTATACACAAAAAATGATATGCATTACTAAATATATAAACCTGAGCGTGAGCGGCAAAGGTGCTTAAATACAACAAAGCAGGTCAAAATATTCCATCATTTGAAGGTTATATAGAAAAACAATTGGAACCGTGCTGAATGGACCATTCTTTTGGTGCCATAAGACCACTTTTTTAATACCTTATAAGCATGACTGGCTAAGTATCCTCTGTGTGGAATTACTACGGTGTGCATATAGATGAAAAACTAAAGGAGAAGAAAATTAACTGTATTTCAACTGGAAAAAACAAGATTTTTTTTAAAAAATATTAACTTATAAATAAATTAAGTTTAAATAAATAACATTTACTGAACAGATGTGGTACAGCATAACTCCAATCACTATATACTAAGCCAGACATTGATGGTGGTACAGCGTAACTCCCATCACTAAACTCTGAGCCAGACATTGATGTGGTAAGCCTTGGCCCCTGAAGCAGCCTGTCTGTGCCACGTCTGCCCCTGAAACAGTCTGCCTGTGCCACCTCTGCCCCTGAAGCAGTCTGCCTGTGCCATCTCTGCCCCTTAAACAGCCTACCTGTGCCAGCTCTGCCCCTGAAACAGACTGCCCTTTCCAACTATGCCCCTTTAGCAACCTGCCTGAGCAACTTCTGCCCCTTTAGCAACCTGCTTTACCTCTCTTGCAGATTTCACTGGTCCGGGGGCTGACCGAGCATCACTGGGGCCACAGAGACGTCAATGTGGCCAATGAAAACCTAACACAGGCTTACCGCTGTTGCAACCTCACACTTGGTGAGGAAACTCTCTTTTTAAGCACAGGGGAAGTAGGAACCTCGGCGGGCCCACGTCAGGCGGCCGGCGTGCGGCAAAGGCATCTTTTATATCAGATGTTATATAGTAAATAAAAACTTGTTTTCTATATTTCTGTTAATGTTTTATTTAATATATTTATATTATTTGTAACACATTTGAAGTTACATTACCTTGCATACCTAGCATGTAATAGTAAATTTAGTACCAACTGACCTGCTCTCCTCGCTGGTTCTCCATTTCAAATTCATGTTTTAAAACTAGTGCTAAAACAGAAAATGATAGGGAAATCTTTGACCAAAAATAATACCTCCTAAGTGCACTACTATACAACGACAGACCCTCTTTGGGATCAAAATCCCTTTGCCTCTCTCTTTGTTACTTTGATGTCCCCTTTTTTAGGAGATCAGAATGTTTTGTGTTTCTGAGTGTATCACAGTGTTCTATAACCTCTATGTGATCAGAAATGACATAGGGTGGATTTCTGGAATACCACAACAGATATCTGGCCACCCAACGTGAACCAAAATTACCACCTTATTACCAGAACAATAACAATATTATTGTATTTAATGTGCTGTGACACACTCCCTGTAATTTTCTTAGTACGGCAAGCATTGCTGAGTAAGGTGACAAGAGTTTTTATTTGCTAGATGCCTTCAAAGATGCCTTCTTAGTTGACAAATAGATCGTAATTTGTGACCACTCTGTCTTCACCTACTCATCATAGACATCCTTCACAGTGTTGTACGTCAGCAACACCAGTTCCTAGCCCATAACAATATCCATTTGGTACGGTATAAGGAAGCATGTTGGCACTTCAAACTCTGCCAAGATTTACAAAATCTATGCATTTGGGTTATTACTGAACTTAGATTATTTTTCCGGAGAGGAACCCATCCGTCAGAGGTAACATTTCAATTTTTCCTTATCACCATTTCAGGTGTCCAAATTGGGACACCTGTGTTGAGGGTGGCAAAAGGTGGGGAGGAAGGGGCCAGCAACAAAAGTGGGGGGGGGCACAGGAGTGGGCAGGAGCAGAGACATGGCTACCCAAAGACTCTCCAAAATGGCTCATAATCCACACTGTCGTAAAAGTAGGACAGTTGGGCAGGCACGAAAAGTGGTAGAATGACCACTAGCCCAGGTTGTCTGCTTTTCAAACATACCGTATATATTTTTGTGGATGTGGTTTTGCAATCTTTAGTTGTTATTGAAGCTACAGTCCCAACATCAATTTGCAAATTTCTAATCTGAAAAGATGATAACATCACTTAAAGTGATGCACACCTTCTAATATTGCCTGTAGATTTATAGGATTGAAGACAATCCCAGGCAAGACAAGTGAATTCTGATATTTTGAGGCTGTTTTGTTTAATTACATTAGCTGTGTACAATTTATAATTGGGGAAAAATGTAAAACACAACGGCGATAAGGTTCCTTGGTTGCGTTGGCCTTGTCTCGCTGCAGCCCACTAATTACTGTTGGGTGGACCACACTTCTTGATGTCTAGTAGTTGGGGGGCACAGAAAGAGACGTTCTATATTAGGGATTCTGCAGAATCCTTCCATTTATTTGCAAAGGAGAGGAAATGACAACTTTAGGGGAATACGGCTATCATAACGGTTAACTTTCACATTATCTCTGTACGTCGCTTCCCACAACAAGCTGTTGAAGTTGGGGGGGTCCTGGGGCGTGAGTAGTCAAATCACAGGAACAAGAAGAAATTGTGATGAGGCAGGGACTTGATATAAATGGCAAAAATGCGTGGTTTATATACATTGTAAGCTGGAAATGATACAATGGTATGGTCCAATTGGTTTGCTTGTAATGAGCAATGTGTTGGTAGCGTGACGTTCTGAGTGCACGTACACGAAAATGATTACAGTTACTTGTCTATTTTGGGCTGTTAAGAATACTTTTCTGAAGTGACACATTTATTGTCTGTTCCATCCTACTTTGGCCTCCTACGAGTTACTGTTCTGATCAGAAATTGTGGTGGGGATGGAAACTCCAGTGAGAAATGACTCATTAGCTGTTTTAGTAAATGAACGTCTGCATTTGTACATACAGTATGTAAACAAGTCACATTTTATAGACATAGCATAGAAACAGCAAATGATGATAATGATGCCATAAAACAAAAAAAAACTGGTGATCCCTGCCCTCAAGGATTATTGTTTAGGAGTTTATGTAACGAATCCAATATGGTTTATGTGGTCCTGATCTGCTTACAAGTTCTCGTAGGGTATAATATAATTTCCCTGTGTGCTTTTAAATAGATACAAATTTATATTGCAGAAGTTTTTATATTTATATTGTAGTATGCAAAATAAAAAATACGTGGCATCTGGAACAAGTGATAAATATGTAAATAAAACAAATAAACTATTATCTTCCATTGAAGCACTCACTGTAATGAGGAGGGCAATTATTAGGAGTATTAATTCTGTATGAGATCACTACATTTTCAGTAAATACGATGGAAACGAATGGAAAAATCCTGTAGGTTGCAATACCCCTTTTTTCTCTTTTTAATTATTCACCAGAATTCCTCATTATAAATATGGCTTATTATTTTTATATTAGCCTTGTTTTACAATATTTGCATTTGGCTATCGCTGGGCATAGGGTGGCCACAACAGCTATGTTTTTCCAGGGCGCATATCATTTTTACATATAACCCACCAGCATATGTAAAGCGCTGCCCTGCAGTGTGTTCGATATATAACTTAGCATTCATCACGAGCAGTGGCGGACGGCTCAATGGCTGCACTTTACATTTTTATCTTCGTGGAGCCTCCAGTCACACACTACAGGACCCAAAGTGGCAGAATGAGTAGGTGTGTTGCATTTGCCCAGTATGCCAAATAGCTAGTACATGAGTTTATATATTACACACACTGCAGGGCAGCCCTTCACCTGTGCTATTTGGCAATATATATATATATATATATATATATAAAATATATATATATATATATATATATATATATATATATATAATATTAGATAGATATATATACACACACATTTTGGAAAACATAGTTGATGTGGTCACCGTAACCTGGAATTTGCGTTTTGTTTGTTTTTTGGTTATTTTCTCAAATTAGAGGCATCACTTTAGCACAGTGAATATAGCAGGGAGGTTGCGTTATATCTAGCAGGTACTCAATCAAGCAACAAGTTTCTTCTCTTAAGTAATTTCGATGTTCTATAAAAAGTGAGGGCAGCGTTTAAGAGCTTCCTATTTCTAATCCAGTAGTCCTAGGGAAATACTTTGTCTGCTCTATAGCGCGTTTCGTACCAATCTTTTCTTTATTGTTAAAATATAATTAGTCCTTCGACGCTGTGTTTATCTTATTCGTATCACTTCATATCCGAAGAAAGATCCTATGTGAATCCTATTGTGGATGCACTGCAGTATTGATCAGGGTTGGAGGTTAGCCCAGGACACGGACCTCTAGAAGCAGAGCCACCCTTCTGCCACTAGAGGGGGCTATCAACAAAGCCTGCTTGCTTTTATTGTTTGTTGTCCTTTTCAAAATATTTGTGCATTTGAATGGTGTGAGTAGTATTGATTTATAAACAATCATAACTCAGCTTATTAAATCGATTCTTCGGGCTATTTGTTGCCCATTTGTATGTGAAGATGAGATAAAGTTTAGGGTGAAGCTGATGATCTGATGAAGTGTCAGGAGGCAGCCCTGGTGTAAGTTACTCCTCCTGCTTACTCACATGGTTGCAGCTTCACCCTACACTTCCTCTTCTGATCTTCACTGCCTCCCACCTGCCTGGGGAACTCCTAAACCTCCCCATTATTTGCTGAGCTTAGAAAGAGGAAGGCTCTGCTTAGCAAAAGGGGGCATAAATATTGTGCTATATGAAGATGGAAAGCAGTCAGCCTGGACCATGTTGCATCAGCTGAACGGAGCACGAGATACGGTATGAGGTCATAGAAGCCGATTTGTGCGTCACACCGGGTAAGCGTCCCCTGCACAGCGTTGCACTGAAAGCTTAGAGGTGCGAGGCATTCAACGGATGAATTTGTGAATTTGAAGGCTGATTATCACAGAGAAGTCCCAGGTGCTTCATTTCAGGTTGTTGCTCATCTACTCTCCCTAGGGTCATTTGCATTATTGGGTCGGCTGTTTTTGTGTTAACCCTTTTTAGGTGTATTTACAGCTTTGCCCCCCCCCCCAAGGGTTTATCTGCCATAAGCAGAAATCAAGCAATATTATTTTTACAATCCAGAAGGGCAACAAGAAATCTCTAAAATATGTGTTTATATAGATAATGTGTGTGTGATGTTTTATGTTTTAACTCTCTCACTTTAATATTCATTAAGAAGGGCAGAACTGGCCCTGTGTAATCCATAATCTAATGGGTAGATACTGCTCACGGATTTAAGTATACATCATACAGGGCCAGCCAAGTTTTTATTCTGCAGCAGAATTTGGGTTGGACCTGCATTATGTATATTGAAGTCAAGGCACTGAAACACAATTCTCCTGTCAGCTGTGCTTTAAGTGAATAAGCCCCGATAACGTGCCCCACTTTCTGAAACCTATGCGGACAGGTTCGCTTGTTCAAATCCAAGGGCAGTTGGTAGTCTGAGCAGTTAGTGCAATAATATTTGTAGCTGCTGCAGAACCTCTTGGAATGACAGGCTGAACTGCTTCCTGACGTTTTGCGTTGGGTATGGATTTCACGGCGTTTCATGGTTTGCATTTTTGGATTCCTAAGAGTTACTTAACTAGTACTTTTTTTTTTTTCTTCTGTAATAAACTCCGGAGAATATTGTGGGCACTTGATACCTGTGATATCTGAAGCATTGTAACCTTTTCCAAATTTCAAACCTAATCGTACCGCCGACCTAGCACGTCGGATAAAATCATGTGACTTACCATAAATCTCCTGCCACGCTTGGAAATTATGCAAATAAAACCTATATGTTGCCTACTGATTGTGACTCACTTTTATCATATGCTAAAATGAAACGTCAAGAAGCCCCTATAAATAAATGGACTGTTTTAGAATAGTTTTAGAAAATTACTTTTCATTTAGTGCAGTTTTTAGCTGTCACAGTTAACAAACATTGGAGATCTAGCTGTATTTTTCTTTTTTGGACTACTGGTCTCCTCCTATTGCAGAACAGCGAAGATGGGGGCTTCAGATACCAAACTCAAGGGTACCTGTGGCCCTTTCTAAATAAAGCGTTGAATCCATATTTGTGTCAAAGATATTTTTCCAAAGAAGGCTGTTTATTTCCCCTCTTCCTTTCCCCCCCCAAAAATAATGAAGTCCTCCTGATCTCCATATCCCCTGCCGATTATTTAGACGTGAAACGCTCTGCAGAGCCTCTTGGGACCCCTTCTTTTCGTTGACCTGGGATGCTTGCCTAACCCTCGTAGACAGATTTGCGTCAGGGCTCAATGTTGGACCGACGCGGTTTGCTGATCCTTGGAAGAAGCGCGTGTGACTGGCCCTTTAAACATAGCTAAACCTGGTATCCCAGACGTGTCGACAACTGTCCAAAACAATGGTTCATTTTAGCAAATGCATTAATAGCTAGTTTTGTAACTTCGCATTGGAGGAATTACCGCTTTAGCAACATTCATCAGAATTTGCGTTAATGACTTGGTCTTTAATGGTAGACGGCATACTCTTGTCTGGACATTACTTTGGGGACGACAGTGTGCATACAGGTCCCTTTTTTTGTTATTTGAGGCTGTTCCCTGAAGACTCGCATGCGTGTGCTTGTTATGTTACGGACCATATATGACTAAGCAGCATTCTTGCGCAATTGGTTGGGTGTTTGCTGATATCAGAATGATGAGAATGATCATTTCCAGAGTGAGACAAAAGAATTACTGCTAAACGTATCGTATTTTCTCTTGTCAGAACATGAGTAATTCGTCAAGACAGGGCTAGACTTTCCATAAATCTGGGTAATATGAATGCTATATTTTGGGGTCTCAGAGGCGCTAAAACTGGGATTAATTATTAGTTCTGCTCATCCCTAAACCATACTTTGCTCCTGTTCGGATGTTTCTCGCCCATTTTGCTAATGCCCTGCATAGAATGAGTTAAGAGCGTGACAGGGGCCGGTAGCCATTATAGATAGGGGCATGTGGACTGTCATTCTAACTTCATTGGGGTCCTATATATGAGGACATTAGATGAATGCAATGGCTTTAATCGGATGAACATAGAAAGCCATGTCCCATAACCTCACGGATTTTTACTTCCCTCTGAAGAAGAGCACTCAGAAGTCTTGAAAGCCTAAACCCACATAATTATGTAGAAGTCTAACCCGCAGCAGTTAATACTTAAGTAAATCATTCAAACTAAATGGGAAAAACCACAAAGAACAAGTGCATTCTTGGAAAATATAAACCTTTTTTTATAGAACAAATCATTTCAAGTACCGCTGATTGGGGACATTGGTATGGCTACTTAGGGCTTTATGATATTATTCCATTCAATAAGTAACACAATACTGGTTATGGTAAATTTTTATGGAAACCCATATATATATATACCGTATATATATATATAATTTTTATTTTTTTTGACACTTGCTGCTCTTCTGAAATGATGAAGCCTCTATGAATGTGTGATTTCTGTCATCCTGTCTCAACATGCGTTAGATGTTCTGATGGCTCCTGTTTGTAAGTAGCGGTGGAGATAAAGTAGTCGCCTAAGGTGGGGACCCTGTTCTTAGTCTGGCTAGTGTTATTACTAGGTATTTTAAGTTACAAGGACTAAACTCTCCGTTAAAGAAGAACTGTGAGGCAGTTCTGCTTTCATTGGCAATTTCCCTGTAAGTAATTGTGAAATATGTTACACTATTTCCTGTGTCTAGTAATTTAATTTCATTTATCCTTGGTAACGTTGCTGGTGGTGAAGCTTATGGCAAGACAAAAGGTTATATTTTAGCAAGGCACTCCGGTAACTCAGGGAGCCGCCTAAACAAACTTGGGGTAAAGTTGCAGCTGCAGAGCTGCAGTTTCCTACCCCCTCTGTGGTGTGAGGATTCTTGCCACCGATTGGTTGATTGAAGCTGACCGGCAGTAGGCATATAACATGGCAGGATGTATGTTGGCTGCTGTGGGACGGGCAAAGGGGCAACCCATATTGGGGAGTCTGCAGAATACCCATGCATTTACCACCACGTAAATTTAAAGGGATTTCCAAGCTGTCACGGGCGTTATGTGCATATGATGGCTGGAGCGTCCCTTTTAAATGACTTTCAATGTAATGTTACACAAAGCTTTAGCCATCAATTTACATTTATTACATATTTTAATAACTAGATTTGTTTCTCCTTTGGGGGTAGTTGGCTAAACATACATTGTGGAGTAGCAAAGCTCCTCCACAAAGCTTTACAAGTCCCCAGCTGGCCAAGTCAGTTTTTTTTTTTTTACCAACCGCTATATATAGTTCTCAATTGAAAGCAAAAATATACCTGTTTTAATGCTTTAGACAATGACATTTCAGCTCGTTTTTGTTTAACCACCCTATTACGTATTGCCTTTTTCACCACCTTTTGACGTTTGCCGTCCAGCCTTGACGTTAAGATGTTAAAGCTGGATATAGGATAGTGTGTGTTTTTGTACATTGTTTTATTTGTAGCAAAAGTAAAGATAAAGGTACACTCCATCCATCATATGCATGTTAATGACGCCATGTATTTTACCTTTTTGATAATTCTAATGTACAGAGGGATCCATCAGAATCCTCTCTATGGGTTTGATCTGTTTCTTTGACCCCCTTTAAAGGCTCGGTTGAATTTCTGGAACAGCAATTACAAAAACACTGCTGAGCTGCCAACCGGTATTGGCGACTATCCGCCATTTTTTTAAGGCTTACCTTGACAATGGCAGTATGGTTGCCGAAACCTGTCGGGAGCGCAGCAATGCGTTGTGCGAATGAGACATTGCAACAAGGTTTACAAACTAGTTCAAGGGGAGCGCCCACCATTACTAGCATCTGATGCTGGTATATTGGGGTTTTTTAAATATTTTTTTAATAAAAAATTAAAATGAATAATAAAATGTTTTCAAGTAGATGCATATTAGCCATTTGTGTATGTCGTATTTTTGCCCAATCTTAAGAGACAATAGAATGGCTCAGTTTTAATGATCTAGCTGGACACTAATAAGTCTATAGAGTAAAATCAGCTCTGTGTCACGCAAAATATCACAAGACTGAGAACAATGGCAGCCTCTAGGTCTGCCGATAATGGCAGTTAAATAAAACAATATAAGATAAACCAGGTTTTTGTCGCCGCTAACCTACATTACTGTATATAGCACAGTGTTTTATGGCTGAATTGAAAGATATTTTTACCGAAAGGAGATGTTCGGCCAAAAGGGGCAAATGCTACGGGGGAGTCTACTAAATACCCCTGCATGCATTTGCAAGGGGACACCACAGAAATATAAAGGCACCTCACAGTTATTATATGCATTTCATGTTTGGGGAGGTGTCGTGCCTAAATAGATGTATAGTGGATAGTTGAACCTCGTGATCTGATGTCCTTTGCGCTCTCTGATGGCATAGAAAGGGTTGACCGTATTTTTGTGTTCCAAGTTTCCGCTAATTTTTTTTTTGTAGCCTCTGTGCAACTGCTGAGAAACAAACCTTATCTCTTTCTCAATTTCTACAGGGTGAAGACTTTCTTTATTCTTTTGCTGGTTTTGTCCAGTCCACAGAATATGTACGGATTCTGATTTGTGTCGAGCAGCTTCCATAAGGTCTCTACTCCAAAGTTGCTTTCGACGTAAGAAGACTAAAAGGCTCCCATTCCTGGGTTTTTCAAAGTAAGTTCACCCTCTGGATGGTTTCATTTTGACGGATCTGTAACTTGTGGCTTTTGTGAAAAAAGGAAGTGAAGCTGAGAATAGCACTAATAATAGTGTGAGTGAAATGACAGTACTGTAAATGGTATATTCTGGCAACACAAAAAAGCAACTAAGAAAAAACCCTCACATCAACTGTAAAAGCGTGGTTCCCCTGCGTGTTTTAATATTCGGGGAAATTACTATCTGATATATGTTTTGGTCAACTACTGCTTGTTGAAAATTAAATTTGAATAAACTTTGAAACATCGGAATTTCAACTGTATAAAACAATTCACATTTTTATTAAATGTATAATTTTGTGTACACGCTGTTTCTCCGTGGCAGCACTCTACAGGTCTAGCAGGTTAGTATGTTGGTGGCGTGACTGGGTGCTATTCGGTTCATTTCTGAACCCCACTGGAAGGGGGTAGCTATTGGGGGGTTTTATTTGCAATATCCTTGTCTAATACCTGTCCATCTAACTACCTGAAGCTATGGACTGACATGTTAGCAGGAAACCGGGTTTGTTAGCGTTTGTAGGAAAACCATTGTTCAAGCTTTACTGAATCTAGGATCGGTTTTTGTTGCTGTTCCTTGGATTATAGCCAGATATTGTGGGCTAGGCTGAGTAGGCCTACGGTGGCAGCCCCCTGCCGCGAAATGTGGCCATGAAATAATAAAAAGCAGTATTATTGCTTCTCTAAATTATGGGAATCGAAAAATGCTATTGAGTGATTTAGTTTCCAGGCAATGCATAAACACCAAGCTGTATTTATAATTAAATATTGCAACACTGGCAGCAAGTTACAAAGTTGTTGTACTACTCCTAGTTGACTAATTATATTTTTTTTCCTATACCAAAATATGAATTACATTTTAACACCATCTAATCTGGCCAAAATCAGATACCTTTACATGGCATTTACATAGGATTTAACCAAAATGTATTATGGATATGTTTAAATGTGTCTTTTAGTTCTCCCGGGTCTACTTTTAATGGAGAAAAGAAGTGACATTTTTTTTTTCAACTTCATGTCTTCATATGCATCATAATGTCCATAAAGTGGTTAATCTATTAAAATATTTTTTGGAAAGTAAAGACAAACATGGTGGGTAAATCCCAATGGCTTTTGGTTGCAGTTAATTGCCATGGGTTTTTTTGTTTGTTTGTTTTTTAATAAAATACTCCCCTGCATGTGTTTGCTCTTTTTTTGGTCTGAGGTTGTTCTTCTGCTTTTTCCGTGTTTTCTTACTTAAAGACTCGATTCTTGTTACCCCATAACTCTGAAACTCTCTTCCACTTGATCTCCAGCCCCCACCATTTCAGTAATCAACCAAAACATTAAAACTCCAGTCTCCAAAGAACTCCACGTCTTGCTTAGAACACACACACTCATTATAAGTTGATGTTGACATGGTTCTCCTAGCTTCTCGTTGCATTATCTGTTTTACTCACTTCCTCTGTTCCTTGTATTCCCTTTTCCATTGTCAGTTTGTGTTTGTTTACCTTGTTACACCCAGTGGCTGCATAGGTTAATGGCACTGATTAAATACATGGAACTAATATTATACAATAGTGTGACCTCAGACACACATGAGGTTGATGTATTCCAGACAAAGGTGAAGAATGTTGTGCTTCATTGTAGTGTTAAGGTAATGTGTGTTTTAATGCAAACTGTCTTCTCTTCGGCTTTGTGTTTTATCTCCACACTGTTGTGTTACAAAGTATTATTTTGTTTTCACAGTTATCATGAAAGACCGACTAGCAGAACTTCTTGAATATGCACGGATTCATGATCAGTATGTGCAATCTGCTGAGGAAGACCTGTCCTTACAAGGGCCTACTTTGTTTGAGACTGACAAATCTTTAGATGTCTTGTTCAAAGACATTGAGTTCATCAGGGAAGAAACTCACCTGCTGAAGATCGATGTTAAACGTTTAGGAAAGCAGACCACACGATTTCTTACTTCAATGCGACGCCTTAGCAGCATAAAGAGAGATTCCAATAGCATTGCCAAAGATATTAAACTAAGGGGAGAAGGAATCCACAGAAAACTCCAAAATCTGAAAAATATCAGTGAGGATGCCAGTAGCAAGTTTGGAGAGAGCTCTGTTATTGCACGGGTCTCTAAAGCGCAGTACATGACCCTGACACGTGCCTTTCAGCAAGCTATGTTGGAATACAATGAAGCTGAGATGGTTCAACGAGAAAACTGTAAGATCCGCATTCAGCGTCAACTGGAGATCATGGGCAAAGATGTTTCAGGAAACCAGATAGAAGACATGATTGAGCAAGGGAAATGGGATGTCTTCTCTGAAAACCTGCTCTCGGATGTTAAAGTTGCTCGCTCAGCCTTGAATGAAATCGAAACCAGACACAAGGAGCTGCTGAAGTTGGAGACCCGTATTAAGGAAGTCCATGAGCTCTTCTTTCAGATGGCCATACTGGTAGAGGAACAGGCTGAAACTTTGAATGTCGTGGAGTTAAACATGGAAAATGTTAAAGATTATGTTGGGGCAGCAAAGGCCCAGGTTAAGCAAGCAGTGGAATACAAGAGGAAAAATCCCTGCCGGCGTTTTTTCTGCTGTTGCTTTCCATGCTTCAAGTGAAGCTTCTCTGGAAGGACATATCTCCAAATAAAAAGGTTTAGTGGCATTGGTTTTCTACAATTTTTAGTAGATATGAATCCACGTTTTCCAAGTGGGTTCAGGGGACTGCATTGAATAAAAACTAATATTTAAAGTCCATTGACGTTTGCAGCTGAACAGAATACATTTCTAAGAATGTTGATTGATTGCCTTTCTAGCCTAAAGACTGCTGATGACTGATCAAATCATTATAATTTACTTAAAAGGGATGAGTAACATGTGGTGCTTCTACAGGTATTCTACCTGGAAGTTAATGGATTAATTGCGACACACATTAGTTTACTTGCAAGAGATTTGAGCACGGCAGTTTGCATCTCCTTGTTCTGGAAAAATCCTACCTTGTTCCATTGTGTGTAATTAATTTGTGCATTGCTTTGATGTTATAATTAGCATCAATATGAATTTTTACCAAGAAATTCATATTGATGCACATTCATATCTTCAAGAAACTGATTTACCTGGATCAAAAGTTTCTGAAGTCAGTCGGGATATTGTTTGTATCTGTCAATTGTGTTGGCGTGCCATCCTTAACGTTGGGAAGAACAACTACTCCTATGACATTTAAATGTCGGTACCATTTCTTTAATCTTTAATTGCCAGTACGTGAACTGGAACCACCTGAAAAATCTTTGTAAGGAGCCAGAAAGTTATCAAATAATATACTTAAAATACTGGACCCCAGCAGCAATTTATTTTGAAGTCACGGCTACCTTGCTCAATCAAACTGCAGTCATGCTATCTCGCCAGATGTTGGGTGAGCCTTAATGAAAGTGACCCCCAACTGGTACCAGAGGGGTATGTCAAGCAGGGTGTTCTTCGTCCTTTGCATAGCTCTGATGCATTTGCTGCCTTCTACACTTTTATATATCTTTTTGTATTTCCATGGGTTTTGGTTAAATGTAGAATATTGTTTTTCATAGTTGTAACAGATGTTTTTTTTTTTGTATTTATACTTTGTTTCTAATAATTTATAAATGTGTAACCATTTACACACTTATTCACATTTGTTATGTACATGTTTCACGCAGATGCTCAGTATGTCATACGTTGGAGTTTGTTTAAAGACTCAGTAGTACTTTGAAAAAAAAAAATATAGACCATTTCCAGAAGACACACAACGATTTGGGGATGCCAGACTATCACTCTGATACCAAGCAGTCTGAACAACTGGTAAACCTCTTCTCTTTGTTCTACCTGCTCTAGTCGGTTCTTTGCATTGAATTCAAAAACAATGGATACGTTTCTGTATTATGTGGGCAAAAATCCTGTTAGTTTTTAAATTCCTCTTTAATTGCATTGCAATCCTAAGCGTTTAATTGGTAAATTGTAATAGTGAAAATTTGAAATTGACATTTTATTAAAAAAAAAGAAAAGAAAATGTAATTTTTTAATTCTGCCCTTTTCCCCCCCTTTTTTTATTTATTTTTACAGGACTTTATATCAAGACTCAATTTTAAAGTTGGCAATGAAATATAACCAGTATTCCGTGAACTTTGTAGTGAATTGATTGGAGTTCTAGATTCTTTCTAATGAAGAGAATGTTCCTCTCTTCTGTTAATCCTTGCGAATATGCCCTGTTTATACTGGGTTTTGTATGTATAAAATAAAATTCTTTGAACTTTACTCCTCGTGTTCTCCATTTTATGTGCAGTTTATATTTCTTTCTGGATTTATTTCTGTTCTTTGAAATTGCTAAATATGTGTCTGTGTGCTTCTAAATTAGGAAGAATATGATATGTATTTTGTATTTTACAACGACCTGCAGAAGATAGAAATATCCATACTGTCGGATATGCCCCAATAGGCATTGCTCTATATGACTGTGCTGAAAGGCAGAAATTAAATTAGAGTTAACCGTCACTACTGCAGCAGTTTACCAAAAACGAAATGTGTATTGAAACTACCTTTTAGCTTTTTGTTGGTTGACCTTAATCGATGATGCAATCAGTTGAGAAACTGCATAATGTAGAGCAGTCATTATCTAATCGTTTTCCTGTCCTAAAGTTCTCTCAGATCCGTACAAAGACTACATAAGCTTATAAAGAAAAATCACAAACTAGACAAAGGGGGGTGAGGATACAGTGGTCAGACATAATCATTGAATCCACAAAACGGGGACCAGGTGTATGGTGGATTTACATTAAATGCATTTTATAGTGCCAGCTGATTCTATAGCGCTGGTACAATAGGGTACAGTGGAAGTAAATAAGATAACTACGTAAGACAATCGCTAACAGATATTAAACATATTGGAACAGGGAGAAGAGGACCCTGCTCTTGCGAGCTTACAATCTATTTGAGGGTGAAGGGAAGGCCGTGGAAGAGCATGGCTTAGGTGAGGATGAGTTGATTATAGCAAGGGCACGGGAGAGGAACAAGTTCCAGTGAAGGACACACTAAAGATCCAGTATGGAAGTCTTGAGTTAGCCAGGAGACAGCCATGTAGCAGATGCCATTTGCATGAAGGGTTTGCAGAAGGAGGACATGGTCAGCAGTGCCAAAGGTTGTGGAGAGGCTCAAGAGTATTAGCAGGGAGTACTGAATGTTTGTCTGTTTTAGCAGCAAGATATAGTATTTTTCTTAGGGCTGCCTCATAAGGGGGTCAAGGAGGGAGTTAGAGGAAAGAAAACTAGTTGATTATATATTAACCATTCTAGTTGTTTGGAGGCCAGAGGGAAACTGCATGACAGTTTGTTGGAGCTGTGAGATCATGAGAAGGTTTTCTTCTAAATAGGAGATATTATTGTATGTTTGCAAGGGGATAGAAATACATTTATGGAAAGAAAGAGGTTAAAGGAATCGGTTAGGTTTGGTGTAAGTAAGACAGAAAGCAACAGCAAGAGATGTGAGGGATCGGGGACGAGTGGGTAGGTGGTGAGGTGGGAAGGCGAGAGGACATCAAACACCTCGCTATGGTCGACAGTACCAAAACAGCAGAGGGTGGGTTGTGGTTAAGAGAGGAGTTGAGGTAAGATAAAATAAGCACCATGGGGGAAGATGTTATCCCTGATATTGTCTATTTTAAGTTTTAATCTTAGGCAGAGTAGAAAACAACTGCTAAGGGTTGTGGGAGAGGGAGGAGATTAACAAGATGGTGGCCATCACCGTGTGGAGGGCTGGTGGTCCATTGCGACTGACGAAAAGAGGAGATGGTGCATAAATTATTTAGCAGCAGAAGAGGAGGGTGGGTTGTTCCCCAAGATTAGTGTAGGAATGGTGGAGGGGAGAAAGTGAGAGAGCCATGCAGCATAATGATTGAAGAATTGGAAAGTAGGGCTATGGGCAGGTAAATCACAGTAATACACATGGCAATTGGAGAGAGAAAAAAAGAAAAGAGAGAGAGAGGGAAGGAAAAGGTAGCAAAAACTTCGGTGGGGAGAGAGAAGGATTTCAACATCCCCTCTGTCAGCCTCCAGGTCTAGGGGTATGGCTAAAGTGTAGGCCACCATAGAAGAGAGAGAGCAACAGGAGAGGCAATGTTAGAGGATAGCAGCCAAGTTTAAGTGAGGGCAAGGAGGTTAGTGGGGACGAGAAATAAAACGTTGATGAACAGCAGTAAATTTGTTGCACACTGAGCAGGCGTTCCAGAGGGCCCAGAAGAAGGGGGTAATGGGGTTATAGTACACTAGTTTGAGATTGGAAAAAAACTTGGTTGTTTGTGTGGAAGGGATGGGGGGTTTTGTTTTTTTTTAAAGATTTTTGGTTTGGTCAAAAATGAGTTCACTGCCTCTACATTTTCCAATTCTTGTTAGAGAAGAGAAATGAGGTGTGCTAGAAACGTTTAAACGTTTTAACAAGTTACAGGAGGGAAGTTTATTTAAACAGAGGAGAATTCAGAGGTTTATATGTAAGGTAAGGAAGTTTTTTCTTTACTGGGAGGATGGTAGATGAATGGAACAACCTGACAACAGAAGTGGTAAAGGCTAAAACAGTGAGAGAATTTAAACATGCATGGGATAGGCGTGTGTCTATTCTTAATCTAAAACCAGGGACTGATTAAGGCCTGAGGCTCTATATCAGGAAAAGATGTTTTGATGCCTTCTTTAAATATCTTTTAACGAGCACTTTACTATGTTCAGGTGTGCATATATTGCATACATTTGTCTGCTAATTACATAAGGTTGTGCATTCTGGACTCTTGGTTTCCTGTGTTAACTTGTTGCCTGTTAGACTTAATGTGCAATAACAAAGCTGCACAAACAGGTTTATCTTCCTTCTTTCACCCTACACGTTCTCATAATGTAACAAGTATGTGTATTATATTATCTGAATAAAAAAAACGTCTGGTATTCAGCCACAATATCAACCCATTAGTGCGCTGGTTTAAATGGTTTGAACACGTAAGCTAAAATTAAATACCCTTTTCTAGGAGGGAGTATGCAAAATGAGACTCTGCTACTATCAATATTAGTATAAGTGTTTTACATCCCAAATCCAAAGCATACATGTATTAAGTATTTTTATATCCAAGCCAAGTTTATCCATAAAAAAGGATATCCCCATAAGCTATCCAATATGTGGGATCAGTGTGTAGGACATGGGACATGGGGACAGGGCTGCTCTTAATCTAGTGGGCAGCATGTGTTATGGCCCCACATACACTGATATGCATAAATATGTTGTGTGGATGAAATACATACATTGCCATACACCACATGCATTCTAAGCAACCGCTAAATATGGAAACATAATCCTTGTGGTAAGAAATAATGTAAGCACACTCACAGTGCTAGTATTGTTGATAGATTGCCTTAGTCACTAATGGTTCCTAGGCTAAATGTTGTGAGCCCAACCCTTATGGGTTTGGAAGTAACATGGTTGGGAACCATGAAACCAGCATCTGTCCTAATCAGATATTATGCAAGAGAAACTATACAGAACATTGGATTTTGGACAGGACCTGTGTACAATGTCCTCAGAGAAGACTACACTATATGACCAAAAGTACGAGGACATCCTTCCTAATTATTGAGTTTGGGTGTTCCAGTCATACCCATTGTCAAGAGGTACATAAAATCAAGCGCATAGGCAGCCATCTCTATAAGAAAAATAATTGCAGTAGAATGGGTCGTACTGAAGAGCTCAGTGACTTTAACCCCTTAATGACAATTGACGGTCTGGTCACCTGAAAACAAAGGGTTAACGACAATGGATGTGCTAGGACGTGGTGTGCTGTATTGCCATGTCTGGCCCCTCCCCTGTGCGTCAACGTCCACCATACGCCCATTTTAAAAGTTTAAGAGTCGATCAAGGATCGCCTCCTAAACTTCAATGGTGTAGCTGAAATGCCTGGATAGCGAGGCATTTAGCGACACCGAACAACCACCCCACCCACCCGCGCTGGGACCGCTCTCCACTCGCAAGATGGCGGCGCGTCCTGTAAAAAGAATAAAGTTTAAACAAGTTTCCCAGAGGGTCTATCCAGGCCCTCCTGAGAACTCTGGCTCCCCTTGCAGGATTGTTTAAGCTTTATTCTTTTTACATGACGCGCCGCCATCTTGCGAGTGGTCACCCTGGGGCAGGTGTTCGGCTAAAAGACTCTACGCGGAATCAAGGTACACAAAAACATGGTTTGACACATTTAGTATGGCGGAACTCGAGTGGCCTGCACAATAACCCCACTGACATTAACCCCACTGAACACACTTGGGGATATGCACATCCCAAAATCTTTTGGAAATCCTTCCCAGAAGAGTGGAGGCTGTTATAGCTGTGGTGGGATGGGGGGGCTATAACTCCATACTAATGCCCATAGTTTTGGAACACGCTCATATTGTAGTTGCATAACACCCTGTTTGTTGCCCCTACTCTGTTTGGCAATTTTGGGTGACAGATTGTCACAAACATCTAAAGCCAAGACAAGAAATAAAAGTCAATTTTTCATCCTACAAAAGAATGAGTTGTGAGCATGTCAGTTTTTTGATTACCATCTATGTCATAAATATGTCAGAATTTGTTCCCCAACGGCTTTACCCGCATTGTGATCGGTGTGATTATCTTGCCATTATCATGTGACAAGCACAGCAGTTTTAATGGGAATTGCTCATGCTGCCTGGTCTCCAGGATGCCTTAGCTGGTGTGAATAGGTTAAATGTTTTGAGACAAAATGTGTGTGCACAAGATAGAGAGTTACAGCAGGAAGGAAGAGTTTCTTAACATATTTTTGGGGTTTGTGTGCAATTTAAGCCACCAAGGTCTTTATTATATTGTTTGACATTCCGAGAAGACACAGAGAACAAAGTCATGCCTCGGACCGAACATATGAAAAGAGGTCACCAGATACAGAAAGCGTGAGAATCATTTCTCCAAGTCCTATAACCAGGTTTTTTTTTACTGATACACGTGGTACGCTGTCCACAATAATGTCAGGCATATGTTACGTTATCCGAACTGTCGTTAAATTGAATTCCTAATCCAATGGTTTCTAAATCTGGTGCTGAAGACCATCTGACAGTTTAAGCAAACACAAGCAAATGTGTGCATCTATTAAGAAAAAACACAGTGGCATTTTGAATAGGGTGACATTTTAAAAAAATACAATGCGTACAATGTATGCTATTGTTTTTAGATTGCAATAGTCTTCCACGGGACACGTAATAGTCCAAACATTATTAAACACTGTAAATGTTCCAGCTAATATCAATACCAAAGCATTTAACCCATTTGTGATGTACACAAGATGCGCTATTAAGTCCTAAAACATGTTCTAGATGACAGAGGACGTGGCAGTACGTCCTATGGATTGTGTGCCAGCAGGGATGTTTCCCTGTCTGTACACAGGAGATCAGGGTGTCATTCCGCAACCTGGGGTCTTCCCTGTGAGCATTAGCCAACATCGCCAGCTACCTGCAGACTCATCCGGTATAACAGTGCTTGTCGCGAATGCTAGTTACACCGGAATAACAGAGAATTCTCAGCTGGCTGGGTCAGTCCTGACACCACCGGACACAATATTGCATGTAACAAAGGTTCCTAGAGGGTCTGCCCAGTGGAGGGTCTGCCCAGTTGAGCCTACTTTGTGATTAACAGAAGTATGGATCAATAATAAAATAATACAATAAAAAAAAAAATACAAAATTATACAGACCCCAGTGATTTCACCATGACATCATAAGGGGTACTCTTCCAGTTCCAAGAAAGATCCCCAAGGTCCTTAAAGACCTCAAAAGAGATCTCCAGTTAAAAAAACTGCAATTAATAAAAAAAAATAGAAAAAAAATAACATTTTTACAAAAAGGTAAACATAGGTGCCCACACACCTCATGCCCCTCCCATTACAAAATGCAAAAGAAAAAAAAACTGCAGTATGTAAACAAGCATTTTGCTCCCTTATATAATTATATAAAAATGCTGTTGAACATAAATCAGTGGGACTTAATTTTTGGAAAAAATCCAATTTTTCAAAGTAAAATATGGTGGTTCTATTCTTTGTGTGCTGTTTTTTTTTTTACTTTTATTTCAATACTAAATGACAGACATCAAAAAAAATGCAATATAAAGAGAAAATATATAATTTGTGTGGGTACACTAAACATGGAAAAAGGGGAATCGTGGGTGAACAAAGATTTACTAAAAAATAGCAAAAAAAAGGTAAGGGGAGCAAAGCGTAAAACCCTGTCTCACAAAGGGGTTAAATAATTCCCAGAGAGGTAAAATGTAGGTAGCAAAAACAACACAATGTTTCAGGAAGTCTATGCATTTCTCAAACTATGTTAAAGGGACTGTGATGACCCTTTTTTTTCTTCATTGGCCAGTGAAGCACATTATGGGCACACATGTGCAAGCATCAGGGGTATGTAATCATGTGCTCTATGTGTGTTTCTTGATTTGTGACAGAATTTAGGATGCCCCTTATTGCCTCTGGCACGGTACCCGTCTACACCGGATGGGGCAAAAGCAGCAAAGGGATTGGATTTAACAGCTGTGTTTTCAAAGAATGAGATGAAATTTTCCAGGCTTATGGATTTGAGACAAACTGGTTAATTGTAGCAAAACAAAGATCTCCTGCTTTGCATCACCCGCCCCACTTCTCCAGCATTGTCTATAACTCCCTTCTTGCCCTCTTTAATATAATTCATGTGCATATGGAGCTGTCCAAACCATGACTATACCATGATGTTGTGACCGAAGAAAAGTTCCAGAACTATAGGAAAAGAAAAGATAGGTAGATTAGATAAAAAGATTGCTACTGTAACAGTATTGCCCCTGGGCTCTAGCTGACCTTGACTCTCCCTAATCAGAGCTCTGCTGGGAGTTGAGGGAGTTTGTTGAGGGCCCTGCAGCGCCACACAGTGTCCCTTATAGTGCACTGCATAAAGTCAAATATTGCCTAACTTCGCTTCTCGGCCTTTTGGCTAAGATCAAGTGTAGTCCCTCTTGTGGTGGTGGGGGGATGACACTGGTCCTCTGGCCTTAGGGTTCGGGAAAGCTATGGAACCGGAGGTGGAGTTGCCCCGGCAGAAATGTCGGAGTCACCGTGTGTGGTATTGCACGCCACTGCACACGGTGAGCGCACGTTCACACTGGCGGCCTTCCAGCACTACTCTTCCCCATGTACCATCAGGTCTTGGGGTTGAGATTTATTTTTGAATCCGGCAGGCCAGAAATGGCCTGTCCTTAAATTATTTTTATTTAATTTATACAATCACATCATGTGATCACGTGTGCCTATTCATTTCCCCTTTATTGAATTCACGGTTTTGAAATTCACAGCTTGGCCCCCACAATTCTTTGGCACATGATTTTGCAACCACGTTCGGAGTGACACTCAAGATCCGACCCTCCCATGGGGGGGGTTGGAATTTGTCCGAGTTCTCCTTGAGGGAACTTGGTATCGTAGTCTGGCTTCTGCTGCCTTGTGCACAGTTGCGGCACCCAGGAGCACGCCCCTCGGGCTCCAAAAAAAAAATAATAATAATAATTGCCTAACTTTTATTACTTTTGCTTCTCTATCCTCTTTTGCTACAGTTTTCATGCTTAGGTAAAATGCAATTTAGTTTGTATTTTTATTAAGTCTTTTTGACATATTACCATTCCACTTTGATAAATATATTGAAGAGTATGGGAGGATCTCTAATCACTGAATTATTGCAACTCCCTACTAACCGGCCTCCCCTTCTCCCGCTCGAATCCAACGCTGCAGCCAGATTCATCTTCCTCTGCTCCCAATACCCTTCCAGAATTAAATTCAAGCTACTTACCCTGACCTACAGAGCCCTTAACAACTTCTCACCCCTCTATACGTCTTACCTCTTATACGTCTTATACGTCTATACGTCTTTCCAAATACACCCCTAGCCATTCTCTTCGTTCCTGTAGGAAGGCACAGTTTTCCACCAGACCACTCGAGGTTTAAAATAATATATAAAAACAAGGGCTAGATATATATATCATATTCATGTTCATCTTCGGGTAAAAAAAAAAAACCTTCATATTCTACGAATATTCGTCCGTTCCATGTTAGTTTCAGACGAATATTTGTTTACGTTCCTCATATTCGTTTTTTTCCTTACCTTAATGTAAGGTTAAGGATAGTAGTAGGGCACCGGTTCGGTTAAATATTGATTATTCATGTATCTAATTTTACATTGGGTGTTATTAAAAATAAAGGGTTAATTTATTTTTATATTATTAAAGTTATTTATTATATTTATTTATTTTACCTACATTTGCATACCTGCTTTACCCGAATTTGACTGGGGGGAAAAAATGTGACCATCCCGGGAAATTCGGGACTGTTGGCAGGTATGCGGATAGAAGGAAGGGGGTCAAAAACTCAAAATAAGGGCAGACTTAGGAGTTAAAGGGTTTGGTTAAAGATCTATTATTGTTATCTAATTTTAAATGTAATATGTGTTATTAAATGCATGATTGGATAGATGAAGATCAGTTCACTTAATCAATGTCCCTCCTTCTCTTTTAAGAGATGGCGGGCACAGCGCTATAACTAAGAAGAAAACAAAGCAACAAAAATTAGTTGGGGGTTATGTTTATCCGCCGCCATTTTCGTTATTCAGTTTGAACAAGGAAAGCAAAACATTTGTGTTCGTTTCATGTTCCCCAAATATCTATGCACGAGTCTACTATATATTATATGTATACAATATGCACCATGTGCTTAAATATTATATTATATATTGTGTTATTTGACTTGTTTTGTGTCAGAGGAGCTGTTGCGCAACATTATGTGCAGGGGGCTGCCCAAAAGTGTTGTATGCAGGGGAGGGAGAAGCAAAAAAAATAAAGTGAAATATAGGAAGTGAGAGAGAAGAAAAAATAAATAGAGAGAGAGGGTGGAGAAAAAAGAAAGAAGAAAAAGGCAAGTCACTTAAATGATGGGTATATGATGACAACACATATAAAGAAATAACATGACGCTTAATCATAGATAATACGGGATCACAAGATCTACTATATATAATATATACATATAATCTACTATTACTGATTCAAACCGGCTGTGTGAAACCTTCACCTATCATCATACGATAACCAGATAGAAAACCGAATTATCGCAAAGTATCCATCACAGGCACCGTTTACGTTATCATATCTCACTCCCTATCCCCGGCAGGCAGATACATACAGTGCACGCGCTCAGCAGCCGTGCCCGATACCGTGTACTACGAGTCCCGCCCTTTAGGGGTGGTGTTAGCTGCAGGGCGGGCTATGCTCCCGGTACAGTTAATAGACAGAATACATATAGATTACGGCCTGCAGCTGGAACTTCTAAGAGCTGCACGGTATAGATGTTAAAAGGATGCTCGATACGATACTGCGGCTCATATAATTGCCGTAATAACGATAAACATACGGTGTAACCGGAAGAACCAGTCACGTGATACACGACACTACATGAAAACGTCAGTACGCAAAGCCTCATCATCTGTACCAGGATGGCCGAGTGGTTAAGGCGTTGGACTTAAGATCCAATGGACATATGTCCGCGTGGGTTCGAACCCCACTCCTGGTAGAGTTTTTTTTTTTATTTGTATAATTTTCACATAATGCCTAGACTTAAGTATATTAAATATCACATATATTTTTATTGCGTTTTTGTCCTTAATGTAAAACATCCACTGCTATACATTTTTATTTTTCATATTAAGAAGTCCAAACCATAAAGAAAATGTTATATATCTTTGTTTTGCATGTAGAATACAGAAACAATGTGGTCTAAAAGTGCAATAAAAGCCCCATTGGGAAGTTAGGGGAAACAGCATTTGTATTTGAATTTTTTTTCTTTTTATCACTAAGTTTTGTGTTAAATGTGTTAATTGTATGACAAAACTCTGTACCAGGAGTGGGGTTCGAACCCACGCGGACACATGTCCATTGGATCTTAAGTCCAACGCCTTAACCACTCGGCCATCCTGGTGTTGACAGAGTGCTTGGAATGGCCATGCAGAGATTTTATCTGAGAGTATGTTTTTTTTTTAAAATTACCTTATTTGCTCAATTATAAGACAAGTTTTTTTTCAGGGCAAATGCAAACAACCTACGCTGCTGCCGGCACTACCTCTGGGGCTTCTATGATTGAGCGCCGGCATCACATCACCTTCCGGTGCTCCACCATAGAAGCCCCGGCAGAAGCGCCGGCAGCAGCGGAGCTTGCCTGTCCGCATCCCGCATCCCGCCGGTGAACATTTACGGGATGTGGACAGACAACCTCCGCTGTTGCCGGCACTTTCGCCAGGGCTTCTATGACAGAGCACTGGCGTGACATGACGCTCAGCCATAGGGGATATAAGGCATTTCTGGGGGGGCAGAGTGGCATATAAGGGGGCATAAGGCCTATCTGGAGGGCAGGAGTGCATAACTGGGGCATTTTTTTCAAATCATAGTTTTTATTAAATATGAAAAAATAGTTTACATGTGAACTAATTTTTTAAGTTTTTTGTTACTCCTTTTGGTCATTTGTTTTCATGAAAGATGTTTTGTTTGTTGTTCATAGTAAAAAGCATTTACCAGAAGTGGGGTTTGAACCCACGCGGACACACGTCCATTGGATCTTAAGTCCAACGCCTTAACCACTCGGCCATCCTGGTGTTGATGTGCAACGGTAATTGGCAGTGCAGTGATTTTATCTGAGAGTATTTGAAAAAAAAATATTTTATGGGTGATCTGCAATAAAAAAAACCCACTTAATTATATATTTTTACCATTTTTTACACCGACGGACTTTAAAGCTCTGCTGTCCCTATCCCACTGTTGTTTGGTCATACAAACACTGATATGACAGAAGATATTTCATAATAAACTGCATGTTTTGCATTAACCCTCCTAGTGCTTTTTTTCACGAAACACGTTTTCTTTGTCAGGGTTACCAAGAGTGGAGTTTGAATCCACGCGGACACGTGTCTATTGGATGGTAAGCCCGATTGCATTATTCTATTATATATATTTTTCCAATACAGAACTTTAAAGCTCGGCTGTACCTATCCCACTGTTGTTTGGGCATACAAACGCAGAGATGACAGAAGATATTTCACTTTATAAGAAACTGCATGTTTTTTGTTAACCCTTATGGAGATTTTTAATGAAAGACATTTTGATTTTCAAGTTCATTTTAAACTGTTTTTACCAGGAGTGGGGTTTGAACCCACGCGGACATATGTCCATTGGGTCTTAAGTCCAACGCCTTAACCACTCGGCCATCCTGGTGTTGAAAACTGCTCTTGAATGGCAATGTGGTGATTTTTCCTAAGGGTTTTTAAAAAAAAAATATTTTAACCACTCAGCCATCCTGGTGTTGACAAAGTGCCTGGAATGGCGGTGCAGTGATTTTATCTGAGAGTATGTTTTTTTTTTAATTACCTTATTTGCTCAATTATAACACAAGTTTTTTCCAGGGCAAATGCTCTGAAAAATATCCCTCGTCTTATATTCGAGGTCATCTTATAATCAGACCTCAAATAGAGGTTTGACTGCAAGACGAAGATCCAGATCCCCCCGCAGCGCTGCAGGGAACCTGAATCCTCCTCTCTGTCAGCCGGTGGGCGCCTGTACGACGCAAGCAGCCAACCTCCGCTGCTGCCGGCACTACCTCTGGGGCTTCTATGATTGAGCGCCGGCATCACATGACCTTCCGGTGCTCCACCATAGAAGCGCCGGCAGCAGCGGAGGTTGTCTGTCCCATCATGCATCCGTTGAACATTTGCGGGATGCGCACAGACAACCTCCCCTGTTGCCGGCACTTCTGCCAGGGCTTCTATGACAGAGCACTGGCGTGACATGACGCTCAGCCATAGGGGATATAAGGCATTTCTGGGGGGCAGAGTGGCATATAAGGGGGTATAAGGCCTAAATGAAGGGCAGGTGTGCATAACTGGGGCATTTTTTTTTCAATCATAGTTTTTTATTAAATATGAAAAAATAGTTTACATGTGAATTAATTTTTACTAGTAAACCTTTTTTTTCTCTAGGGAAGTCTTATGTTCAGGCTTTTTCTTTTTTCCCTAAATTAATATTCAAATTTGAGGGGGGGGGTCATCATAATGGGTGATCTGCATTAGAAACAGAAAAATATCACACACTTTGCATGCAATTCTTATGACATATTTTCAAGGATGGTCCAGATCGCCAGTTGTACCCTAATTCCTCGAGATTGTAGTCCTTTTGAGGGGGTCCCTCCTTACCTCTACCTGTTTACCCATTGTACAGTGCAGCAGAACATGATGGTGCTATATATAAAACAATTAAAAGAATAATCACTTAATTATACAATTGTATAATATATTTTTTCCATTGTTTACACTAAAGAACTTTGAAGCTCTGTTGGCCCTATCTCTATGTTGTTTGGTCACATGACCACGGAAATAAGAGAAGAGATTTCACTTTATTGCAAACTGGATGTTTTTTGTTAATCCTTTTGGTCATTTTTTTCATGAAAGACATTTTGTCTCTTAAGCTCATTGTAAAATTCTTTTACCAGGAGTGGGGTTCGAACCCACGCGGACACATGTCCATTGGATCTTAAGTCCAACGCCTTAACCACTCGGCCATCCTGGTGTCGAGATAGTGCTTGGAATGGCCATGCAGAGATTTTATCTGAGAGTATGTTTTTTTAAAAATTACCTTATTTGCTCAATTATAATACAAGTTTTTTTTTCAGGGCAAATGCTCTGAAAATATCCCTCGTCTTATATTCGAAATAGAGGTTTGACTGCAAGACGAAGATCCAGATCCCCCCCCCGCAGCGCTGCAGGGAACCTGGATCCTCCCCTCTGGCAGCCGGTGGGCGTTTGTGCGATGCGCGGAGACAACCTCCGCTGCTGCCGGCACTACCTCTGGGGCTTCTATGACAGAGCACTGGCGTGACATGACGCTCAGTCATAGGGGATATAAGGCATTTCTGGGGGGCAGAGTGGCATATAAGGGGGTATAAGGCCTATCTGGAGGGCAGGTGTGCATAACTGGGGCATTTTTTTCAATCATAGTTTTTATTAAATATGAAAAAATAGTTTACATGTGAATTAATTTTTACTAGTAAACCTTTTTTTCCCTCTAGGGAAGTCTTATATTCAGGCTTTTTCTTTTTTCCCTAAATTAATATTCAAATTTGAGGGGGGGTCATCATTATGGGTGATCTGCATTAGAAACAGAAAAATATCACACACTTTGCATGCAATTCTTATGACATATTTTCAAGGATGGTCCAGATCGCCAGTTGTACCCTAATTCCTCGAGATTGTAGTCCTTTTGAGGGGTCCCTCCTTACCTCTACCTGTTTACCCATTGTACAGTGCAGCAGAACATGATGGTGCTATATATAAAACAATTAAAAGAATAATCAATTAGACAATTGTATAAAATATTTTTTTTCCATTGTTTACACTAAAGAACTTTGAAGCTCTGTTGGCCCTATCTCTATGTTGTTTGGTCACATGACCACAGAAATAAGAGAAGAGATTTCACTTTATTGCAAACTGGATGTTTTTTGTTAATCCTTTTGGTCATTTTTTTCATGAAAGACATTTTGTCTCTTAAACTCATTGTAAAATTCTTTTACCAGGAGTGGGGTTCAAACCCACGCGGACACATGTCCATTGGATCTTAAGTCCAACGCCTTAACCACTCGGCCATCCTGGTGTAGATGGGCAGTGCTGTTTGGCAGTGCAGTGGTTTTATCTGAGAGTATTTGAAAAAAAAATATTTTATGGGTGATCTGCAATAAAAAAAACTCCACTTAATTATATATTTTTACCATTTTTTACACTGACGGACTTTAAAGCTCTGCTGTCCCTATCCCACTGTTGTTTGGTCATACAAACACTGATATGACAGAAGATATTTCATAATAAACTGCATGTTTTGCATTAACCCTCCTAGTGCTTTTTTTCACGAAACATGTTTTCTTTGTCAGGGTTACCAAGAGTGGAGTTCGAACCCACGCGGACACGTGTCTATTGGATGGTAAGACCGATTGCATTATTCTATTATATATTTTTTTCCAATAAAGAACTTTAACGCTCTGCTGTACCTATCCCACTGTTGTTTGGGCATACAAACACAGAGATGACAGAAGATATTTCACTTTATAAGAAACTGCATGTTTTTTGTTAACCCTTATGGAGATTTTTTTCATGAAAGACGTTTTGTTTTTCAAGTTCATAGTAAAATGTTTTTACCAGGAGTGGGGTTCGAACCCACGCGGACATATGTCCATTGGATCTTAAGTCCAACGCCTTAACCGCTCGGCCATCCTGGTGTCAACAAAACACCTGGGATGGCGGTGCAGTGATTTTATCTGAGAGTATGTTTTTTTAAAATTACCGTATTTGCTCAATTATACGACAAGTTTGTTTCAGGGCAAATGCTCTGAAAATATCCCTCGCCTTATATACAAGGTCATCTTATAATCAGACCTCAAATAGAGGTTTGACTGCAAGATGAAGATCCAGATCCCCCCGCAGCGCTGCAGGGAACCTGGATCCTCCTCTCTGGCAGCCGGTGGGCGCCTGTGCGACGCGAGCAGCCAACCTCCGCTGCTGCCGGCACTACCTCTGGGGCTTCTATGATTGAGCGCCGGCATCAAATGACCTTCCGGTGCTCCACCATAGAAGCGCCGGCAGCAGCGGAGGTTGTCTGTCCCATCACGCAGCCGGTGAACATTTGCAGGATGCGCACAGACAACCTCCGCTGTTGCCAGCACTTCTGCCAGGGCTTCTATGACAGAGCACTGGCGTGACATGACGCTCAGCCATAGGGGATATAAGGCATTTCTGGGGGGCAGAGTGGCATATAAGGGGGCATAAGGCCTATCTGGAGGACAGGTGTGCATAACTGGGGCATTTTTTTCAATCATAGTTTTTATTAAATATGAAAAAATAGTTTACATGTGAATTCATTTTTACTAGTAAACCTTTTTTTTCTCTAGGGAAGTCTTATGTTCAGGCTTTTTCTTTTTTCCCTAAATTAATATTCAAATTTGAGGGGGGGGGTCATCATAATGGGTGATCTGCATTAGAAACAGAAAAATATCACACACTTTGCATGCAGTTCTTATGACATATTTTCAAGGATGGTCCAGATCGCCAGTTGTACCCTAATTCCTCGAGATTGTAGTACTTTTTAAGGGGGTCCCTCTTTACCTCGACTTGTTTACCCATTGTACAGTGCAGCAGAACATGATGTGCTATATATAAAACAATTAAAAGAATAATCACTTAATAATACAATTGTATATTATATTTTTTCCATTGTTTACACTAAAGAACTTTGAAGCTCTATTGGCCCTATTTCTATGTTGTTTGGTCACATGACCACGGAAATAAGAGAACAGATTTCACTTTATTGCAAACTGGATGTTTTTTGTGAATCCTTTCGGTAATTTTTTTCATGAAAGACATTTTGTCTCTTAAACTCATTGTAAAATTCTTTTACCAGGAGTGGGGTTCGAACCCACGCGGACACATGTCCATTGGATCTTAAGTCCAACGCCTTAACCACTCGGCCATCCTGGTGTAGATGGGCAGTGCTGTTTGGCAGTGCAGTGGTTTTATCTGAGAGTATTTGAAAAAAAAATATTTTATGGGTGATCTGCAATAAAAAAAACTCCACTTAATTATATATTTTTACCATTTTTTACACTGATGGACTTTAAAGCTCTGCTGTCCCTATCCCACTTTTGTTTGGTCATACAAACACTGATATGACAGAAGATATTTCATAATAAACTGCATGTTTTGCATTAACCCTCCTAGTGCTTTTTTTCACGAAACACGTTTTCTTTGTCAGGGTTACCAAGAGTGGAGTTCGAACCCACGCGGACACGTGTCTATTGGATGGTAAGCCCGATTGCATTATTCTATTATGTATTTTTTTCCAATAAAGAACTTTAACGCTCTGCTGTACCTATCCCACTGTTGTTTGTGCATACAAACACAGAGATGACAGAAGATATTTCACTTTATAAGAAACTGCATGTTTTTTGTTAACCCATATGGAGATTTTTTTCATGAAAGACGTTTTGTTTTTCAAGTTCATAGTAAAATGTTTTTACCAGGAGTGGGGTTCGAACCCACGCGGACATATGTCCATTGGATCTTAAGTCCAACGCCTTAACCACTCGGCCATCCTGGTGTTGAAAGCCAAGCTTGAATGGCAATGCAGTGATTTTTCCTAAGAGTATTTTTAAAAAAAATATTTTAACCTCTCAGCCATCCTGGTGTGGACAAAGTGCCTGGAATGGCGGTGCAGTGATTTTATCTGAGAGTATGTTTTTTTTTAAATTACCGTATTTGCTCAATTATAAGACAAATTTTGTTTCAGGGCAAATGCTCTGAAAAATATCCCTCGTCTTATATCCGAGGTCGTCTTATAATTAGACCTCAAATAGAGGTTTGACTGCAAAGCTAAGATCCAGATCCCCCCGCAGCGCTGCAGGGAACCTGAATCCTCCTCTCTGTCAGCCGGTGGGCGCCTGTGCGATGCGCGCAGACAACCTCCGCTGCTGCCGACACTACCTCTGGGGCTTCTATGATTGAGCGCCGGCATCACATGACCTTCCAGTGCTCCACCATAGAAGCACCGGCAGCAGCGGAGATTGTCTGTGCACATCCCGCAGCCGATGAACATTTGCAGGATGCGCACAGACAACCTCCGCTGTTGCCGGCACTTCTGCTAGGGCTTCTATGACAGAGCACTGGCGTGACATGACCTTCCGGTGCTCAGTCATAGGGGATATACGGCATTTCTGGGGGGCAGAGTGGCATATAAGGGGGTATAAGGCCTATCTGGAGGGCAGGTGTGCATAACTGGGGCATTTTTTTCAAGCAAAGTTTTTAGTAAATATGAAAAAATTGTTTACATGTGAATTAATTTTTTTAAGTTTTTTGTTACTCCTTTTGGTGATTTGTTTTCATGAAAGATGTTTTGTTTGTTGTTCATAGTAAAATGCTTTTACCAGGAGTGGGGTTCGAACCCACGCGGACACATGTCCATTGGATCTTAAGTCCAACGCCTTAACCACTCGGCCATCCTGATGTTGATGGGCAGTTGTGATGGAAGTGCAGTGATTTTATCTGAGAGTATTTAAAAAAATTTTTTTTATGGGTGATCTGCAATAAAAAAAAAAAAAACCCACTTAATTATATATTTTTACCATTTATTACACTGACGGACTTTAATGCTCTGCTGTCCCTATCCCACTGTTGTTTGGTCATACAAACACTGTTTTGCATTAACCCTCCTAGTGCTTTTTTTCACGAAACACGTTTTCTTTGTCAGGGTTACCAAGAGTGAAGTTCGAACCCACACGGACACGTGTCTATTGGATGGTAAGTCCGATTGCATTATTCTATTATATATTTTTTTCCAATAAAGAACTTTAAAGCTCTGCTGTTGTTTGGTCACACAAACATAGAGATGACAGAAGATATTTCACTTTATAAGAAACTGCATGTTTTTCGTTAACCCTTGCAGAGACTTTTTTCATGGGAGACACTCTGTTTGTCAAGTTCACAGTAAAGTGTTTTTACCAGAATTGGGGGTGGAACCCACGCGGACACATGTCCATTGGATCTTTAGTCCAACCCGCTCGGCTATCCTGCTGTTGAAAGTTGATGTTGAATGGCAATGCCTTGATTTTTTTCTCAGAGTATTTAAATGGGTGATCTGCATTAGAATATCACACACTTTGGATGCAATTCTTATGAAATATTGTCAAGGATGGTCCAGTATGCCAGTTGTACCCAATATGAATCGAATTCTTCGAAATTGTAGTCCTTTTGAGGTGGTCCCTCCTTACCTCTAGTTTATGTAAGTCATATTTTTATGTTATGTACACTAGCTTTGTCCTGTTTAGCCATTGTACAGCGCTGCAAAACATGATGGTGCTATATATATAAAACAATTTTAAAAAAAGGATCACTTAATTATATAATTGTATTATTTATTTTGCCCTTTCTCACTGTTGTTTGGTCACAGAGATGACAGAAGAGATTTCACTTTATTATAACATACTTCATGTTTTTCGTTAATCCTTTTGTGGATTTTTTTCATGAAAGACATTACGTTTGTCGAGTTTATTGTAAAACATTTTTACCAGGAGTGGGGTTCGAACCCACGCGGACACATGTCCATTGGATCTTAAGTCCAACGCCTTAACCACTCGGCCATCCTGGTTCAGACGGCCAATCCTGAAGAGCAATGCTGATTGCCAGTGCAGTGAATTTATCTGGGAGTATTTAACAAAAATATATTTTAGAGGTGATCTGCATTAGAATATCACACACTTTGCATGCAAATTGTGACAGAATGACCTGTCATACAAGGCCCCAAGGTAGTCAGAGATGGCTCCAGTCTGGCTGCCAAACAAAGATTGCACAGGCAGGAACTCCATTGTGTAAACGAATCCCATTAACAGGATTGCTGCCAGGGGGAGATTCAGTAGCTGAAGGGGATTAAAGGTTGAGTTGTCTACGTGTACCCGTTTATCAATGTTCATTTATGTTAATGAAGTTTTGTGGATATATCAGTCTATGTTTTACAACAATAAACTGTTCATTCCTGCTGTACTCAGTTCAAGGTAGTTGTGTCCACTTATTGGGTACACATAGCAGGGTTCCAAGGTGCGCATTCCGGGGACAACAGGAGGATACTGGGTGATCTCTGGGAGTTACTACAGCTCTCTTGGTGAACCCGTTACGAATTCTTACGACATATTTTCAAGGATGGTCCAGAACCCCAGTTGTATCCAATATGAATCTAATTCTTCGAGATTGTAGCCCTTTCAAGGGCCTCTACCTGTTTGCCTCTACCTGTTTGCCCATTGTACAGTCCTGCAGACAGAGCCGGCCTTAAGTGTTCTGGCGCCCTGTGCGGACTACTCCTCCGGCGCCCCCCATCCTCCCCAAAAAAGAAAGGAAAAAAATCTCCTCCCTCTGCCCCTTCTCACTATCTACCCCCTCTCCCTATCCTTACTTACCTTGTTGCCGGAGTCCTGCGGTGGGAGCGGGAGGCGTCCATCTTCCTGCTCTGGCGCGGTGCAGGCTTCACAGCTGAGTGCCAGAATAATTCCGGCACTCAGCATGAAACGCCGGCACTGCAACGGAGTCACGGAGAGTGAGGGGTGCCGAGTGGTTGGTGAAAACTTCACGAGCGACCGCTCGGTGCCCCTGCCTGGGACTTAAATTAAAACACTGTTTTTTTTGTTTTAACTTTATATAACATCCTCCGTGTTAAATAAAGTTAAACAAAAAACTTTATTTAACATGGAGGATGTTAAATAAGATCAAAAAACCCCCAAAACCCCAATGTTTTAATTTAAGTCCTGGACAGGCCGCACACCCCTAAGGTTGGCCCTGGCTGTAGAACATGATGGTGCTATATATAAAATATTTTTTACACTAAAGAACTTTAAAGCTCTGCTGGCCCATATGTCATTTTTGTTTGGTCATACGACCACTGAAATAATAGAAGAGATTTCACTTTATTGCAAACTGAATGTTTTTTGTTAATCCTTTTGTGGAATTTTTTCATGAAAGACATTATGTTTGCTGAGTTCATTGTAAAATGCTCCCACCAGGAGTGGGTTTTGAACCCACGCGGACACATGTCCATTGGATCTTACGTCCAAAGCCTTAACCACCTGGCCATTCTGGTGCCAGTGGGCTATGTGGATTGGTAGTGCAGTGATTTTATCTGAGATCTGGGTGATCTGCAATTAAAAAAACAAAAACACTTAATTATATATTTTTACCATTTTTTACACTGATGGACAGCTGTCCCTGTCCCACTGTTGTTTGGTCATACAAACACTCATATGAAAGAAAATATTTAATATTAAACTGCATGTTTTGCATTAACCCTCCTAGTGCTTTTTTTCCACAAAACATGTTTTCTTTGTCAGGATTACCAAGAGTGGAGTTCGAAACCACACGGACACGTGTCTATTGGATGGTAAATTTTGCATGCAATTCTTATGACATATTTTCAAGGATGGTCCAGAACATACATGAAGATGAAGACGCAAAAAGAATCTTAGTTTCTTCGTGTTTGTTTTCGCGGCGCGCCCGTCAATTTTTTAAAGAAGAGGACACAGATTGAATGAGCTGATCTTCGTTTGTCCAATCAACTCATTCTCGTGACATCATGCTGAGGGCTTGTCCAGCTGTAGTGGTGCACCACTTCTCCGGTTCCAGACCTGGGTCACAGCAGTGGGGTCTTGACAGGCCCTGCTCCCTGCCCATTTTCCCTTTAACTGGGGGTGTTTCCCGCTGCCGTCAGCGGGAACTCCCACTGATGTGAGCAGGGCCTCCCACTGACGTCAGCAGGGCCTCCCACTGATGTCAGGGAGACCTCCCACAGACATCAGTGTGAACTCCCATCGACATCACGTGACCGCCTGCTGAGGTCAGTGGGCAGTCCTGGCCGTGTCCCGCAATGGAAGGCTCCGGGTATGCTTAACAGAAGTAGTACAACTATATCTGTCTGCTTCTGTATCTGATTAAAAGTTGTTTAACCCCATAATATAATAATGCATTATAATTTATAGTCTATTAATATTATATAAATTAATAATATTAATTAATAAATAATATAATATACTGATAACCTCACTTTAGCTTAGTGGGCTTGAGAGCGTCTGTCCTTGCCTAGAGGTAGACTTAGAATTGGATGGAAATATTGCTTTAGCATAGTAGTAGGCTCCTAGGCCCGTGTAATTTTAAAATACGAGTAGTTTTAATACCTCAAATAGAGGTCTGACTACAAGACTAGGATCCAGATCCCCCACAGCGCTGCAGGGGACCTGGATCCTCCTCTCTGGCAGCCAGAGGAGGTCTGTGCGATGCGCGCTGACAACCTTCGCTGCTGCCGGCACTTGGCATATAGGGGGTATAAGGCATTTCTGGGGCCAGAGTGGCATATAAGGCATATCTGGGGGGCAGATGTGCATAACTGGGTCAGAGTGGAAAATAAAAGGAAATAAAAAGTCATGGTTTTTATTAAATATGAAAAAATAGTTTACATGTGAATCAATATTTACTAGAAAAACTTTTTTCCTATGGGTAGTCTTATATTCAGGCTTTTTCTTTTTTCCTAAATTAATATTACATTTTTGGGGGGTCGTCTTATAATCAGGGTGGTCTTCTAATCAAGCAAAAACGGTATATTTGTTGGGTGTTTTGTATAGTTCTCTTGCTATAGGGTGCCATTGGTTATTAGGGCACATTTGAGTGCACTGAGTTTGTTCTGAAGACACATGTTGAGTATGAAGTTCTTTTAAAGGAAGACTCCAAGCATGATATGCCCTATAGTGTATTTTATGTATCTGACTCTTCCCTTTAAGTAACTCCGAAAGAAATTATAGAAAATGGGGTTAATTAAGCATAAAACTTTACTTTTAATCTTTGCCAAATAAAATAAGCAGAAACTGAATCTTAGCTAAAAGAATGGGGCAGATATGAGAAAAATAACTGCTTTCTAAAATCAGAATGCCTAGTAGGCTAGACATTTCACTAACACCACAAATAAACTAACTAGATGAATATAAATATTACCCTGCCTTAAATATCAACTGTTACAGGGACCAAATGTCAATCACATGGTCCATATCCAGACACAAGTAGCTTGTGTGACAAATGTAAAGATTTATTTTTATCCGCCCTATCTGATGGGTACTTGGTTATCTGTGGACATTCCATAGTTGTTCTAACTTTCACACTCTATTGTGTGCAAATGTATTATAGTGCATTTTATAAAATGTAAAATAAAAGAATAGAAGTTAGGTATTATTCTTTAACTGGTGTGTGCCTCACAAGCCATTTTGTAGGCCAAAATTTTGGGATGATGATTCGATGCCTGTTCCCATGATCAAATCACCTACAAAAAATGGAGCAAGGAACTTCATCTTTAGATTAAACAATATGTGAGCAGATATTTAACAATCTAAGGTATTTAACAATATCTAGGAGACTTCCTGAGGATAAACCATCACAATCAGACCCAATGACCGAGTCTAAAAGTGGGACTAGTAGTGAGTTTCATGAAAAGATCTCTTGGGAAGAGGTAAGAAGTTCCATGACAGATAATACTTAGAGATATTATTTAACGGGGAAGTTTAAAATACGGTACTATATAAAGAAATGTAGGCTAAACTTTTTATTTTACCTGCAGACCTGGAGGCTGCCATTTATATTTTGAGTAACATTCTCTGCTCAAACACTGCACTGAGTTTGTTCTCTGTGGCAATACCAAGAAACAAATGGCCAATATGCAGCTGCATGAAAACATTATATTATGCAAAAACCAAAACTGTTAATTTGTCAATTTTATTTTAATATGATAATAGAAATAAAACAATATGGGAGTTGCGTTTCAAACCTTTCATATATATTATAAATATATATATGTATAATATATATATATATATATAATATATATATAACTGTGAGAATGTATGTATAGGGATGTGTGTGAGAGCATGAATGTGTATGTGTCAATATCTGTGTGTTAGCATGAATGTTCCTGTGTGTGTGTGTGAAACAGAGTATGTATTAGCATGAGTGTCTAAGTACAGTATGTGTTATTATGTGTTGTTGTAAGTATGTCTGTCTGCATGAGTGTGTGTTAGTATGAGTGTATAGGTTTGTGTAAGTGTCAGAATGTGTGCAAATATGTGTAACAGTGCGGATGTGAGTTAAACGGGGGTAAGGGGCAGACAAGGTCACTTGGCTATAGCTGCCCCCAAGGCCAGAAGGTGCTGGCTCTCTCCTGCTTCTGATTCATGTACAGCTGAAATATTCACACACACTAACACACCCAGACATGTAAACACACACACACTGACAAAAAACACAAGTGGGCACACACTCAGACACTTACGCACACAGTAACATATCTAATTTTCAGTGTGTTGAAGCTAGTTTGACAATCTGGATCATTTTAGGGAGAGCCTAGTAAGGGTTGCTTTTAGAGGGACATAAAAACACTTGCCTGCACCTAAACTAGAGATTCATAGGTGCTTTTCAGGATGAAATATAATTCATTATCTATGGTAAATGAGCAACACTTATAATATGCCTTGAGAAGAGACCACAATAGTCTTTAAAGCATGCAATATGATGCAATTCAGCTAATAAATGATTTCAACCAATAAAGCTAAAATCATTTTTGTAACTTTTTTTAGAGATATTTTACACTTCAGTATTAAAGTATCAAAAAATGATATCCACATACATATTTCAAAATTGCATCTTCATGGACGATAGAGTAAAGGAATGCATTATTATTTTTTATTGATTTATATGGTGCCATCATAGTCCGTAGCTCTGTAAAATGAGCTTTACTCTATCTTTCATATTGTTTGTAAATATATTGAATATAGGTTTTTTTCTCTTTTATAAAAAAGTATATTTTACTTTTTTCATGTTTTTTATAGAGAAAACAAATCTTTACCTTTAAGTGGGGAACCTAAGCCTACATGGCTCGTGACAGCCTAAAATTGGTCTATTTAGTAACTATTGTCTTTAATAAAATCACCTCTTCCCTTCACTTGTAATGATAAACCTGACTCCATAAATAATAAAATGAATGAATGAATGAATGTAGATTCCCAGTAATAACGCAGCACATGTAATTCATGAATGCGCCGGCAGGCGGCGCCTGACCTCCACTCAAAGTAACAGTAAGTAAAACTCGGTTACAGTAAGAAGAGTTCGGTATTTGGAGTAGGCGGGCCCGGGATGAGATTATGCCACGTTACTGCGCCGACCACACCGAAAAATACAGGGCTTAAGCGAGTGTGAACCGTATGTACAAAGTTAGTGGGGAGAGCCCACGGCCACCAGCGCAGGATTGCAGTCCCATGGAACTTGTGTCGGAGGCGCAGCGCAAGTAAAAAGTGTGTGTGGGGGGGGATCGCTCTACCTAAGGGGTCTTTAACCCAGAGGGGGAGGGGGGGGCAACATTGATCGGCAGAAAAAAAATTAACTCTTTGCAGTACAGCGAGCTGCAAGATTCGTTTCATAAAGATTCGCTTACTGAAAGGGGGACACTGCTGGATCTGCCCAAGTTTGCAAAGACTGGAGGTAATCGGTGTGCCCACTCTCCGAGATCCAGCTTGGACGCGATTGCTGGGAGTCGGCGTAGAGCCCAGGAAGTTGGTGACTTTTTTTTATGGTGTCCATAAAGTGCTTGTGTCCTGCAGGCTGTGCTGGGGCGGAAAAAAAAAGAAAAAGAGAGAGAGAGAGAGAGAGAGAGGACGTTGTGATAGCCACTGCCCAGGTAAGATTACAATACTAAATTATTAATATGCTTGGGAAATGAGAAGAAGGGGGCTCAGATCATGCTGCCCTGACACAGCTGAAAAAGTTATTTCAATGCAAACTTTACACATCATGTGGGAAGACCTTGGGTGTTGCCTTTGGCATTTTTACTGATCATGATCATACTTTTCCATCTTCATAAACTTTAATCATGAGACTTTTAAACCCTTCTAACCCAAGCTGTCATTCTATATTCTTTGCTAATGAGTGTTTGTTTTTTCTTTAAAATGTTACTAAATAAGCATTTATTTGTTATGACTTCCAATACATTTAGTATGAAAACATTCCCATTTTCGCTTCCTTGTCAAGGGGCAATGGTCAGATTATTAATGCGCTGCCATTGTAATCATTTGGACTGGTTGGTCTGATAGGAAACATTTATATAGTTAAAGGCATTTGACAAAGTACAGGAGTTTATTTCAATGAAGGGGGGGATGTTAAAATATGAGGTCATAGTCTAAAACTAGATGGTCAAAGGTCTAGATGTAATGTAAGGAAGTTTTACTTTACTGAGAGGGTGGTAGATCAATGGAAAAGCTTCCCAGCAGAAGTGGTAGAGGACATGTAAACATGAATGGGATAGGCATATGGCTAGATCATGCATCTAGGAGGGGTCCAAGGGCTGATTAGCTGGCTAGATGGGCCGATTGATTCTTATAATTGTGCATAATGTGAAAGAAAATGTAAAGAAAACAAAAAGTAATGCAAAATCCACAAGGATAAGTCATGCAGTGGGAGCCCAGCATGGAGGGGGGTGCATTACTGTGTAGGGTAAGGATTGTACTAGGAAACCTTGAATCTTCTGCTGTTCTTCAGAAAACCCAGAGAAGATAATAAAAGGGCAAGTTAGCCCGGCGTCTAAACTGGGTTACCTTCTCGCTGATGAGCCCAACTAATATGGGCTTTACTAAAACTTTCCGTGGCAAGTACATCCATGTCAACACTAACTAGATTTCTTTTGCCTGTTTCATCCTTAGAATAGACAGAAAGGTATCCTGGATCCCGGACTGATTAAGGTCACAATGGTCTGGGTCATAGATCAGGATTAGCTAACATGCAGCACACAAGCTGTTCTGGGATTACAACTCCCATCACCCCAGCTGGCATTTGAGTGCACACAGGCTCGGTCGATGTAAATAGCTGGAGTGCTGCCCATTGCCCATTCCCGGATTAGACCCAGGAAAGTTCACCACTCTTAGCGAGACAGCCTGTACAAGGTGCGGGATGGAATTGTTTCTTGTTAAATATGTTTGGGCAAGTAGTGAAAAAAATCCGGGAGCCAGTTTTAACTTAGTGGATATATTTAATGAGACACAAACTAAGGAATAAAACAGACAGGTTTACACTTGCTTCAAAAAATACATCGTAAAGGCCGTAAGGTTGTGTGGTAAATCGGTGTCACGCTTGGCTAAATGCCAGCCTCGACAAATTGTTGGGGTGGAAGTAGTTCCTTGTCTGCTTAGGTTGTAGTGCCTGCTATGCGTGTCACAGTGCTTGTGTAGGCTTTGAACTTTAATTAAGGAGCCACAGTTGGGAAGGCGAATATAATTTCAGTCTTCGGCATGTTAGTACATCGGACCCTAATTACACGCGTCGGTCACCATCATTGGGGCGAGGTGAGATTTTCCTGGAGAACAATCTGGAGTTAACAGGAGTCAAAAATGTCAAGTATTGTTATCTGGTGGGCAAGCCTACCATGAGGACGTACTTCGCAGAGACATAGCAAAAGATTATTAGCCCCTATTTATTTATATTTTGCCCCCACTGAAGTATTGGGGAATTTTAACCTCTGCTACATTTACCATGACTTTTGAAGTCACCGAAAACCAAAGTTTCGTACATTTTTCAGCTAAGGGGAATTCCATTTCATTTAATATGGAACAATGGCCATCTGTCTACTTAATAATCTATTGCATTTAAGACACAATTATACTACAGTATAATATATATATATATATATATATATATATATATATATATATATAAAGTCTAGCATGCGTGAAGATGCACGCTTTTTGTAGTCGTGTGACCTCTACCATACCACAGTTTTAGTGTAAGAGCAAATTGAATGTTTGCTTTTGTACAACAGGGCCGCTGAACCGTGCATACAACAAAACATGTAAAAGACATACACCATGTAAATACATATCCTATAAATGCTATCAAAATAAAGTATCTTAGATGTAAACAGGGCCAGACTTGGCACTCTAAGGCTGGTGGCCGCCATATGATGGAAGTGTGGCCAATAGCTGGATAAAAAAGGCCGCAATTTATGTTTTTTTGCTCATGCAGCGTGCGGCCGGGGCGTATCGAGCCGGTGGTGGCCGCCCATTGCAGCACCTGAGCATTGCAGCTAGAGACTGGGTGAATATGGAACGATGGCCAAGCTGGGCCTTGGTATAAATATAAGGGATGCATCCATACTATATATACATCTATTGCTGAAATGTTTTGCTATAGTAACCCCAGTGAGTTCTATCCAATCCTAAACTGGTAGTATCACCTACAAAATATACAAGAGACCCTATTGTGCAAATAGTCTGGTGTGAAGTCTATGAGGACCCCATTGGAGAAGTCAACAGGACGCTCAGCAGTGGAATTAACAAATGCAGCCCTCCATAAACATAACATTGAGTTTACCAGCAGGGGTTGGTAGGCATCAACAGGCTGTGGTGGAAATCTCACTAAATACCCTGAAAGCAACAGTGGCTTCCATGAGCCTTGAATGGACACCTAGGTTCTAGTATTGACACTTCATCTTCATGAACATTTCATTTATTCCCATTCAAATGTTGCTTCCAAGGATGTAGATGTAGGGCTGAATCTCTCCTATACCTAAAAGTGATCTCCGTAGTCATTATATTTATATACGGTATGGAATTGTCTTTGGGTTTTGCGTAAAACGACTCGACCTTAACAGTCGTATAAAGCTTATTTATTTCCTACAGTAGGAATCACAGACTCTTCATTCATAGAGCCAGAAGCCTCACTACCCATCCTGATTTAATCTGCGGAGTCGAACATTTCACATGTTCATCCGAAAGGTCATCCTTATACTCTTTCATTTAATGGAGAAAGGATGGAGCCAGTAATATCACCATTCAGTAACCGTTAAGCACCATGTAGTACATGTGAATCTCTGTGTGTGTATCTCGTTGAACATACATGTCACTTATATGTTATACACAATTAATTATTTTGGGCAATAGCTTTTTACAGGATAACGTAAGCAATAGGGTGACTGATTTTAACGGAAAGTTAACTTTTATGTATATGAATTGCTTGGGTATATCAATTATATATATATATATATATATATATATATATATATATATATATATAAATGCCTGTAGATTTGGAGCAGGTGGAAGAAGATTGTACTTTGGCTAAAGCAGTAAATTCAGACATTCCCACCCAATATTTTTTAACAATTCCAGGGCTTCTTTAAATAAACTTATCTGCTCAGCTGAGTTTACAGTTCTTTTGTCCGCAGTCCCCGCTATCTCATTCTAAGGTCATTAGGGAGGCTGGTGGTACACAGTGAGAGGCTGGGACTCTAATTAGCCAACATTAAAGCAAATGTTAAATTTAGGGACAAAATCCCAGAAAATCTAATCCTCAGATATAATCGTTTGATCTCAACCCCTACTTCGGAATGTAATGACCGGGATAAAAATCTGCAAGGGTTTCAATCAGTATAACAAATTTGTATTAATCAAGGCTAAGAGGAATGGTCATGTAAGCTATTTTTTTATGAAGATAGCATAAGAAACACGGTGCCATATTTAAAGAATTAAGGATTAAAGCCATATTTCCGAGAAAGCAAAAGTACAATGAATGATGTTTCTGCATTTAGTTTCTAAAGTGTTAAATTCAGTATAGTGTGTAGTGGAGCTCCTTTAAAAGGATAGAAAAACTCAAATTTCATTGTATTTGTAGAAGAAAGAGCAATATGTCTTTTTGCTGATGCACCCCAGCTTGTATAAGAGGCTATAATGTTAATGATAATTGGAGTTAACTGTCCGACATAGAATAAGACGTCTTGTTGATCTACTGGTATTGTTCATAATCAAATCAAATAAAAATTAAAAAAAAAATACAATAATTTATTTCCCCTTTTTTTGCAGGTCTAGTACCTTTTCAGCAAATCTGCACATGAGTTGAATGAGCCTGGATTATACTTTTTTTTTGTGTGTTAAATATTAATCTTGGAGGAATTAACCGGAAGCCCTGAAAGGGGATATTTTGGAAATGGCCAACGTTGGAGCTCAGCTGGAAACGTCTGATAGAGAACAGAACAATGAGTTTAGTGATATAATTAAGTCACGATCAGGTAGGTAGTTATCACATGCTTAGCATTGAAATATAATGTTTTTTGCTTTGATTGGTTTTGCATTCAGAGATGGACAACATGGGCCTCACCAACTGGTACCGGTGATGCCTGGAATGATAATCCCTGGGAAGTGTGAAGTCATTTATCTAATCACTGTCCAGTCGTTTACCTAATTAAGCGCTACAGGATATGACATCATATCACAGTTATCAGCATAGAGGAAGTAAATACTGGGGGCTCCTGGTGTGCTTCCTTGGGTCAAGCGCCTAGCCAAAAATACGTCACTCCATACTGTTTATACGATTATATTTTTGCTGTCAGTTTGTGTTGCATCGATGGTATTAGCCCTAAGGGTCCCCTTTTAACCCTTTAATCTCTGTACAAAATGGTTACCAACAGCATGGTAATGTTGTTATTGTCGTTAACCCGAGAGACTATATTTTATAATTGATGATATCTTCTGTTTGGGGGGTCAACCCGTATTAAATTAGCACTTGTCGTTAAACCGGTACATATTTGGAGAACCAGGGACTTAAAATAACTTTCGTAACCATGACTAGTCCCAATGGATTGCTGCCTGAACGCAAAAATACCCTGCAGAGTATTCTTGCTAAAACACTTGTTGATCTCATAGAGCAGCTGCTTTCCAGTCTGGGACATTTTTAGAAAAGTCGCCACTTCCAAAACTATAGATTGAAATCACTAAAGAGTGGACTATTGCTGTGCATTAGTGGCCAAGTCAGCCATTTTTGGCCATCTTACATATCAAACCCATTAATATTTTCTAGATTTTTCTTTGATTCATGGATAGTACTTTTTCAGTGTTTTCTAATCCCTTGTATTTTTCTTTTACTGTAAATGAAAGGATTAGCTCCACATTCTTCACAATTGCTGGTAATTGTTCTTCAAAGTTGGATTAGACGATGGAGCTCCTTGCTGTACTCTACAGATGTTAACTCATTCACACGCTTCTAATTGTACCCCGAAACCGTGTTTCCTTTCTAGGAAAAAGTTCCTATGCTCGGTAATTATGTGCGATTCCACCAACTTTGCTTGTTTTATCATTGTTGCCACTAAATGCAGCATGGAAAACGGCATTTCTAGTAAATGCCCAAACCCTTCAGGAAAATATTTCTGCAATCATTCAAAATTCTTCGGCATTCATATACTTTAATGGGAACAGTTATCACGTGACACAAAAGCAATGGTAGCGCCACTGATAATGTGTTACCATATACACCGGAGAACCATCTTCTAAGTTCCTATGTTTCCTACATTTTTATGAAAGGGAAGAATAAATTGACAGACGTGCTAATGGTTCTTCTTCTTATTTATCATTTTTATAGCTATTACATAATGATTTGTCTAGGTCTTGCACTTCGTAGGTTAGGCTATAGTCTTCTGTTGGTTATATCACATGCTTTTAGGCTGAACGTACATTTTAAGTGGTCCTTATTAAGTTATTAGGATTTCTGCCTTAAGCAATAATCTGTTACCCTAGTGGCTATACTTCTGGCCATTAAATGTAGTGGATTCTGAGCACGGAATGTTGGTTATTAAAAAAACAAACAAACCTAAAATGTATGATGAGCTCATTAAACATATGACAAAACACATGCGAATAATTGTAGGTTACAAATTTGGTCACTAAACACTGGCACCTTGTTATGTAATAATCCACCAAGGCATTTAGCTTCCTGCTTTTGTTAATTCTCCCTTTGTTTCCAATTCATAGGAGTGTTAAGAATGCAAACGTGTACATTCCATGTTTGTATAGTTCTGGGAACCCTCTGTAGGGTAATACATATATATATATATATATACATTGTCTTTTCTGTGAAAAACTCATACTGGTTTATACAGAATCCCTTGTTTGTTTATTCCGACAATGCAGAAACTTTACAATCGTGCTTAAGTTTGACTCCTTTAATTATATCCACTACCTGTGCTGGACGTCCGTTATGTATAATTTTTTTGGATGGAGAAATGGTTGTGTTGCTCAAATGACATTCATTTATTTTTTTGTGTTCTTTCCAAAAAAAGTATACTTTTATCATTATTTGTTTTATTGGAGTTTGGGGTATCTGTATTAGTCCAGTGTATAATGGTAAAGTATGTTATTTTGGAGTATTAAAGTGTTTTTTTGAATTGGGCACAATTTTTAACATGGTTTAGATTGTAATGTAGGATTTCCCAGGGTCGGAGATCCCTACGCTTTTACTCCCGGAAGGCACCCTTTGAAGGCGTTAAAGGGGGCGACCTGACACGTTGTGCAGCAGGGGCAGCTGTTTTCGGAATTAGTGTATATGGTCATCTAATTAAGGGTGCTTGTATTTTTAGAATGCTGAGTAAAGAGAAATAGGCTATAAAACACTAGCAGACAATTTAACTGTACAGTATTGTTGCAGATTTTGTTAAAATTGTGTGTAAAACTTGTTTTGTGACATTTTTACATGATCTCCTCTATTAGCTTGGAATTTATTACTTATTACATATAGCCGCTGATTTCAACGTTCTGCGGAGCTCTTTATGAGAAGAGTATAGTTTTCATGAAAAAAGAATTGACAAGAATTGACAATTGCGCCGTTTTGGCCAAATTGCTAACAAGTATAAATGTCTGTCTCTCCCTCCTGAAATAGATATAAAGTTGTATTGTGCTATCAGTAGACAGCAAAAGAGCAACTTTGTTAAAGACGATACCTTTATTCTCTGAAATTTAATAGATTGCAAGCTTTTGAGACTATGTCTCTTCTTCAGACACATTGTGTGGTTTAACTGGCCCATTAAAAATGTAATTTGTTGGGGCTTAATAAATAAAAGACAATAATAATATTAATACTAATAACAAGAGTCCTATATAGTCCTATAATATAAAGAGTCCTATATAGTCCTATAATATAAAGAGTCCTATATAGTCATATAATATAAAAAGAAGAGTCCTATATAGTCATATAATATAAAAGAGAGTCCTATATAGTCATATAATATAAAAAGGAGAGTCCTATATAGTCCTATAATTAGAAGGAGAGTCCTATATAGTCCTATAATATAAAAGAGAGTCCTATATAGTCATATAATATAAAAAGAAGAGTCCTATATAGTCATATAATATAAAAAGAAGAGTCCTATATAGTCCTATGATATAAAAGAGAGTCCTATATAGTCCTATAATTAGGAGAGTCCTATATAGTCCTATAATTAGGAGAATCCTACATAGTCCTATAATTAAAAGGAGAGTCCTATATATTCTCGAAAGCTTGCAATCTGTTTAGTTAGCCAATAACTGTCAGCCTCTTTACCAAATTTGCTCTCTACCTGATTTTTAGTTAAAGAGGTTACATTGCTTATTGATCTATGCAAAGGAATTCCACCGACTACCTTGCTCCGCGTGTATCCGTTTCCATAAACGTTTGTTTGGTGTTTTTGCTCGTTTTGACTATAGGCAAATTATTTCTTTGAAAGCAGCACTATTTTTAAACACAGCCGCTCATCTAACTGTCAATCAGCGGCTTTTATTTTCATTTCTTTGGGAGTTATATTATACTCTATGGACATCTCTGACCGTGTGATAGAAGAAAGAATAGTCACACTATGAATTTATTAGCTTTAATAAGTGAATAAACCTCATTGGTTCTGTCTATTCATTATATCCTCTGAAGGTTTAATCACGTAAAAACGACACAAACATTTAAGTGGCTATTAGGCCCTGTCACATGACAATTTAGTGTTCCCTGCAAAAATATGTGTTGGAAGACATCACCACTCATCCATGTTGAGCACTCATCCATGTTGTATAGTGAAGTCATGGAGCTGAAACAACTAATCTTCGGTCAACTCTCCTTTTAGTGAATAGACTCTTAATGTGCCTGTTAATACATCCTGTATTTTTTTGTATTATAGAAATATACAGCATTATAGAATTATTTATGTAGTTTTTCTTTCCTGCTCGCTGACTTAAACCATAGAAATGCAAGTATTAATCGACATATTAATGCAAAAAAGTGTTTAATTTACATTTGAAATTAAATTAATTTCTTTTTTTGCCATACTAAAATTTGATAATAATCTGTTTTTTTGCCATAATGAAATTTGATATTTTGTTTTTTGCCGTACTAAGTAGCATACTGTGGTCAAGTCTGCTTAATACAAATCTTAGCAAATCGCTTAATATATGGCATATTTTCCTTTGCATAATCACATCGAGCCACAGCTGCCAGATTAATACATGTTTTTTTTTTTTTAAGTACTCTTAGCGGTCGGCTTGTTTGATGTGGGACGGCTTTCTGTCCCCCAAAGCCTTCCATGCTATAGGGTTTGCGGCTGGTTAACCTGTTAGTGTATCCTTTTTCTGTAGGGGATCGTGCGAGTTAACCAAGTGTGCAGTGTCTGCTAACACGTGGCACTGGCAATTACCCAGACCAGAAACAATGAGCGCGGCGCGGGCTCAATGGGTAGTTTGCGAGCCAAAGTTTCTTTGCATGAGGCCCTCGGAGTGCAAATCCAGTTCAACCAGATCCGACTGACAAAGCTAAGAGAACAAACGATTGTCCTTGAAAGCGTGGCCTTATAATCAACCTAGTACAGAAAGGCAGAAACGTGCCAGCATTTGCTCAGCTATATGACCTGCAGTACCTCTGACTGGTGGTTTGGTGAATATTTTATTAATGAACCCATTAAAGGGCATTTTAAAAGCCGCCTTGCACTCCTATCACACCCAGGAAGTGGTTGGATATAGGGTGAACGTATGTTATTAATTACTGCTAGGGTGTTGCTGTTGTATTACTGGAATTTCAATTTATTAACCCCTTAGGGACAATAGGCGGTCCATAAACCCATTGAAAACAATGCATTTTGAGCCCGTAGATGTACGGGCTTTGTCATTAAGGGGTTAAAAAATACTAAAATACTAAAAATAATAATTTATTTGGTATAGCATAGGAATAAACAAGAATAACTAGACATTCTGTAAGGCAGGTGGTTTGATGGGTGCCGAGGTTGAGCATGGCTGTATGGTTGCCAGGTATATGATGTGTACATGTCTTATTTTTTATGCATGCGTATATTGTATATATATTATGTCTGTTTGAGGCTTCTATATGGAATCCTCCTCTCTCTTTTGGTCTCTAAAAGAAAAAGGAGGAGCGCATGATTGGAATGACGGACTGAGGGTTTTGTTTTTGTACTTTGTGGTCAGCAGGTTTAAAATTAATACCATCCTGTAAAAAATTAACCGTGTAATGTATTAATAATAGGCACAAAGCAGAAGCTGTAAGGAGAGAAAAAATACTTACCGGTAAATTGAATCTGTTGCTTTTCCCAAACCCTACATTTCACAGCTTTATAGACTTTGAGATGATGTTTACATACACAAATATGCACTATATACCTATCAAAACCTTCACGTTTGTCTATATGTTGGGAAAAATGTATATTCTTCCTCTCAGGATCTACATTTTTCCTCCCCATTAACTTATCTCTGTGCTGTTGTTAAATTGCCACAGGCTGATTCTGATGTCAGCTTCATTAAGGAAAGGTTTTACACTAAACAATTACACTGACTGACAAGCAAAAAGCACACGCTATATGAAGGGTTAATTAAATAATGAGTTATAGTAAAAGCTGTGTGAATGACAGTTCCCCTTTAAGTACGCTTCACTCCTCGATCAAACTATAGGTGGTTTCAGTAAATAAATGTAGCTTTGCTAAAAGGTGGAAAAGTTTAATTTAAATAAATAGTTAATTGTACGTCATTAAGAGAATATATACTGCTGCGATCATCTGTACTGTCGGATTCCCTACACAAAAGTGGGCATCCAGCCTTTTGATCTCTGGGTGAGAAGCTTGCCACTTGACTCCTCTCCGTCCCCGTTTTCACCCACTTCCCTCCCATGTATATACTTCTTCTTACCCTGTTCCTATGCTCATTAGACCTGGGAAGGTATGAAGGTTATGCCGATGGGGTGGCAAAATGGGCCTTCAGGGATATAACTAGAAACCACAGGGGCCCTGGGGCCCGCCAACATCACCAGGCAACATGTGGCACCTTTGCCCTCAAACAGCTTGTGAGTGGCACCTTTGCCCCCAAGTAGCTTGTCTGTGCCATCATTGCCCTTCCTCTAACACACACTCCCTCTCCCACCACTCTACACACAAACACTTACACATACACATCAATGCTCACACACACTTATAAATAGACATTGATGCTCACATACACTTACACATAGACATCCATGCTCACATACATACAAACACACATACCTCCTTACCTCTCCTGCAGATTTCGGTTTGCTGCTTGCGCAGCGTGCCTTGCGTTCACCGTAGGGTCACGTGACGTAACGTACATGACTCCGTTGTGTTCCTGACGGCCCGTGCCGGTTCACAAATGTTTACAAAGGGCCCTTTTCGAACAATTCTAAACCAGCACAAGGAGAAAGGAACAAGTGGCGACCCCTTTTGTTACGTCAGTGCGGGCCTCCAGGGCAGCTTTTTGATCTCTGGGTGAGAAGCTTGCCACTTGACTCCTTTACATGCTTCTTTGTATATAGCTATTTGTACCCTAATCTCATGCTGATCAGACCCAGAAAATTCTCACGTACAAAGATTATGCTGATGAAGTGGGATAAGGTATCTAGTGATAGGGTTTTCAAATTCAAAGTGGCGATTTCAGGGTGTGTAATTCTTAAACATAACAAGGTTTTAGTATAATACAGGGGAAAATGGGGGGTCATGGTGCAGAATTTGAAATATATTCCTTCTCCATAACAGCCAGTTGAATGGTCTAGTCACCAGGAACATTTGATTGGTTGCCATGAGGGTAACACCACTTTTCAAGTAGTCACTTTTTATATGTACTCCATTGTTCCTTCATTACATATTGAAAAACTGCGAAGGAGCTGTGAGGTTAAGTAAGCCCTTAATGCTTAAAGCTAGCTGCTCAATGCATATTTATTCCAATGCATAAGCTATTACGTATCTTAAAAATAAGAAAAGGGTGAGGCTTACAGACTTAATAGCTGTATGGAAAAACTTACTTAAGTGTGTGTTAAATACACCTTCCCCTCCACCCTTTTTTCTGTAACCATATGTAATGTATAGCCATGCTACTTAAAACTGGTTCTTCTCCCACATTAAAGCTAAGAGACACAAGTTAATCTAGGCAAAGTAGAACGAAAAGAACAGTCTAGTTCCCAAAATTGTATTTTTAATGCAAATTGGAGTCAATTTTACTGCTTGCAAATTGGAGAGTGTAATTGTGCCTCATTTAAATCCTCTCCTGGCCGCCTCTGCCAAAGTTACGAAACCCTGGTATGTAAAAGTCTTACACATGCACTCCCATTGAAATCACTAAAGCATGAGCCAATCACTTGTCTGTTGGCAAAACATCAACATTCAGATAGGATGCGTGTGATTGGTTGCTGATTGATTTCACTGACTAAAATAGGAGTTTTGCTAAGCCTGTACAAGAAGCATTCTGCAGTATGCTCCCCGATTCTACTGGAGGCAGCTGGAGGAGGAGTTACACAGGAAAACTCCAATAACTAAAGAAATTCTGCACTAATTTGCGTGCACTAAAATGCACCGGAGAAACATAGAATTTAACGGCGTTCGGGATAACTTTGTTCCTATGTCATGCTCGTTTAACCCCTTAAGGACAATGCGCTGTCCCTAAACCCATTGAAAACAATGCATTTTGAGCCCGTACATGTACGGGCTTTGTCATTAAGGGGTTAAATTCCCTCACTGTTATAAGCCTCTACCACATCTGATAGGAGGCTGTTGCATTTATCATCTCAGTAATGGAGAATGGACTGCAATAAGCATTTTATGTGGAAGGCCCACTAAAAATCCCACTAAACAAGAATGCATATTAATGGACTCTGTGATTACTTTAATATGTGTTTTTCAAATAAAAAAAAGAAAAAGAAAGCACTTACCTCAGGCAGAGGCTACGGTTTTCAATAGGTATGTAATTTTGGATGTATAATTTATGTTGGTGCGTCAAACACAGAAATGGGGAATCTAAATCAAATATGGTTAAAATGGCAAAAAAACATACAGGCTTTATAGTACTAAAATCCCTTGGTGCAAATTATGGCGGGATTGTCCCTTTAAGAATATTGAGATGTTTAAATATGCTTTTCTCCCATACCCTTGATCAACATTTCCACATTATGGCAAAATCCCTGGCTTCCTTTCAAATATACAATGTGGTTGTCTAATGCCATACTATTATAGGCCATTCAGTATGTGCCAGGCAAATAGATTGAGTTTCATGTTAATGTGGTTTTTATCGGCTTTTATGTTTTGTTGTTTTTTTGGATCAAGCAAAATAAGTCATACCAAGTAAATAATCATCATCTGGAAGAGGTTCTTAACTTTGATTGCTTATCACCAACATGTAGGATGCACAATGCAAACCCAGTCTCCAAAAAATAGCCTTCACAAAATATTTCAGAATGCTGATATCATTATACATTATTCAATTTACAGCAATAACTAGGGCTCTGGGTGCCAGAGGCTGTGCCACATTCTGACCAAACATCAAATAAGGACACACAAGGAGGCACAGGGACACAGCTCATATGTGCCTCTCACCTGGGGCAGCTATTCTTCTTGTTCCGTTGAAGCTACAACCCTGATCAAGGGCAAACCCATGAGCTTTTCATTCAGAAAGGGCTCAACAATATAATGTATAGAAAAATCATTATTGCTATTTTTAAAAAATCACCCAAATTACGTGTGCATTATACATGGTCAATGTAGACCTTCTTGCAGGACCTCACTAGCCCTTGATAATGCTTGGGAATATGGTGGAAATTCAACGTTCCTGCAAAGTCCTTCTTTAGTGAATTGACTCCAAAATGCCTACTTAGAGTTCTCATACAAGATACTTCCCAGATCCTGCTGATGATGTGGCATTGCTAAGAACTATAAGGCTCATTCAATAAGGAATAATTCCCATATCATCTTTCAGCTTGGTTGAATGACAAAGGATTCTCCGCTTCAATGGTTCATCTGAAAAGCTTTGTAACGAATGGCCGTTTACACCACTAGCTTTTGCTTTGGGAATCAAAAATGTTCTCATTATAAATTTGTAAGAACTTTTTTTTTTTTACGTAGACATCAGTATGCAATACAAGTTCGTATAAATTTCATTTTAAACCAAGCACGTACGTCGAGGCACTCATAGGGTGATAATGGGTGCAAGTCTATTCTGTTTCCCTTTGAAAACGATAACTAAGCTATATCTAAAGGCATATCACAGGCCGCACTCCTGTGATATAAATCAATAAGCTTTATGCATATATTTCAATCGAGGCTAAAGAAATCATGCTATAGTTCATTGAGAAATTGTGATAAGTCATCTACACAATTTGCAACATGATCACAAACTCAAATTTCATCAAGTGTAATAACCCAGTTTATCAAATAAGTCACATCATATTGACATGATCACAAGCTCCTAATACATGACTGCATAAGTAGTGCAGAAATACGATTATTTTTTTCCAGTTTTCTCCAGTTTTTCACAATGACAAAACAAAATTGCACGCATTTCATTTATGACATAAAAATGTTTTTACTGCACCATAAGCAGCTTCTTCAGTTGAAAATTAAATTGGTTAAAATGTGTTAATATCCTATATATATATATTTAAGAAGGTGCCCCAGATCTCCTACGTGGTTGGACACAATATGTCTCGCCTTTGTAAAGAATAGAAAGACCCATGAGGAGCGTACTGGATGAGTTGGTGAATATTCGAGAACTTTCACTTTCTAAATGTCTACACATCTGTTACTATGAGGGTTGTTGAACTTTATGTGTAATATAAGTTAATGTGTCCTGATCAACACGCAGGGCAGTGACACCTGCCTATCTTGAATGCTAAAACACAGTAGTTATAAAAGGGAATTGTCTTTGGTATGAGTATGGTATGAGTATGGTCTTCGTTGACTTGGATAATCCATGTAGCATTTGTTGGTCCTGATATAGCTCAGTGGTTTTCGTGGCTGGGTTCAGTGGCCTTTCATCTGTAGCTGAGTTGCTCTGCATTTTAATGGAGTGCGCTATTGTAGAAAAGCATAAGCAAGTGGGCAAAAAAAACCATGAAATCAATAAGAGTTTTTAGGTTTTTCGAACCAGGGACCCACAAAAATCCTCGAGGGTTGTGTCCAACTTGCAGGCCCTTAGCTGCACATCATGAAGCCAGATATTGAGTTATTATCGTATTTGCTCGATTATAAGATGACCTTGATCATAAGGGACCCCCCAAATCTGAATATTGATTTAGGAAAAAAAGAAAAAGCCTGAATATAAGACGACCCTATAGGAAAAAAGTTTTACCAGTGCGGGGAACTCTGATCTCTGACAGCCGGGGAAGGTCTGCGCGATGGACGCAGACAACCCCCGCTGCTAGCCACACCTCCTTCCGGCGAATCGCGTAGACATCTACACGCTGCCCCGGCTACACACCGGGGACTCAGAAGCACCGGTAAGTGGGGCGGGGGGGGGGGGGGAGACAGGAGGATCCAGTTCCCCTGCAGCTGCGGGGGATCTGGATCTTAGTCGTCTCATAGTCAGACCTATTTGAAGTCTGATTATAAGACGACCCTGATTATAAGACGAGGCGTATTTTTCAGAGCGTTTGCTCTGAAAAAAACCTTGTCTTATAATCGAGCGAATACGGTATATTTTAGGACAAGCTGTCGTAGAACTGCTGGGATCTCATAAATCTTGTGCTATTGGTAGCTCACTGAACTTCATATTTCCCCCTGTATTCTCAACCATGGTAGATCTGATGACTTCTTTGAATGCAATAATAGCCAAGATCTTGGAAAACTTCTCATCCCCTCTGGCTTGAAAGGAAATAAATTGACTGTAGATCATCTAAACAGAAGGATTAAACGTGAGGTTTTAATTGAGTTTTGGCTTATTGTCTGCATAGCAGAAAAGAACAACATGCTGATTTGTTTCGTTGTGTGCTCTGCCAACACAAAACAATAGAATGTTGTCATTCAGGTCAGAGTACTTTCCAAGTCCTCCTCTTCCACGTTCTTCCTCCAACATAGTATACACCCAGCTGTTTTCTGTTTGTGGGGGAAAAAAGGAGTTAACGTTTGGGGGGGGGGGGGGGGGTCCAAGAAAAAAACGAAAGAAAACAAGTGTAAAGAACATCTTCTCACCCAGCTGATGATAGGGAACACTTTCTGCCCCAAGCCATGCCTCCCATTTATTGCTTTGTGCTGTGCTCATAAAGTAGAAGTCTATTGACCAAGAAGGTTCTATTAACACAGCAAATAAATGTCACCTATTAACACTTTCATAGCCAGTCTTGCATTTGCAGGGTTTTTGTGATTTTGGATATGCAGTATTATTTAACTTTTGACACCTACAATGATTTTTTATTATTTTATTCGTTTTTTTATATTTAGTAAAAAAAAAAAGTCTGTATAACTTTGTAACAATTTCCAAATCTATTGACGCTGTAGATAATATTAATGCTCTGATAAATATATACTTTATTCAAATCTGAATGTACTCGCATTTCATTTTTTTTCCATTCCCGGGACCATGCGCAAGACATTGAATGACCCATTTCTCTCTTGCATCTCATTGCTATTGTTTAAAAAACTATTCACAGCTAAACCTGCTGTCCTTTTGTCATTTTGCTTTCATTGTTCTGAAACACTAGAGCAATGAATTGAATATTTCTCCCCACCCAGGTTAAAGAAACATTAGCCCCTGCAGGGATGCAGGTCTGTCGAGGACTGAGGCTTGTGAACTGTAAAATGAAACATACATCATAGTGAGATAATGCATCTGGCACAAATAACAAAGCACTTTGGAGTCTTGGAGTAAAACACATTGTTATTTGTTATTTGTTAGAATAGAGTCAAGAATCATAGCTGTCCAGGACTCCTACCCGTTAGTTTAATGTATCTTACTGTATGGGCATTAAAGAAAGCTGGTATTGGCAATGGTTAAACTGGCATGAATTCCAGTCTGCCTTTTGCCACAGTTTCAAAGTTTGAAAGCTTGGCTGGCTTTTTCACTTTGGCCCTGGGCTATTTAAGGGTACAGACATTTGGGAGTGTTTGCTAAAAAAGCCAGTGCCCTAAGTTCATTGACCTCTGCAGATCCTACCTCTTTCCCAAATCCTAAATGTTACAATTGAAATAAGCAATGATTTTATTAGAAACTTAATTTATATGTACTGTATACCATGGGGTACCTTAATCTTGATTATGATCTCTCCTCATTACATTGCCCATGTCCTATTGTTAATTGCTAATTGCTTTTGATTGATTTAGGCAGTCTTTGTAAGGGTGGGGTAAGGAGAAGGGAGAGAACTTTGGGACAATTCAGGGCAATTAATTACATAAGGCTAGGTTTCCACTTGGGTTTTTTTTGCTAAAAACGCCCATAAAAACGCCAATAGCGCCACCTGGCGTTTTTTTTTGTGAAAAAACGCTGCAGCCAGATGTTAGCTGTTCTTCAATAGGAAATCGCAAAATGCCATTTCCACTTGGCGTTTTTCTGTTTGGCGTTTTTTCAGTCCTGTTTGGCGTTTTTCTGCTTTTTTGGGCTCTGTGGCAGTTTTTCAAAACTGCAGCATGTTGACACTCTGGCGTTTTTTGCAAGAAATCTTGGCTTTTTTTCTCCAATAGAAGTCTATGGGAGAGAAAAAACGCCATGAAAAAGCCATGTGGGTTTATTGCCTTGGCGTTTTTTATGGCGTTTTTTCCACAGTTACAATGCAGAGGATGGACCCGGTATCTGTGTGTCCTACGAGAAATAGGCTGGAAACAAACAGTTTCACACAAAACAAAGTCCTGGACTGGTTCATATTGAATTTTACACCATTTGGAACAAACATGCCATTACAAACAAACATACGCGACCGGATCCTGCGTGCCAAAAGCAACAGCAAACAATTTGCACCATCATTTGGGGCCAATCTTCCCAGAGGAGCAGACATTCGAAATAAAGCATGCCTTACAAACCACAGAAAAGAGACAAAAGGGTCTACCAAGTAAATGACATCAGGAGAGGGCAGATACTTGCCATTTATCCTAATCCCTTTTAGCTGGGTGAAACTTCTAACTTGTAAAGGCTGGAAAAACTGCCTAAGGTCAAAAAAAGCAATTTCCACAGAAAGGCTAAAACGCCAGAAAAAACTGCAGAAAAACCGCCAAAACGCAGGTAAATGCAGTGGCAGTTTTCTTGGCAGTTTTCCTGGCGTTTTTCATCAAGAAAAAAACGCCGGACAAAAACCCAAGTGGAAACCTAGCCTTACAGGAGTGTGCAATAGATCATGGGCTGTTTTCTGGACATTCAAAGACCGCTGGGCCCTCTTACTGATCCGGGTCAAATAATGATAAATCTGCTGGAGTCAACAACTTATACAAAATCGCAATGGAATGACCTGCCTCATCTGTGGTTCGGATTAAAAGGTCTGGGAGGTTGTGTTAAAAAACACAACTTTTATTCAGAACAAACAAAAATATCAGAAAAAGGAGTGTGTATAAAAGGAGTGTGTATATGTGCATGTATGTGTGTGTATGTATGTATATATTATATATATATATATATATATATATAATATATATTATATATATGTCTTATAGTATATACCGTATTTGCTCGATTACAAGACAAGGTTTTTTTCAGAGCAAATGCTCTGAGAAATACCCCTCGTCTTATAATCGGGGTCGTCTTATAACTAAGATCCAGATCCCCTGCAACGCTGCAGAGGACCTGGAACCTCCTGTCTACCCCCCCAACTTACCGGTGCTTCTGAGTCCCTGGTGTGTAGCTGGGGCAGCGTGTAGACGTCTACGTGATTTGCGTAGACAACTTCCGCTGCAGCTGGAAGGAGGTGCGGTTAGCAGCGGGGGGTGTCTGCGTCCATCGCGCAGACCTTCCCCGGCTGTCAGAGATCAGAGTTCCACTCACCGGGGAATTCTCTGATAGCCGGGGAAGGTCTGCGCGATGAGCAGACAACCCCCGCTGCTAACTGCACCTCCTTCCGGCTGCAGCAGAAATTGCCTACACAAATCGCGTAGACGTCTACACGCTGCCCGGACAACACACGGGAGTCAGAAGCACCCGTTAAGTTTGTTTTTTAGGGGGGGGGGAGTTAAATGGGAGGCATAAGGCATTTCTGTCAACAGAGTGCCTATGAAATGCCCTTTTTTTTTTTTTGACAAGTATTTTTATTTTATTTTATATCAGGAAGACAAAACAGGATTTCCAGAGCAGCAGTGACCAGCGACATAAAAAGGCTGGTAAGGCATAGATACATCAAGTTGAGTGACAAGGAAAGTAAACAATCGCATGACAAGTATTGAAAAGATTCTCAGCTCACACCATGACAATTGTGGAGCAGAGAGATATGAGATACATAAACAGCGATTGTGAAATACAAAGTAGGCATGAGGGAGCCAATATAGAAACATAGAAACATAGAAAGTGACGGCAGATAAGAACCAGTAGGCCCATCCAGTCTGCCCAACCTCTGAGTACTTTCCTTTAGTACTTGCCCTTATCCTATATCTAGCTTGGCATTATGCCTATCCCATGCTTGCTTTGACTTTACTGTATTAACATCTACCACTTCTGCTGGGAGGCTATTCCATGCGTCCACTACTCTTTCCGTAAAATAATATTTTCTGATGTTACCATTAAACCTTTGCCCCTCTAGTTTATGCTTGTGTCCTCTTGTTGTGATAGTATTTCTCCTTTTAAATAAACTCTCTTCCTTTACCTTGTTGATTCCCTTTAAGTATTTAAATGTTTCTATCATATCCCCCAGTCACGTGTTTTTTCCAGGCTATATAGGTTAAGATCCTTTAACCTGTCCTGGTAAGGTTTATCTTGTAATTCATAAACCATTTTAGTAGCCCTTCTCTGAACTTTCTCCAACATATCTATATCCTTCTGGAGATACGGTCTCCAGTACTGTACACAATACTCCAGATGAGGTCTCACCAGTGATCTGTACAACGGCATGAGCACTTCCCTCTTTCTACTGCTAATACCTCTCCCTATACAACCAAGCATTCTGCTAGCATTACCTGCTGCTCTACTGCATTGTCTACCTACCTTTAAATCCTCAGAAATAATTACCCCTAAATCCCTTTCCTCACACGTTGAGGTTAGGACAGTACCAAATATTCTATACTCTGCCCTTGGGTTTTTATGCCCCAGGTGCATTACTTTGCATTTATCCATGTTAAATGCAGATTGTATCTAATACTGCGTCAGTGCTATGCTAGGGCAATGGGATGTAAGTTTTTTTTAATTTTTTTATTTATATATTTTGTATTATTTTTTTGTATTTTATATATTTTATTTACACAAAAATGGTTTTAGAAGTCCTCTTGAGGGACTCCTGAACATTGCCAGTTTGGGGATTGGTTCACCAATGACATTCACAGCTCACTTAATTTTTTTACGGATATATATTTATTATTATTAATGATTTTTTTTACTATATTTTACCAAAAAAATTTTTTTTCAGCTTTTCTGTTTCAGGACGGGAGGGGGGTGAGAGACGTGGTTTCTCACTCCCCTCCCCGCGATTCCCCCTGCACAGATCATACTGTGATCTCTATGCAGGTCCTCACAGACGTGGCTTTTTCTTGGCGTTTTTTCTCTCCCATAGACTTCTATTGGAGAAAAACGCCAAGATTTCCTTGCAAAAAACGCCAGAGTGTCAACATGTTGCGATTCTGAAAAACTGCCACAGAGCCCAAAAAAGCAGAAAAACGCCAAAGAGGACTGAAAAAACGCCAAACAGAAAAACGCCAAGTGGAAATGGCATTTTGCGATTTCCTATTGAAGAACAGCTAACATC
>VKOC01000005.1:19364474-19387583 GCA_009364415.1 Spea multiplicata | reverse complement strand
CATTTAATAATAATAAGAACTCACAATCTATACCGGTGTTCATTTGTTCCTGAACAACATGAGGGAGGAAAAAAGAGGTACGGCACAGCAAAGGAGAGGACAAAGGAGCTCTGGAGGTTATGACGGGGAGTAGGCATCACGGGGTGGCCCGCACACCTAAAGCCGACTGTGATCACAACTTGCACGCCCATTTCGGGTCACTCACCGGACCCGCACCATTCATTTGCTATGAGATGGACATAGTATTATCCCTTGCCCTAAATGCGAAGTCACGCTAGGGTATTCATATTGGAATAGTTATTTTTTATCATGCAAACCATTTACCATTTTAGTAGTCCTCTTCAGAACTCTCTGCAGGACATCCTACAAAATAATTTTTCCCAAGTCCCTTCTGTTGTCACTGACAGAACAGTATCCTCAAAGCTATATTTTACTGTTGGAGTTTTACATTGCAAGTGCATTATTTTGCATTTATCAACATTAAACTGCAGCTGCCACACTCTCGACCATTCTTGTAACTTACTTAATTAGTTTGGGAAGATCCTCTGATCTCCCTAATTGGCTGATAACTGGTTATCCGGGGAAAAAATTGCTAATTCCTATGACCCAGCTCACACATCATGTTATTACTTGGGGTATCTGATCTTTGGCATAGAAACAATTGCTTACAATTTAGCCAGCTCTGACACGGTCTATCATTATGCAATTAGGCCATAGATGTAAAGTGCTAAATGTTTCCTTTTGATTGATACATACAGATAAGATCAAACTCAATAGGTATTAATTTTGGCCAGGTTGGATTTTAATAATACATACCAGTCACAGCACATTTTTTTTATATTTGGTCCATATTTATGTAATTTATAACAATATTTTAACCAGAAAATCTGGTTTGTTTATGGCCCTGGAGCAGAACACCCTGTACTATAGTTTTACCTTGAAGAATTTAACTAAAGTGAACACAGTCCTGGAATTTCCTTGTTTGACTTGTCAACACAACTGTTTGTAACCATGAAACCTAGCTAAGAACCCCCATAAGCAGTCTAAATAAAAACATAGAAGGCAGATAAGAACCATCAAGTCCACCCATGTTTTCCTGCTTTAAAGAATCAGTCCTTGATTCTGGTGTTAGAGTCAGAATTCTAGAATCTAGAATGTACTATGCAGATGCCTGAGCAGTAAAATGTGTGAATTCTGGTGTTTCAATCAATCAGGTGTATAAAATCAATCACATAGTCATGCAGTCTGCTTTTACAAACATTTGTTTGGGTCATTCTGAAGAGCTCAGTGAATGGAAGTGTGGTGGTAATATGATAGGATGCCACCTATAAAATATAACAGTTCATGGAATTTGATCACTGCTAGATATTCCACGGTCACCTGTAAGTGGCATTATTGGAAAGTGGAAGTGTTTAGGAACAGCCGCAACTCAACCACGAAGAGGAAGACCATGTAACACCACAGAGAGGGGACACCGAGTGCTGAGGCGCATGGTGCCTAAAAGTCTCCAACGCTCTGGTGATTCATAGCTGAAGAGTTTCAAACTATCCACAAATAGTATGGATATGTAAATTTTTGGGCCCATGTGACATCCTTAAAAACATTATTTGTCTTGTCTTGGTATATATAGCATCTAAAGCTACTAAAGCTAATTACATTGCATGCAATTCACAGCAGATTGAAGAGACATTAGTTTGATTACTGCACAATAATGTGTGACTTGTATGAATAGAACTTTCCCTTATATTACTTAATATTAATCATTAATAGTTATAAAGGTTTTCTTTCGCTGGTCGCCGCGCTGGTGGCCGTCTTGTAGCCTTCTCCATTCGACACTCTGCTCTGCAACACAGCGTGATTTATTTATAGAGCAGATTAGAGAATAAGGAGGGGTTAAAGGTTTTGTCAGCTGTCTGTTGAGAAGATTTTCATTCTTAATTTGATAATCTTAGAGTGCACAGCATCAGTGTATCACTGTATGCAGGCCATCAGCGAAATACACTGTAGTAACTGAGATTGGAGAGTTCCTCTTATCTCCAAAAAAGAGAGACTAATTTGCTTTTGGAGCAATGTCCTTACAGTTTCCACGTCAAGCTCCATGGAGGAACAACAATATGACTATGCCACAGAAGGAAAACCCATTGAGTGAACAAGGAGAGACGGTTATAGGTATCTATCTTCTAAGTTTAGGTAGGTACCAGCTCCAGCTATCTGGGATCTGCAAATTCTTGAGATATAAAAATATAATTTAGAATACTTATGTCAAGGAGACTTGTAACCATACTTCATATGCTTAATAGAAATATAAAGCTATGTGGAAAAACCTAAAGAATAGTGAATAGTAAGGTAAAGGAAGTCAATTTATTAAAATAATTATTAAATTATTGACTTTATAGAAAGTCTAAAGTCTAAAGTAGAAAGCTGAACAACTTGTAACCACTGATGACCATCCAGCTATTATTAACCAAAAATATGATATGCATTTCAGTGCAAAATTATTGACTCTGTAAACTTTACAATTTTTAATACTTATTCAATGTTCACTAAAGACTCAATTAATTTCTCCGAATTTTGATTCATACAATTTCCAACTGACTTGATTCGAGGTTTGACCAAAAAATATGGTTTAAAAGGTGAACTTTTAAATGGTTAATTCAAATATTTGTCCTATACTCAAGAACTTCACAAAAGCTGCTATTATACTGTATTTCAATCACTAATTTACCTCATTTCACTTTGAATTCCACCTGTAGCCACAGACATATCTCTAGTGTTGCGCATAAAGGACTTTAGGAAATATTAGGACCATAAAAGTATTCCTTCTGTGTTTTGTTAGTGGACATAGCATTTGTCAGCAGATAAGAACAATTTGGCCCATCTAATTTTCCTACCTAAAGAGTCAGACCTAAATCAGTTCCAGGTCTTCTCTTAGATTTAGGATAGATTTATGTCTATCCCATACATTCCCTTAATGTATGGGATAGAAAACTTTCTGTAAAGTTCCTTTTGACGTTAGTGGCTTTTAATTGTTCTATGTTCATTGAGGAAAATGTCCTATTTCACATTATTTTATCATGTACTGCATACATGTTAGCATTCTGTATCATGCTGCACCATTATCACTTGAATAAAAAGAAGCAAAAATAAGAAATTGGTGATTCTACATCTGTTAATGATAATGAACTTAAACCTTGTCCAGAGATATGAGTATCCTTATTTAATCATTTTAATTAGCTAAGTCAGATACTCACATAAAGCTTTGGTAAGTCGCGTGACAAAGCTGTCATAAATACCTATATTATTATTTTAGGATTGCCTGGAGAGATTCTCCTGTGAGAGAGGCAAATAATGTCTAGCTTGCACCCACATCTATTTAGGCATTTAACAAATGATACAAGAGTAATTGATCTCAAGTGAATGGTTTGGTTTGACTCTAAACTCACGCATATGTTAGATGTCACTCTCAGTGTTAAATTATGTTTTTCTAGATGCTATCAAGCTGATAAAATATTGATTACATCAGGGGAGCAGAGTACAAATCTAACGTTTATTTATGTTTTGTGGATTCCAAGAATACAACAATTCTAAACACAAAAAGTAATAATTAGATAACTGTTTCTTTTTGGAGCAACTGAACTAATTGTTAAATTGATCTGGATTTTTTTTCCCACCTAGGTTGGATGTCTTGGTTTGGAAACAGCATTGTAATATTCATTTTATATAAACAGAGGACCAGCTTGCTACCCACAGATTATCTCACGTTTAACCTGGCTGTGTCCGATGCAAGCATCTCTGTATTTGGGTACTCTAGGGGAATCATAGAAATTTTCAATGTGTTCAGAGATGATGGCTTCCTTATTTCTTCTATATGGACTTGTCAGGTAAGTTTGGCCCTATAAATAGAATGTTTATATCTATTTGTAAATGTAAGCTTAGTGTATTAGGTTATTGTAAATGTATGCATCATACCTGGTGAGCTAGTCATTGTGAGACAATATAACCTCAAGGTAGAAGTGGTTTGTAGATTCTGGAGCATTGCTTGCATGATGGCCTCCATGGGAAGTCTCTTCATCACCAGTGATGGGTTATGGCTGCCATACTAGCACCCTCTGTCGGTATCGCTAGGGAAAGTGAGGGGGCAAAAGGAAAGATCACACAGTTCCCTCTGGTGGGTATCTTTCTTAACATAGTGAACACTAGGAGAAAATATTAAGGTTGATGACTCAGTACTAACAAGGGGTTGAATATTGACATTCTTGTCACACTTTATTGGGAAAAAAACATCAACTATTGGGGCATGGTGTTTACTTTGGGTATGGTGGATCTTGTTTCAATCTACTGGAAGATAAGGAAATATGGTCTCTGCATTTTAGTTGCATTTTAGCTGCATTTTGTGTCAGCTTACACATTCTGAACCTTTATGGGTTATGACACAGATGATTGTATTAGTGTAAGGTGCATTTCACCAACTGAGGGTAAGGCTGGTCTTTCAGGAGGTATGAACAGTTTTATTGGCCTCACATTACATTGATTATGGCCACCTGGACCACCAATTATGGTTTGATAATGGCCACCTGGACCAGTGGCTAGGTATTGCTACCATTATACCCCATTATTTTCTCCATTAAATGAAGATACAGTACATCAGAAGATGAAAATGCGATCTCATGTTCGATATACTTAGTCACAGTTGAGAAATGTAAGCAACAATCACAATGCATTCTTTGATTACAGAGCAATAATCCAGGCTTTTCCTCCTCAGGGGAAGAAATAAAACTCAGCAAAAACCACTTGACAAAAAAATCGGATGTGGTTTCTCTGACTTGTGCACCAGCTTTATCTGCAGATAATGGAGGGATTAGTAGAGCAGACAAAGTTGACATATAATAGCTACTTTGGCAATCTGTTTCCAATCCTTTCTAACAGCTAAAATGGGATTAGAAAAAAAAATGTCGATAGAATTTTCAGTGACAGCTGCCACACCATAAACACTTTAGTGTAAGGGCAAACAGGCCTAACAAAAATTTAAGATTTTGCATGCCTGTTTGCTTAATTATGCTGTATACATTTGATGTATGAATGTCGTGTTTACTACTATTTTAAACATTGTTAAAATTATGTGGTCTGTTACATGTACCATTATCTTTATGAGAGCTGTATGAACATGTTTTGGGCTGCTTTCTGGGTGCCAGACTCTATTGTGGTAAAGGAAAGTCATTTCAAATGATGCTTTCATGCTTTCATTAAAATCCAGCCATCTATGGGTTTTTCATATGTCATGCAAATTATAACATAACCAAAATAAGCAGAAACCCAGAAACAGGGAGTTGACAACTAATGCATGCTTTGGGATCAGCTTACATTGGGTTCTACTCATGCTGTACATTTAGATGTCTTCAAGAGTCATTTTCTCAGCTTGGTCATTGAATTTGCTTAGAGACAGAGGAAAAAAAGTAATAGATAAAATACTTAATTGCAGCATTTCAATCACTAACCAATCTATGTTTTAGTCCCCCCCGTGATTGTACTCTAGAATAGATATAACAGGGGTAATTTATGATGGAATTCCAAGCCTCCATTGAAGTGGTGAAAATTCATACTTGGAACAAGTTCTAAAAATAGAATCTGATAGAATTAGCAGGTTAACGACGTGCGTGCCAACCAGCTAAACCCTCGCCAGTAACCTCAGGCTATTAGTTGAGAATTTTAATTATCTGAAGATATCACAACTCTGACCAAAGAGTCATCCATTGAATTTCCATCTTTTTAAATGCCCCAATAAATTAATTGGGCCTTTTTCTCTTCTTGATTTACATAAGAGACTTTCTTGAGTTTACAGATGGCTATCTCTTGAAAATATATCATATTTTCTGACACATAATATATATATATAGAATAAAAGTATTTATGTTTTCTTTACAGGTAGATGGTTTTCTCACACTTCTATTTGGTCTTGCTAGCATAAACACACTAACACTTATCAGTGTAACACGATACATTAAAGGTTGTCATCCACAAAGAGGTAAGAATATGTTTGAATTTGTGTACTCCTGCTTTTTTGACACTTGCCAAGAAGCCATGAATACTTGCCATATAAATCCTATTTTATGACATGACTGGTAGTCTTCATAAGACTCCGGTGGACATTTGGAAGAAGAGTCTTATGAAGACTAGCAGTCCTATCCAATAGCATTGTGGATATCTTCTGTTTTCTACTACTGTGTGCTTTGGTATCTGAGGAGCCCTTGCAGAGATATAATTAGAGGAGAATTCTTTATCTTTATATTTTGTATTTGGTTCTATTTTTCTCTTTAAGTTCTATTTTATGGTTCATCATCTTGGAAATAGAACTCAGCGGATTTTCTGCTGGCTTTAAGTTGGAGTGTACTTAAGTTATAGATAAGAGGTGCCAGCTCCTGCACTACAATTCACAGAAGGTTGATGCAGGGACCATGTGAAATGCAAGGAGGATGCAAGCTGTGAGTGGTGTAGCTTCTGCTTAATTCAGGATGTTTTACAGGAGGGAAAAAATGGGCTGACTAGATGGACTCAATAGATTTTATATGCCATCAGATGTATGTTTCTCCTACTCCCCAAAACAGCCAGCCAACCTTAGCCAAACATTTGGCTGATGACTGGCCTAATGCTATACTGCTACTAACAGGAAAAAACACCTCCATGAAAAACAAAATCACTATTAGTAAAAAGTTTGGTAGGACATAGACACCACAAGTTGACTACAATTCAGCTATGTTGACTTGCGATGAACAAAATACTATTATATCATGGATCACGTTTATTTAATGTATATTTTTGACAAGTGCTCCTTAAAAAACTACACCTGCAAGCACCATTTGCAAATAGCGTATGGATTATAGATATTGTTGGAGATCATTTTGTAACTGTGAACTTTTCTCTTTCAGCCAACTGTATAACCAATGGGAGCATCACAATATCCCTGGTTTTAATCTGGATTGCAGCCCTGTTTTGGTCTATGGCTCCTTTGCTAGGGTGGGGAAGCTACAGAGGTAAAATAGACCAATCTCTATATATTTCACAAATATATAATTAAATGTATTACATTTTCAGAAGAAAAAGTAGAAAAGGAATCGGGTTACATGAAAAGAATCTTTGTTACAGAATAAGACACTAGTTGGTGAAATAACGGAGTCAGCTTACTTCCTCCACCCATAATTACTATCTCCTGGTCACCTTATATGATGTCCCCAACCATATCATTTTGCGCTTCACTTGGGGCAACTGATTAAATTGGGCACTATTCATCCTGTATTTTTACTCTATGGCAACCATAAACAAAGAGAAAGTCTTGTTTTTGAAAATCCCAGGCTTTGGATATAAATAAGTGATGAAATTGGATAGCAGCTATGTATTCATAAGTAAAGCATAAAAATTGACCAAACTAATTGCACAGCCATGCTCTAATCTATACTATTATGGGAAGTTCTCTAATTATCACTCTTTTTTCTTCTATACTCTGCTCTGTTCTCTCTCTTACCTTGTAGTAAATATAAATAAATAAAATAACACCTGTATTCTTTTTTTATTTAATAATTTGCCACCAACTTACCACATACTTTCCTCAGACCGTTTGTATGGGACATGTGAAATTGACTGGACCAAGGCCAGCTACTCCACAATATACAAGTCATATATTATATCCATATTCATTTGCTGTTTCTTCCTGCCTGTAATGGTCATGGTCTTTTGCTACGTGTCCATTATCAACACTGTAAAGTCAAGCCGAGCCTTAACAAGTGAAGGCGATCTAACAGACAGACAACGAAAAATGGAACGCGATGTAACTAGGGTATGTCTTTTTAATTAGTATTTCATTTATTACTATAGGTATTTAATTCACTATTGTATAGTGCTATAGAATATCATGACCCCATGTAAATAAATAAGTAAACAATAAAATTGATGGGATACCCTTGTAACGCTCTTATGTATCTAATAGGGAGTTAAAAATGTTTGCCTCTCTATGCTATATTGTTAAGTGCCTTATTATCTGCCACAAAACCACAGTTACTTTTATTCAGTAAAGGTACGATCTTTTGTTTTAGCATACAGCCATACTAGGGAATAATACAGTATGTCTACTAACATACAGAATTAAGAGACCTGCTTCTATATTATAATGCTCATTTAAATTCTGTTTTTCTTCCAGGTGTCTATTGTTGTTTGTACAGCCTTTATTGTCGCCTGGTCTCCATATGCTGTGATTTCCATGTGGTCAGCCTGTGGCTACTATGTTCCCAATCTAACCAGTATCCTCGCCAGCCTCTTTGCAAAATCTGCTAGTTTCTACAATCCCCTAATCTATTTTGGGATGAGCTCCAAGTTCCGAAAGGATCTCAACATCTTACTTCCATGTACAAAAAACAATAAGGATCCTGTCAAACTCAAGCGCTTCAAACGTCTTAAGCACAAGCCGGAGTCTGTGCCGCACGTCAAAGAGCAAAAATGTAACAGGAGTCCTGTACCACAGCAGTTGATAACAGCAAGTAAGGATTCTGGGGTGGGAAGTCCAAGCGATACTCCACCCCTGGAAATGAAGGACGTATGCACCTGTCAATTGCATTTGGCATCTGACAGTCCTAGTTATGAATGTGATCGATTATGAGAACGTTATCAACACATTTTAGGGCTATGTGATCTGACCATGCAAGACCATGTAACAATAAAAAGTTTGTATGATGTTTTTAAGTGTGGTATGTGTTTGCCTGGAGCCTAAACCTATTAACTCTACCCAAACCCCTTAAATGAGGACAGAAATCCAATATGTGGGTAGAGCATTGGCCATGCCTGGATTACCAACCAACACAAACATTAGCAAACAACCCGCCAGCTGCAGGGACTAGGTCTGCAGGAGGTTCTCATCCCAACTTGCCAAGAGTCCTAGTCCAGCCGGTGTCATAAACTGGCCGCTGGACCCGCCTCCCTAAGCCCGGTTTGGGTGCCTCTTAAGGTAACAAAAAAACACAACTTCCACGCTGGCCAACGGGGACCTCTTCCTCTGCTGTGACTACGAATAATGATTAAAGCAAGAAAAACAGCAACAACAACGAAATATGCAATACATTTGGGTGGTAAGGTAGCTTATGAACCTTTATGAACCCTTAAAACCCTGAAACAGTGCTGCAGGCACCAATCACTAAACTGCTGGCATCCTTTAAACCGGCCCAGACCAGCAGTCATATTCACCTGTCCCTAACTGTCCAGGAGCCCCTTTGTCAGTAGACATTTCTAGATTTGGGATATATACTGTATGGTCTGAATTGGTTTTGGTAATTGTTTTTTTTTTTTGCAAAGGCTAATACTTTGAATGCAATGCCATATGGTTCAGGGTTCTGATTCTAGTTCTGATTTTTTTTTTTTTACTCAAAAAATACCAAGGAGACCAATATCTGAGATTTGTATTTTTACTAAGTGGGGGAGGTGATTGAGGTTGCAAGCTAATGATCGCAACATCACACACATTACTTTCCTGCTTCTGGGCCCTATTCTACACACCAGGCCTGCAGCAAGTATGAAAGGTAATCATAGAGGGAATGCAGAGGGGTGACAGGAAGGTATTGGCACACGAAGGATGAGCACATGGTGGATTTGCACAGGGGTGTACACTAGGGGGCAAATATGCATGGAAATACCTACTACCTGGCATTTCTGACCACCATAACTCATGTGATTATGAGTATTACTCTTTACTATCCTTGAAGAAAAATTATATATATATAATATATATATTTATTATACTCTGATACTCAAACAAGCAAAAAAAAAACCTTTCCCTACGTTACTATTCTAGTAGTTGGAACCTAGATGACTCAAGGCAACATCTCAGGGCACTTCCAAACGGTCCAGCATTTAGAAAAAAACATAAACAGTAGAGTAATTGGGGGGGACATCTTATAACCCCAATCTTATAACAAGCCAATTAAATAAATTTGCATCACAACTCCCTTTCCCTATATTAAGGGATGAAGATCACTTATGATGCTGTGAATGGTCACTATCCAACCATAAAATAATTCATACCACAAGGTAAGCAGCCATATGCTATCCAATTTTCTGCATGTTCAATCACTAGGTTCATCATACCCCCTCCCAATGCAAATAATTATATACCTATTGCCCCATTTCTAAGTACCTAATTGAACTGCACTATCCCTCTCACTCTTGTATGTTTAGGTTTTAAGCCACTAAGGTAAAATCATCCATTAATTACCTTTTTTCTTGGTCAATTCCTTGAATCCTCGTCTAAAACTATAAAAGAAAAAGAAATGCTGACAGACTGGGGAATTTTATGGTTTGTGTGAAAGGTGGTCCATTCTAACGTTACAAATAACACTGAAGCCCAGATCAAAAAGGGATTGCAAATGGGGACACAATTTTTTTTTTTGTAAGGACAGTTAATCACACACTTTCTGGATATAAACTCCAATTTTGCCGGTTTTGGGGAAAACAAGGTTTAAGGCTCTGCATGGGATTTTCTGTCCGCAATAACAGCAGGCAGAGAACACCAGTATGTTCTGTATGCTGTCTGCAAATCATTCTGACCTGATGAGTTGTTCCAGGCATTGTTCTACAGGCGTGGGATGCTTCGACTAGATCTGCAGCACACTGAGAAACAAATAACCCATTTGCAAAGAGAAGCAGAGTGTAAAATGTTTGAAAATGTTTGTGAACTTTACTGATACTGAGCCAATATCTTTCTGGTGGAAATGTCTCTGCAATTGGCGACCACCTCTCTTTCAACAATGGATCAATGGAGTCTGTTGTTGATTCATTAGGGATAACAGAACAGCTTTCATTTGTGCGTTGCCTGAGCCAAGACCATGGCATTTAACTGACAACCACCAAATAGAAAATACAGCGCATGCAAACGGTTGAAACGAGTCAAAGGCAACTGCAAAGTGGGGACACAATGTTAGGTGCATCAAATGTTTGATGGCACAAAAAAAATATAGAAGGCTTAAGACTGCCATTATTACATGAATTAGAATATTGTTTAAATTCTTAGCCTTCATCCAAAGATTTGAGATAAAGGGTCTATTACGTTAGACCAAAAACTGGCATGAGAAAAAAATCTTCTCTAAACCAACTATTTCGGATGAACAACTAAGGGTCTGAATTAGTACACACAGGATGATCTATACATCTGAAGTCAGATGAAGATATAAGTTCCTTCTGGCACCAAATAAAGACAACAAGAAAGTTGATCCCTTACCACAACAAACCTTTCCACTCACACCACCTTCTTTATAATCCACGTTGTTCTCTTTCATCCATATATTTTTTTTAAAGAAAAAAAGCTATATAAAGTCCACAGATAAAATATGTTTCCACAGCCATCTTCACCGATTGTAATGTGACAATATCTTAATAAATGCCACTTGCGTTGTGATATCAGCGGTCAAAAACTGGTAGTGGCTAAAATGATGAGTATTCTGCGCTACCACAGGAGCATATTTTTACCTTTTGCCAAGTCCTACATGAAAAATAATGGAAAGTTTAAGGGTTAGGGTAAGATTTAGGTGAAAAAAATAAAATGAAATATATATTAATGGGATCCATCTGAATAATAACAAATAAAACGTACAAATACAACCATGACATCCATAAAATAAGAGGCTCAAGGAGAAAAATAGAGGAGATTTGCCAGGATCATATGGGGAAAAAAAGGTATCCAATTAACAAATCCCTCCTGTGAAGTAATATTTGTGAGGAGCGGACGTATGTCATTTTGTTTAAAGAATTTGAACTACATTTGAATGTGCGCTGACGCATGACCTTGCAAGAGAAACATTATCTGCGCTTGTCTTGGGAACCGGAAAGTTTAATGGTAATCCCTACAGGGCAGGGAACGGAGATCCATGTTTGAGAAAAGGCAACTATGTGTATCGTATGTACACCATCAATTCAAAATGGAAAGGCTTATGAATAATGTCATCCGGGACAATGAAGCACATCTTCGTTAGTCATTAACAGTAAGTAAAACAGGAGCATTGAGGTTTATTTTAAAATGTAAAATTCCAGGAGGCAGAGGAATTGGATGTGATTGCCAAAAATGTCCCAACTTTCACAACTATATTAGACTAATTCACCTATAATCAGTCTTATATGTTAACAACAAAATCAAACCGCTTAATTCAACACTTCTGTAACTAAATGCAACACTAGTAACATTACGCTTATTAATGTTGAATTTTGTGTTATTCATCATTTTTGTTGTCATGTGACACAAAAGCATGCGGCAACATGTTCTGCCATAGAAACTAAAAAAATAGAATTCTTAAAGGTTTATAGTGTTTGTATGTGCTTAAAAAGAATTTAAAAATGAATAAAATTGCATGTTTGCTTAGGCTTACTGTAGTTCAGTAAGCCTAAAAGATATCCAAAAAGATATGGGGCTGCAGCCCATGGCGATATTGAATAGCTGGTACTCATGATAACTGTATGCACACAAAAACAGAATCAAAATCGATCCAAAACATTTTATGGTTCTGTACAAAAAATATGTACACAAGTAAATTGAACAAATAATCAAACTTGCCATTAAACAAGAATAGGTGAACTCGGCAAATCTGAATAGAGCAACACTCTGCAAAGTATGATGATACGGGGAAATTAAGTTTTTAATTAATGTTTTAAAGGCACAGCAGGAATGTGGAAAGTGAATGACATTTACTGTATTTGTGATGTAATACTTATATAATAAGCAATAATTTGTCATTATTTATGTGTAGACAGTCTCCGTCCAGGGCTTCTCACTGACATTCTTGGGTCTTCAGCCCTCTTGGCGTCTCCAGCAACACCTCTGCAAGAATCTTAAGTCCAAGGTGAAATACCACATTTAAGCTCTATTTAAATATAAAAAGATATTTAATTCCATTCTAGATAACATCCCAGCATTCCTATATATACATTTCTGACATAAAACAGTTAACATTATCATATTACCAATTGCATGTGTCTTTGGTGTATGAAAATAGCCACTAAAAACACATTAGGTATGTGTTATAATTTGCATCAAACATTGTGTTTTATAATGATTTAATCATTTATTTCTATAAGATACCGACTAGTGTCCTGAGTTCTCACAATGCCTCTCTCTACAGGGGGTGCCTGTCTCCTTCTTCCTCGTCTGACCGTTTAGCCGCGTGTGGTCACGGTGGCGGGCAACTGGATGACTCCTGAGCCACACGTGCATCACTGCAGTCTTTCTTGCATACTTTCTATACGTGCCCAATCTCTGGTCCTGCCTGTTCGAAGATTGGAAGACTTCAAGAACTCTAAGAGGATGAACAGATATATTGTGGGTTACTAGATCCCTGTATATAATGTGGCACACATGTGTAAACAATGCCCACTGCTAACAAAGAAACCAGGAAACTCCATAAATTAGAGGATATCGGCGGTGTTCTTCTAAGTGTGTCTATACTTGTCCCTGCTTCTCTCACCTTTTGGTTCCATTTTTTACTCCAGTGCAAAGTAATTAAATCCCTACCATTCTGATGATTCTGGGGCTACATCGGTTAAAGAAACATAACCCCCGCGCTATTGATGAGCTTCTGACCTGGGGTCTTGATTGTCGCCTAAACCGTCTTATATCCAATTACTTGTGTGCTCAAGATTCCTTGAGTAGATCTTCACAAACTGGTATACTCTCATTATTGGGTGTTTCTTGGTGTTGGTTTTTTTTAAAGAAGCCTGAAACTCTACCCCCTCACATGCCTTATGACTGTTCTATTGTCTTTCTATTCAATACCATATCCCCCAAAGTGTGTACTTATCCTCTGTTGGTCCCCAACAAAGCTTTGGAGTAGTAGCTGTAGTTTAAAGTGGTACATATGCTAAAAAATATGCTCAAAAGAGGAGGTAGCCTTTTTGAATTATGTTATATTTGCAAAAGGTCTACAAATGGACCCAAACTATTAGAGGCAAATGCTACAGAAGTTGTAGCTGGAGCAGTGCTGTCCAATACGATCTCAAGTGAATTAAATCCACCCATACTCCTTTTTTTCTTTACAACTACACCTGCTGAAAAAAATTTCATGTTGGCAATCGTAAATGACATTAACTTAGCCTTGGAGGACTTATGGTATCTTCTGGAAGGGTCTGAGACACCGCAAAAATATTCTGTATTTCGAAGCCACTAAATATCTTACTCCCAACAGACCCACTGGTCCCTCACTAGAGTAAACATTATCTTATCATACCATCTTGGATCTAAGCCGATCCTCCATCCTCATATTTTCAAGACCCTGAACCCATTATTCCTCCTAATGATATAATATCAATTTTGTCCTGTAGTTTTATGTCACATATTAAAGCAAAACAATCAAGTCTTCCTTGTTTTCTTCATTTTCAATCCAAACTTTTCTATGTTGCCCCCGGTCTCTATAAGGGCATTCTAAGGGCATTGGTCCAGAGGAGTGTTGTTGGATAAAAGGGGAAGATGTTTGTGCCCCTTCTCTGGTTCCTTTTATACTTTACCAAGGCAAGGAAGAGTTTTAATACAAATCACAAATTTCCCATTAGGAATGAAAGTAAGCCTACTGTATATAATTTAATTGCAATAGTTAACATGGAATTAAATGCAAATAAGAATTATTGCTACCGTCTATTTATCATCTACTGTTATGAGCTCATTGGCGCTTAAGGACAAAATGCACTCCTTTGAAGTTTGAAGAACATGCCTTGCTAAAAAGTTGGCAGGATAAATTGCTCTTAAATGACATCATTTCAAGTCAAATCTTGACGCCACAGCAATGGAATTTTATCCATATTTAAACATTTTTTTCTGTACAATTAAAATAATAACTTAATGACTGGTTTTATAAATATGATTATATGTGAATGCATGTATGTATACATGGGAATATTCCACAAGTTGCATTTAGAGAGTAATGTACAGAGAGGGTGGCATCAACATGGCATATTATTCTCTACTCAGTGGTATATGCCATCTTAGGCCGACTAGACTTAGGGAGGCAGGTCTATGGGGAACGCAGCCCCTCTGCTCCATAACAGGGAGCCAATCATCATATTGGACAACCAGGCTCCCTGTGGCCGTATTGCTAAATGGGCCAGTTTAAAGGAATATCACTGATATCACCATACAGCCCATTAACACTATGGAGGACTGTGCCGAATCAGTATAACCACCATAGGTTCTTCCTACCGCATCTCTTTAATAGATGGAGCACCAGGATATGAAACTACATTCCACACTCAAGCAACACTATGTAGACAGGGTGGCTGGTGATGCTACCCTGGCTTAGGCCTGTGACAAAGCTGAAGATTAATACACCACTGCCTCTACTTACATACGAGTACCATGATATTACATTCCACTCTTTGCGCATATTTAGAATGGAAAATAGTGACTTTGCAAAATCACACCGCGAGCTAAAAGAAAAGATCAAACCTACATGTGCAATAATAATAAATAGTAATATCTTTTGAGAGTGAGCATATGTTCAGGTACAGATGGCCTGGCTGGAAGTACAAACAATGCTACAGACCAGGGCCATCTTAATTTGTCATGGGGCCCTGGACAAAGCTTTTTGTTATTGAACCCCATATAGTCTTTTTATAGACATTGGGAGGGACAAAACATGCCCATATAATTACATAAACATTGGAAAAAATGTATTCCTTGCATCCTAAACTTAAGAAGACAATAACCGCTTAATGATGGAAACAGAATATGTTTTTGAGGATTATTCTGATGTAAGAATATATTCCTGCAGGCATTGATGTAACTACTTGTTCCAATCTTTTCATGCCGGTTGAAAATTGTTCACAAAGGGCCCTCGAACCGACATGGGGAGACAGGAACGCAGTAGGTCACGTTATGTGACCCCACAGTGTGCGAGCACCGAACCGACAGCTGCAGGAAAGATAAGTGGGTATGTCTGTATGTATGTGAGCATTAATGTGTATGTGAGCATGAATGTGTATGTGAGCATGAATGTCTGTGTATAAGTGTATGTGATTATTGATGTCTATGTATAAGTGTATGCAAGCATGAATGTCTAAGTGTAAGTATATGTGAGCATGTGTTCACATGATTCTGTATGTGAAAGCTTTTGTATGTACGACCTTGAATGTGTACGTGTGCATTAGCATTTATGCGTGTGAGCATAGATGTGTATGTTTGTGTGTAAGCATGTTCTTACAAGTGGTGTGAGAGAGTGTTTTGTGTTAGAATTAGTGTGTATATGTGTGTTAGTGAGTATGAGTAAGTGTATGTGTGTTAGCTTGTGTAAATTTGTGTAAGTGTGTTTACGTTTGTGAGTGTTGTGTGTTGCAAGAGGCAATGATGGAACAGACAAGCTGTCTGGGGGGGAGATGGCATAAAACAAGATGTTTTGTGGCAATCATGGCACAGACAGCTGTTTTGGGTCAATTTCATTCTTTTATCTAATCTTTAATCAAATATAAAACATAATTTAATTTAATCTAATGTTATGAATGCTATAACCAACAAAAGAAATATGCGTATAAGAATATTATCTACGTGTGAAAAAACGCCCAACCAATATTTCTACTTCCTAAGAGCCCTACTGTTCTTTTTGGATTTGTTAGCATTTGAAGACATCTGACCTCGGTTGAGTCTGGTTTGTCGAATAAATCCTTAAGTTGACCGACCTCTCAAATTCTAAGTGAATAAACCAAAAAATTTTGCATTCTCAGACATATAATTACAGCTTGTTAATAGGTATATTTTATTTTTTTACAAATTAAGACAGTTTTTTCCATTTGCACCACAATAAATATGATCATCACTGACAATACCAAGTTAGAAATGTATTTATCTCATTAATAACAAGACGTGTCCTGCCTCAATAACCTACATTCATCCAGACACACACACCCTCCGCTCACACTCCAGGCTGGAAGTGGTTTGAGGTAGGGGGCATATGTGATTTATTCTCTATGCTTTTACTTAAGTTCCCAGCGGTTTCTCTGTCTCTAAGGATATTCTGACGCGTGGGGTCAACAAGGAAATAAGAGATAGTAAATAGGTAATGGGGCAGATGTGAAAGGACTTGTGAGAATGGTGAATCTCCCCGGAGAGCTGACTCTTTTCCCTTCTGCTAAGAGTCTGCTACTAACAATGGTGCAGATTTACAATCTTAGTATGAAAACAATGCATATAATGCAACACGTAGAGAAACAATGCATATAATGCAACACGTAGAGAAACAATGTATATAATGCAACACGTAGAGAAACAATGTATATAATACAACACGTAGAGAAACAATGTATATAATGCAACACGTAGAGAAATTTAGAATTACTTAACTTTTTCCAGTCGCAAAGTCAGACAGGGAAAGTTAGCTATGTCTAATTGTGAATTACAAAGTGAATGGGTAAAATTGCAAAGAAAATAGGTGTTAATTTTACTTAGAAACAGAAGTCAAATTAGCAGCGGCAGGATGAGACTTGTGATTTTAAACAACTTCTTAATGTAATCTACTGAATGAACGCACATTGCATACCTACAAGGAAAGCAGAACAATAGAAGAGCCCTCTTATACTTGCGTTGCAGCTGGTATGCCGACATTTGAATATTAAATAATTAAGAATGCCTAAACATTATATTCCACTGGTAGCATAGATTTATGTATTAAAGTGCTACGTTTGTTATTTGGATTTTGGATTATATTGTATATATTGGATTATATTCTGATATATACTATATGGACAACAGTATTGGAACACCTGACCATTACACCAGCAGGAACATTGTATTCTAAATACATAGACATTAGTATTAATGTCTATGTATTTGCAGCTATCACATCTTCCACTCTTCTGGGAAAGCTTTTCAAAATATTTTGGAGTCTTTCTGTGGGAATTTTTGACCATTCACCCAGTAGGGCATTTGTGAGGTCAGGCACTGATGTTGGATGAGAACTCCTGGTTTGCAATGTCCATTCCAGTTCATCCCAAGGGTTGTTCAATGGGATTGAGGTCAGGGCTCTGTACAGGCCAGTCAAGTTCCTCCACACCAAACTCATCCAACCATGTCTTTATGGACCTTGCTTTATACACCACTATATGGACAAAAGTATTGGGACACACTTCTTAATGATTGAAATCAGGGTTTGAGCTAGGACCCTTAGTTCCAATGAAGGAAAATGTTAATACTTCAGCATGCCAAGACATTTTGGACAATGCTATGCTTCCAACTATGTGGGAACAATTTGGGAAGACCATTTTCCATTCCAGCATGACTGTGCCTCAGTGCACAAAATTATTTCTGCAGTTAATTTTGGGCTTCCGTAGATGACAATATAGTTACTAGACTGACAAGACAGGAGAGCGCTTGCAAGGGTTACAAATGCACTTTTGACTGATTTGAAGATTATAGCCCATATCAAAATTTTGTTATTCTCAACTCCTTCTAGATATGGCTTGGCTTGACCCCCAGGCAAACACTTGCCAGTCCTCCCCTGAAGACAACAAAATGGAAGCCCACACTGTATTTAGCATATGAACCAACAATCTATTCGAAAGTGTTTTATTCAAAGTAGAATCGATTTTACTTCTAGTTTTCTCTTCTAACAAACCATGACAGTGGGACAAGAGATGGGCTTTCAAATTAACCAGAATATGACACCTTCTATAATGATAACAAAAAAGGGAGAAAAGATGAATGCCGAATAATATTAGCTGAGTTGAACACATTTGTCTCTGCTATTAAGAGGAGTTGAGAGAAGTATGAAAAGGTTCATGCATTTGCACATTTTCCATAAAAATAGACCCATTCTTTCTGGGCTCTTTATGAGAAATATGTTTATAAACTTCAAATACTCAGACATATGATTTGTAAGTCTAGCATTTAGGCTCTTTTTTTCTGTGGACACCCATAATTGGGACAAAGGAGGTATAGCTATTAATTGCTTTGCTTGTTGCCTTGGTCATGATAGTCTCAGACTCACTGTAATTTTTCTTATTCTAAAGAGATATATATCACTGTTCTCGGAAATGTGATTATTTTCTCATTTCATGCAGATAGCTGAGTGTTGCCTCACCATATATTCCACGTGTTTCAGTGAATTAAATAATTATCGGTTATGTGTTCCTCTTTACACAATGTGCTTTCTCATTAAATGTTTTTTTGTTGTCTTGTTCACTACAGGATACTAGCTCCTGTTACAGCTGTTTACTTAAATTGCTGGATTTGACCCTTGACTTTGAAATTGGACTTTGTGGACTTCTGGAACTCATGACCTTTTGCTTATGACTGGCCATTTTACTTATTCTAAGACCTTCTGGATACTGAAATTGTCAGCTATATATGTTGGTGATTTTGTTTAAATACTTTGCGACTTTTGGATTTTTACTATCCAAACTAATTGTGTGATTTACTTTTTACAGCCTGGACTTTGGAGGAAGCTCACCTAATTACTATCACTGGTATGTGCTTTTATTAATGAGGGGTACAGGGTTCCTTATTCTCTGCTACCTTGTTACTATTATACTTAAAACACAGCATTTGTTCATCCCGGAGACCAACAGCAAGCTCCAGAAATGTTTTTATCAGTTTTCATTCTCTGTTTATGTAAAATGATGTAGACATGTCATTGTTTCTACATGAACTTTAAACATGACAATATCTTAAGAAAATCCTTAACATAAGAAAAGAGCCTTAAAGTCATAAAGCCGTTTTGGATCATGATGTGGATAAAGTCTGGGATTGAGGCTGACTAGTATTATAGACTAGAAAGCAATAACGGTAACACAAAATAGCCAGAACACACTCATGCCAACTTTACACATGCATTATCAATGGTAGAAATTGGTGTCAGGCCCACCCTGGACACTGGGAAAATGCACTGAATGGTCTGGCCAGCAGTAGGCAACATGCGCCATGTTCAGCCTAATGTTTGAAAGTTACAGTGGAGTCTCGAGAGCACTGAAATTACTTGAAAAGGGTATATCCACCCAATATAGGTTGATGATATAGTACAGAGGAGTCCATATTCCAATTTGTGATGTTTCCCCTAAGGTTTTCTTATCTGTATCACAAAAGTTTTAATGACTTTCTCACAATCAATAAGAACATTTTTCACATTACAAAAGTATCAAAAGTTTATTTAGCTTAGACTTCATATGACTACGGCACCCGGAAGAGCTACATCTCAAGAGAACAGCTGGTGGAACAGGAAAGATGTAACAGAGACAAGTACCAGCATGTTCAAAGCCCACTAACAGCTCTGATCCTTGAAGGCACATATTTATACTTAAACATAGTTAGACAACTGATAACAATGTACCACCAAAAAATGAATGATGCAGTAAAAAAAAAAATAATAAAAAAAAATATATATATATATTGTCACTGTTTGGAATATGACAAAGAGCCAGTATTTAAGCCCTGCAAATACACCTTTTTAATGTTATCAGTTGTGCCTACAACCATCAAAAGTTTGGGATATTTATACAGCAATATCAAGGAAAACACCCCACATGCAATACCCTCTAAAGCCGTGGGAGAATTTTAACACCCCCCGAGGGTATCAGATTAAAGAAATATCTGCATATGCTAGATTTGCCCTGCCAAACATCTGACATTTATGATGAATTCACCAAAAAGTCATACCGTGCAATTCTAATAGCTCACGCCATGTTGATATTATTTAAGAATGTCAAGATATTGAAAATACTGCAAGACATACCTTGTCAATACTCGCCATTTGTAAAAGATCCAAAACGTAGATGAAACAATGTGCTTCACAAGTCCACTCTGTGTAGGAGAGATAATACAGTAAAGGATGCCCTATGATGGGAGACTGGTAGTCTGTGACCAGTCCGTGCCAAAAGTGCGTATCTAAGAATCTTTATCATCATTCCATTACAAGCTCTAAGGAAAGCATTGTGCTGTCTTTGTGCTGTGCAATGATGTTAATAGCTATTCCTGGCAGTTGGGTCTAAAATCCAATTAACGTCTATGTCATAAAATAATTATTGTTACGCATCACATTGTGACTTTATCTCTGAATACATCCAGCAACTGTTCTTATCTCCAAATTTTTGTTATACCATTTCATCACCTAATCAGAAGAGTACCGAGACATTTTAAAAATATATATCTTCGGATATTGTCCCTCTCTAGATTTGTACAGGGTTTCTTGAAAAACGTGTATGTTTTCTATTCAGAGCAAATTTCATTTGGTTGGTTTCCTTGGTTCAGTATAAATAGACAAAAATGACGCAAGGTGGAAAATCAAGCAAAGCATATTTGTTTAGCACTGAGTTGCTTGTGACTTGGAAATGCACGTTGGAAATAAAATCCAGATCACAAATTTTACTTTTCCTCCTCCTGACATGCAACCCCCCCCTAGTTAACACTACTGTAATACTTTTTTAATTTTTTAAATGAAGAAGAAAATTAAAACCAAAATAGGACATACATGTCTGGTTGGGGAGTATTACAATCAAAAATCTCACCTGTACCAGGCCCCTTTACCCCTCATCCGGTGTCTACAGTGCCCTCAATCTCCTGCCCATTCAGTTTAAGAAAGGTTAAAGTAAGCGTAACTCATTCCACCGCACATGAGGTGGAGAACGTAGGCGCTGAAAATATTTTTATACTAAATTTAATAAACTAACGCTACCTAAAATTACAATTCCCTACCCAACCCCACCTCTAAATCCCCCAGCTTTAGGGTATGATGCCCATCAAATGGATCCATTTGGTCCCAGAAGGGTGGACAGTGGAAATCCCTCGTCACCTAAAGGGACAACTGGTAAAATGGTATTATTAGCATCCAAGGGATGTAACTTCAATTGAATCTGGTCAGTTGAATTAAACACTTAACTCAGAGGTTTAGTGAAGAGACCCCAAGAGTCTTAAATGTCCCAATGTATGAAATGAAAAATGGGGTTTTCCGCATGTGATACCCATGTGATTATAAATCAAGGAAGCTGTAAAAAGGACAAATGCCTCAAGGAAGGATGGTTTCCTTGTTATCACAGTAGTTAATCAAACACTTCTGTCCACATTAGGGAAAATAACATAAATTGTGTGCTGACTCATTTTACCAAAAAATGGAATCCGTTTCTGTATTGAAATACTGTTTTCATGCCAGGTATTTAACAACATAGCTTGTATATTTTTGTTTTCTTTAGCGAGATAATTGAAGAATAACAAATTACATTCCGCAGAAGTAATTATTAGTCCAGCTAAAAACGATGGCGCTGCATCCATACGAAAAGGCTGTAATATTCAGCAGGGTAACACCAGGTTGACACCCGGGTCCTTTATTGAAAGTGTTGATGTTGAAGGACACCAGCATGGCCCACTGAAGCCCAGCTTTAGACTTGGGTATGTTCCTTAACGAAGTCTAATGTCCTGAAATTGTTTGTCGTGGTACACGCGTGTTCAATAAACAAACTTGCATGAATGAAGCTGAATATGTAAGTAGCAGCTGAACGTGCACTTCTGGTACTTTTGTGCCATCTCTTCTTATCATATTTTTATGTAGTCTCACGCGTCTGTGTTGTAGAGGTGCTTTTGTTCCTATCTGCCACCATTTTTTTGTATTTCGACATCTTAAATACCAAGAAAAAGGGTCAATAGCCCCGGGCCACGCTTACCTTAGGGGCCCATAGCAGCTGTCTCTTGGGCCCCCTTAATAGTCTGCGTCTATGTTTGGAGGCCCCTCTATAGTATGCTTGCACAGGGCCTATTATTATAATAGTGCCTCTGTCTCTTATCAAAGGTTTAGTAATCGGAAAACTTAACTTATGTTATCATTCAAAAAGAATTCTTAAGCACAAACACTTCCACCTTCAAAGTAAGTGTTCAAAAACAACCAAAAGTAAAATATATTAAGTGATTTGGAAATGTGTCAACCTGTGACTTTTAAATACTGTAGTTTGCATCAGTGTGGCAAAGCATGCCTAGTATGAGTGTGCTTCTCAATTAAAATTTGTTGGGGTTAAGTTTAAAGATCCTTGGGGGTTTATTTTGCGGGATATTATGATATTGGAGCTAGAACCCCACAAATAAGTGAGCTCAATAGAGGCACTACAGAATTAAGGGCTGGTTTTCATTCCCAG